>JAKCOX010000016.1:13600000-13902500 GCA_022605575.1 Laterallus jamaicensis coturniculus | reverse complement strand
GTTGCTGGAAGGTAATGACAAGGTGGATGCTAAATGTCAGGGCAGAGGGATGTGGTTCTCTTCCCTGGGGTTTTTGCAAGGCAACAGGAGAAAAGAAGCTTTATTTACAGACCAGGATGGCAAGGTGCAACCTGCGTGCAGGGTAACCAGAGAGCTTCATGCATCTAAAAAACCTTCATCAAAGCCACAGGGATCTCCCACTCCTCTGGTTGCAAGAATAACGCTTTTGTTTAAAAAAGACCCCACAAAAATAGGGAACAAATCCTGCTACCACCTTGCCCTGCCTTTACAGGGAGCTGACTGGTTCTCAAATCCAAATCTTTTCATGCTGGGCAGACTCATGCCCACAGCAAGCCATGCATGTACCCATGTACACATATCCATACCCACAGCAGCACTCAATGACCAGTGCTATGTACTTCATTGGTGACCTTCAGATCCTGCCTGAATAAAATCAACCCAGGGTTTGGTGTAAAAAATTCAACTTCTGGAGCCACTACCTGCTCTAAGGACAGTTCATCTTCCATGGAGACTGGAACAGCTTGAGGTGCCATCACCCTGTACTGCCCACAGGCTCTGGTCATGCAGGGTAAAAGAAAGGACGGGCCCTGCTGAGAAACTGGAGACATTTGGCCTTAATGCCTTTCAGCCAAGGAGGATAAATAATGACAAAGAGGACGACGGACACGGTGCCATGTTTGCGAGGAACAGACGGGAAGGTGCCTGGTTGCTGCAGCAACAAGGCCGGGCTTTCAGAAAGATGGGTTTTTCTTTCTCTTTTCACCTGCCAATCTTCCCCCCACGTCAGCGCTCTGCCGCTGCGGGAGACGAGCACTGACATTTACACTCCCACTAACAAGCTGGTTCAGTGATGGGCAGCTCCACGGGAGAGCATCTGGTGTCACAGAGCCCAAGCAGAGAGAAAGGGAGGTTCCTCTCAAGCAGTTCATGTAATTTGGGACTTTTTATTATTATGAGCATTATTAAGGCAGAAGCACACACGGAAACAGCAGGCAAAGCCTTGGTGGGACATGCAGCTTCCTACCCTTTGCGTGCTCTGGTCCTGCAGCCAGTGGGAGCAATGAGATGGGAGCTCCCACCCAGAGAAGGTCTCTTCATGTTCTGCTGGGAGAGGGAAGGAAACAAAATGAAAAAGGAGAGAACGAGGAAGAAGTCAAGTGACACCCCAAGAGCGTTTCCCTTCTCAGCCTGGCTCGTCAGAACAGGCTGTGCCATCAGCTGTGCCCCTGCCATCCCCTGTTCCTCAGTGCCCTGCTGAAGCTGCCCGTGACTTCGGCTCGTTTGGGGGAAACCTCATTATGGTGGCAGAGGTGAAACTCGGGCTGCTGTCTTCCTCCCTCCGGGTTTGCTCACCATGGTGCATCACTGTGCTTTCTTTTGCCTTCTGGACAGGACAACTTCCAGTTCACCCAAATTGTCCAGTGATATTTGTGGTAGTAGTAATAACACTAGTAATAATAACACTAGTAATAACAACAATACTACTGCAAAGTAGATGCAAGAGAAGTGCAACAGCTCTGATATTAATTGTATGAAATATTGGTGCAGAAAACTACTCATCTCCTCTTTCTTACTGGTCAATATGTTGCTGGCATCAGGAAGAAAGTGAAAACTAAGAACGAGCAGCCTTTCCTGGCTGCCAGACGAGTCTGCCATTGCAGTCAGCTGAGAAGGTGTCCTGTTGGACCATGACCCCCAAACTGGGGGTGGAAATACAAGAATATTGTGTCCAATAAAACCTAAAACTTGTGTATTCCCATACCCAGCAGAGCCAAGGAAGCTGGGTTTCCAAATGATCTATGCCTTCAAGTCAAAGACCCATGTGGA
Source organism: Laterallus jamaicensis coturniculus (assembly GCA_022605575.1). Classification (NCBI taxonomy): domain Eukaryota; kingdom Metazoa; phylum Chordata; class Aves; order Gruiformes; family Rallidae; genus Laterallus; species Laterallus jamaicensis. The sequence continues at coordinate 13,900,652 of JAKCOX010000016.1, read as the reverse complement.
GTCTCTGATGCCTAGTATTGGATTGTGCTGATATATTTGATTGAGAGCGTTAACAGGCTTTCTCATCTCTACAGTGTCATTCTTTTTCACAAAGCTGGGAGGTCCCTGAAATCTTTAAAGTCTCCACTTGTCTGAAAATATGGACTGAAAATTATTAGTAAGACAGACAATTAGGCTGCTGTACCTCCTTCCCTGTCCCCATCCTTCCCTCTGAACACAGAGCATATGCTAATCAGCCACTTTTCATTAAGGAAACAGGCTAAGAGGTTCTGATGTCAAGGAGGGCAGCCCACCTCTAGTGTCTTTGTCCCTCCCCTAAGCTAGTGCAGTCCCTTCAGACTAAATTTGAAGAGGTAAAGTACCCGATGTGTTGTAACCCAGTTTTCATGGAGTAATTGCTCCTCTTTTCTAAATCTTCACTAAAAAACTCCCTACGTTTTTCATCTGCTGCTTAAAAGTATGCCCAGTAATCTGCAGAGAAGAGATGACTGAACAAAGGTACAGTCAAAGCCTGGGGGGAAAATATGCACAAAGGCAGATTATAAAAGACTGGATAAATAATCCTTCAAATATGGAAACTGCAGAAATTAAGAGGATATTTGCAGAAGTCTCTCATTGCAATGAGCATGCAGGAAGCATCAGCAAGATTACAAACTGATGATTGCATGACAGTTACACAAGGGAGAAACCAAATCTGTCTGCCAGCGGTGACTATCATGTCCACAGCAGTGTAACACACATGGTGATGGCAGTGACTCTCTTGGCAGTGATGTCAATCACTGAAGCATGGAACGTGACATCACTTGTGGAGGTTTTTTCCAGTGACTGAAACTCTGCAGGGGTTACACCTAACCAAACCTCAGCACCTTTCAGCAAAGGGCTTAGGATGGAAAGTTGCTCCCTATGACACTGGAGCGTGTGGTGAAAGCTCCAGCTGGGCAGAAGCTTTGCAGCTCACATGGGCAGCGGGGCCAGATGAAGGACCAGGAGGAAAAAAAACCCAGATACTATTTTTTCTTCTAGTATTCCTATCTGAACTCTTGAAAAGAGTTCCTATTAAAAAAATAATAAAAGAAGATAAATTCTCTTATGTAACAGGAGGGGTTTCCTAATTTTGAAAAAATGAAGTGTTTTCATGCTTTGTGGGTTAATTTTTTTGCCACCAAACCCTAGAACTGCAACAGACAGAATCCTTTGGCAAAACATACTTGCCTGAAAGACAGTGTCGGTGCCAGGCAGACTGCTCTTGAATCAAAACCTTCTGTCCTCATGTTGGTGTTAGGTTTTGGACCCTTTCGACATCGCTCCAATGTAGCGTTCTGCTTCCTGAATCCTTGCCCTGCCCAAAAAGTGTGGGCTGCTTATTGTAAAACCTGCCAAGCAAAGCAAGTGAATCAACTGTCCTACAAGGGCAGGGAACAAGCTGTGCCACCCACCGGTACACATGTCCCTGGAGTAACCGGGAAACAAGAACCATGCAGAGGCTTCATTCCCAAAAGCAGACACTTCTACAGGCATAATTATTATTCTTTAACTGTGTGGCTGCATCTCAGATGATCCTTATGTAATTGTCCTCCCATGTCCAAGGTGCAGGGCTGTCAGTGCTGGCCAGACCCTGTTGCTGCAAGAGATCTGCACTAACCTGTGGTGCTTGCCCCAGGGAATCTGTGCTAGCAAATAGGTATCGAGTCGATATTGCAGAGCAGTGACAAACAGGGAGCAGAGGACCTCCCTGCTATAGAGAAAGCACATCCTAGAAACAGGAGCCTAGTACACTGAGTTGTGCTGCTGCCCAGAGTATCCCAACCTCCCCCCAGCTCCACCTGGTCAGCATGGAAGAAGAGGTTTTGAGAGCTGCACCAAGTGCCATCAGTGCTACATGTGGGGACTGTTTCCCTAACAGCGCTACGAGTCTTTCTGAGACTCGCCTCTTCCCCAGAGAGCCATGACGACTCATTAGGCAATTGTAAAATCAGAATGTAGCTGCTGACTGTGACTTGTGGTCCATTAATAGCCCTATTTATTGCCAACCAAATAATTAGCTTAGACATGCATCAGCGGGTCTTGATTGCATATGAAATAACTGCCTTATTACACAGAAATCAAATGAGTTTCCGAGGACAGCTCAGGTGTCACCTCAACCTCAGCACTGAAGAGGGGAGGGGGGGAAAAAGAAAAAAGAAACACACACCACCACCCCCCAGCCATTTCAATGTGTTGCTCAGCAACAGAATTTGCGGGGGAAACAATCTAGGAATGAAGGAATAAGCATTTCCAAGAGAACGGGTTATTTCAGGCAAGACATCAGGGACAAGCAAATGTCACAGATGCAGAGAACCCTTTTTTCCACACACCCCCCCTCCTTTAATCAATAATTTAAACTAGGCATTTTTGAGTAAAATAAGCACTTAAGTTAGCTGATTGAAAAACGGAGATCCCAAACCTTTACAGAGAGTCACACTGGGGGAGAAATGGTTATTTGTTTGTGTGAGGGAAACATTAGGTTTACTAGACACCGAATTAAAAATTGAAAATGCTTTTAGAAATGTCACCTGTTCATGTAAGGAGGGAGATGATGTAATGCTAACATTGCTATATTGTACAGCATCCCTGCTGGAGCAATCTCATATTAATTTTGTTGTTCTCCTTCCCACATGCCCTCCCCTCCCTCCCTTCTCCTTTCTCTTGTAGGACAAGACGAGCGCGCTGAGTCTCAGCAATGTGGCAGGGGTTTTCTATATCCTCATCGGTGGGCTCGGACTAGCCATGCTGGTTGCCTTAATCGAGTTTTGTTACAAGTCCAGAAGTGAATCAAAGCGGATGAAGGTGGCAACACATTCCTTGGCCTTTCACACCTTCTCTCTGATCCTACCCTGGCTCCAAAGCTGCCTTCGGAGATGGATGCGGGATGGATGCAGCCCAGACCATGGGTGGAAAGCCAAGACATAGGGATAATGAAGTGACCGTGTCACTTGAGTTGCTAGAAAGGAACAGGAGCATCAGAGGAAAATAAGAGAGGGTCAAGTGGGCCGTAGCGGGGAGCTGGTGCAAGATCTGACACGTGGCATGATGCTAGTTCAGAATCCAGATATAGAGTGAAACCATAGCACAAACAGTAGCAGGAACACATTGCCATTCCTCCAAAGGAAAGACAGCAGACTATGGCAACATGTGTACAGCATGGATGAAGTGTGCCAGGGTTGGTGCGATGCAGCCCTTGCTGCAATAAAAATCCCAGTATCACCAAACCCAAGTAGCTAACAACGAGATCAAACTGGGGTAGCACAGTAATTTATCAGGTCCTGTCATTCCATTTGCTGGCACTATTTGCAGGTTGGCAACACTGATACATACTCAGACCAATGTAGCCCTGGAAGGGATGATGCGGGTCTCTGAATTCAGAATTATGGGTCCCCTTAGAGAGAAATTGGCCTCTAATGTCTCCTGTGATGTGGGGTTTTTTCTCCATCCCATCATCATCTTGCAGAAGCATGCTTCCTATGACTCAGGAGACTTTTTTTCAGCCCTAAATTCTGATGCGCCTAAATTTCTGAGTGTCATGTCAAGAGTGGATTAGATTTGAGAGCCTTGGGGATACACATTTAATGCAGCATCCATGGAACATTGCATCTTGGCTCAGATGAGTAGCAGAGGCAGTCCCTTATACAGCTACCACTGCGTACAAGGGTGCGGCGGGATCTGAGCTATAAGCATAGCACATCCCTCCTCTGCTTCACCCTGCCCTCTGCTCTCTGCTGTGAGCACGGAAGTTGATATCAGTATATGAAGTAAGCAGTGAGTTCAATAACATAAAGAGATTTTCACTTCCCTGAGCACTGAAACTTACCCAGAATCAAAAGGAAAATAAGCAACCATTTCTTTGGCTTTTATGTCACCATTTCACAACATGCTTAATGTTTTGTCAGCAATAATAACTTCCCTAATTCACTGAGAATGTGCAATAGCTCTTTTCCCACTGAGGTTCAGACAATTCTACAGGCAATGAGAGGTACATTGAGCACAGGGGTAAGATAATGTGAGCAATTAATGTCTCTGAATATACAAGATTAAATTATAATTGCTGTCTACACTGTAAAGCTAGGTACATCACAAACACACTGGGAAAGAGTGTCAGAATGCTGCAGCTCCATAGTTTTAGTCTTAAGGAGATTCTGACCTGACATTGGCTTCCCTGTGTTGCTAGAAACTGACTCCATCTCGTCAGTGCTAGCTTGCAGTCCTCTTGTCATGTTAAAATCAACCACCATGGTAAGGAATTGCTGTTCCCAATGTTAACATGTTCTAACCTCGTCCTTTTGGTTGGCTTCCACCATTATTGACCACCCCACAAGGCTGTTCAGCAGAGCCCAGTCCAGAAAGACGGGTCAGATCCTCCTCTAAATCCAATCTCTGCTCAGCAAACCCCTACAGACTCCTGGGCGAGCTGCACATCCCTCTAGCACAGGAGGTTGCTCTGTGCCTGGCAAGGCACCAAGGTGGCTGTTTCTGAATAGCTGCTTCAGATTCTTTTGGTCTGGATAATTCTTCAACTGGATATCCCTGTCCAGAAAGGAAGATGGTTCCCTTAGAGACAGCTTAAAACACCAAGAAAACATATTGACCTCACCTTTTAGTTCAGCTGATCTAAACAGGTGGTTTCCTTAGCTCTCTGAAAGCAAATGATTTGGACAGTATCTGGAACAGGAAGATGAGATTTGGGTTCCTGAATTAGGTTTGCATTTCCTGGTTACCTCAGTCGTCACTGCAGACAAAAACATAGGCACATGCTCGACTTCTCACATGAGGAAAGTTAAACATATGCTTGCAGTGAGTCAGAGTCCACCAAACATAACAGTGCTGGAGTAGTAATAGCATAGCTATGGGGGAAGTGTGTATAATACCTCTGCTCAGATCCAGGATGACTGTTCTTATTTGGTAGGGTTTGAGTAGTTTTTGCATATGGCATGTATGCTTTATGCCCCAAAATACTGCCGAAACATTTAATTTTGAATGTAGAAGAGGTGCGAATTAGCAGAGCAGATGCAGTAGGGACATGTAGAAAGCGAGAGTGAATGGAGATGAGGAGGGAGAGAACAGTGGCAGAAAGACAACACTGGTTTATATTGCAATTTCTCCAACATTGCTAAGGACAGGGGGAGACCCCCCCGTCTTTCCTAAAAAGGGTTTTTGTTTAATCCCACAGCAATCAATCAACGAAGCCATACGGACATCAACCCTTCCCAGGCCGGCTGCAGCAGGAGGCAGTGGAGAAAACGGACGTGTGGTCAGCCACGATTTCCCTAAATCCATGCAGACGATCCCGTGCATGAGCCACAGCACCGGCATGTCCCTGGGAGCTACGGGATTATAATTGGCCTTTTGACCCATTGCCTGGGTGCGAGCAGGGGCAGCCCAACTCCACCCCCTCCAGAGCCAAAAACAAACCCAACACCAACAAGACAAACGACGATGACAGAAGGGACAATTGGATGGATCTTCTCAAGGAAATCAAATCTATTTCCCTTTTTATTTGCAAACAGATCCACCGGCAGGAGAACAGACACAGGCCTGTACTGCAATAAGGAGAGTGTAATGGGATTTAACAGACTCGTGAACCGTCCCTGATCAAAGAACCACTGGAACACTAATGAGGACAATGCCATTTTGTTTTAACTTGGTTGTTAATAAGTCTTAGTGTGTGCAATATATATATTTTTTCTTACTAATTCCTGTGGTGTCAGGGTAACATCAGCCCTTTCCCCCTTCCCTGCTCAGTCCTTCAATCTGGTTTAGTTTGGGATGCAAACCATAATGTCTGAGCTACTAACAGCAAAAAAAAAAAAAAAAAAAGAAAAAAAAAAAAAGAAAATCCGATAAATGGCAAGGTGAACTCCCTGCAGGGTGTCAGCACTGACCCCTTGTGTCCATCGTGATTCTGCCTTCCGTTGTTCTGTTGTGAATCCGAGCTGTGGAGTTACTGTGAGGAAGCAGACAGAGCTGCCAGCGGCTCTCCCTGCAACAGGAAGGACTTCATGCAAGAAAGAACCTGAGCAAGAACACAATGCTGTTTTCCAGGGGCAAAGTCATGAGTTTGAAAACTCCAGGTAACCCAAGGACAAATTATAATTCTTCCAGAGATGATGAGTGGCGGTTCAAGACAAGAATCATGTGCCTGGAGTGGAGAGCATCATGCATGGCAGACTAGAGCAGATGGTTGGTCTAAGATCATGGTTGGCTGCTGTTTATGGAAGAGAGGAAGTAAATGCCGCGTTCCCTTCACGTGTGACTCTCCTGCCTAGGTTACTGGGGGCTAATAAGCAATTGTGAATCATTTCTTCATTGCTTAGCTTCTGTGCGTGCTCCCTTTTTGGTGGTCACATAAGGGAACCACCTTGAGCTGGGAACAGACCATCTCAAGACATCCAGTTCCAGATGGCTGCCTATTAACCAGTAAAACATGCTAGAAGTCATGGGGCTACAATGGGAATATCCCTGCCTTTTTGCTCTGAAATCCCTTTACGGCCATTTTTCTAATTAAGAGAGACGTTTTGGTGGTGGGTGGCTGGAATGGCTTCCTGGAAGGAACTGCCAAAGCAAACCAAGGAGGAAACCCTACAAGAGCTTCACTCAAGCATCCATGACATTGGACAGCATCAGGGCTGGTAAACCTCAGCCTTTCTGTCAAGTTGTGGCCTCTCTGGGTGCCAGGTCAAAAGTAGGAGATTCCCACTCATATATCCTTAGGGAGAGGGAAGCATCCACAAGCCAGGAGAGCAGGTTGCTGATCTCAAGCTCAGTACTGCAGAAACCAGCGCTGCCATTCACGCAGCTGAGAGTCCGACCGCAGACGTGGAGATCAAAGGGGCGAGGATGACTTTCCAGAACTGCACAAAACATTGGTTCAGGGAATCACTGGCATGAACAAATGCTTCCCACCCTGGTGGGGCTGAGACACTACCCCAGAAGTGAAGGATTCCCAGGGAAACATCTAGAGAAAGAGAGAGCTGTGGGGTAGGGAGCACAGTGCACCCACGTAACCCTGTGCTACATCATGGGTTCACCACTGATGGCACATCAAGTTCAAAGCTTCTCACAGGACCCAGCAAATACCTGTCCAGAGACTGCTACTGGAGCATTCTGAGCTGCTTTTTCTCATTTTTTCTTGATTTTTTTTCTTTCTTGTTGTTTTTGGGATTTTTTTTTTCTATAACTGAGGAAGAGAGGAGCAGGAAAAGACATGAGGCAGATGAAGAGAAAGTGATGCAGACAAATGACTGGCACAGGTCTATGAGGAGGATCTGTCTATGCAGCTGTCCATAAGTACAGCTGGGAGCTGCTGGAATACCGGTTTCCGTTAGTGTACGAATGTGCAGAGCAATACATTTACGACCTGTAACACCAGTCTGATCTGAAGTATCTGTTCCATTTACCTACTTGTGATGCAACACTTTGGAGACCAGCAAATCAGAGTCAAGGTCCTAAGCTCAAGCACAGCATGTCTTGTGCCAGTATATTTTCCTCTCTCCACCACTGGAAACCCTTGTGATCTTCATCTGTCATCACCAAACCTGAACTCCTATTATCAGCCACTCCAAACACCTCTTCAGGTCACTTCCTCTTGCTTATCATTATTTTTAATCCATTTTTAATGACTTAATTTTAACTTCAGTTCTGTGTAAGCGCCAGCACAGTGGAGGCACCCTACAAGCTCAGCCTGTTTCCATGCCCACAGCCTTCGGATGCACCTCCTGACTCAGCTCTTACCACATCCCAGACCTTGCCATAGCACTGCACCTCCCAGCGCTGCGGTGGGAGCAGGTTGCCAAGATCCATCAGCACCCTCCAAATCACCCATCACCTCCTCCAAAGACAGGACCACGTGGCAGCCAATCACTGGGTGCCCAACGGGGCAGTTTGATGGTCTCGTGAGAAGCAGGGCAGTTGTGCTAGGACTGGCCACCTGTGATGTGAAGGTGTGAGATGCAGTTTGAGCAGTGGATGGGTTAAAAACAAAAACAAAAGAATAGGACAAAAGCGTGGAAAATGTTAACTTGTAATATGTATTTTTACTACACTTTTCTTAAAAATAGAGTAATGGTAAAACTCTTAAAGACATTGACATTTTTTCTCAACAGGAATCCATATTTAACAGTTTTGGCTTTCATTAAATTTTGCTCTTTGGTACCTGGATCTTTTATTTAACAGCTATATTTGTTTTAACTCTCTTTTGATTTTTTTTCCTTCTTTTTTAATTGTTTTTTATTTTATTTTTGGAAGTACTGCAAAGAATTTTGCTTTATCAAATGCAACAGCGTTTTTCTTTTCATATTCTCCTTTTTTTTTTTTCAAGCAACATTTTTATTGGTAATGATTATTTACACACACAAAAAAAAAAGATGAAACAATCAGCTGGAATTTTAGCACCAAGGATCCATGATCCATTTTCATGCCTGTCCATGCCGTTTTGTGCCAGTGCTGGATGTGTGGAAATGAAAATGATGTTACCCCTCAGGCAATATTACCCAACCTGAATCAAACGAGATTTCCTTGATTATTGCTGTGTCTGACTTGTGAACAGCAGCCAAATAAACTGCTTCAGGTTGAAATTGGGAATCTATCTAATATTTACCCAAGAGCCAGGAAACTAAACATTCGTTGAGTCCAGAGTTAATGATTTTGCTTTGTTTGGAGTTTTGTGGGGTTACTTTTTAAGGAGGGTGATTAGGGGATTTTAGTTTGTTTTTACAGAGAGAGAAGATGTGGTCAGCTCAGAGAGAATTCAGAACCAGCACTGGTCCAAAAATCCCCTCCAGGATCAGCTTTTCTAGCAGCTAACATGCTGTTTCAGAGGCTTGGACATTTAAGATGATTCTCACTCAGTTTTCACACAATTAAGCTGATAAAGTCCTCATCCAAAAGTCTATTGGAGGGGGAAAGAGTTAGGATTTAAAGGACATGTATGTGGATGCTGACAGCTGCTGAGGTGAACTGTAATCACTAATGTCATGCCCTGGCACTTGGTGTCACAGATCTGGAAGGACTTCCCCATATTGCCATTCCCCTTTACTGGCTGGGGAAGCTGAGACAGAAAAATGCCCTGGACCAGGCATCCCAGTGCACCCCACAGGACCATGGTTATAGATTCAAGGTTTCCAGCATTCACAAGGGTTTGGGGTTTTTTGGTTGTTGTTTGGGTTTTTTCTTTTAACCTGATGGTGAGTTTTAAAGGCAGAATCAGCAAGGGGGAGGATTAATTCGTTTTGAAAGGGGCTGTGAACCCTCAGGCTTCAAAGCACAAGTGGCTCCCAATCAGTGGCTCCCTGAATCAATGGACTTGCCATGGGCAGGCTGTGCTGGATCTGACTGTTCTGATCTTCAGCAACTGCTTAGTACTGTAGTGTTGGCTTGGATCCCATCTCAAAATGCTCTGCTTACTCAATGGCTCACTCTTGGTTCTCAGTGAGGTTGCAGAAATGCACCAGAAATGTTCCTTCATATCTTGGCATAAATGGGACAAAATTCCCTCCTCATGGCAAAAGTAAATTTCCTTGGTAAGAAAGTCTCCAGTAAGAATCCAAAACCACCTTCAGCATCTATTGAAGCAAATAAAATGCCAAACCTTGAAGTGCAGCAGGTGCATCAGTCCATCCCTTTGCTGTGGGGTGATAACCCTGGCACCAAGGCACAAAGCTGAGCCGCTCCAAAAATATTTGGTTGGACTTGTTTGTCTGTGTGCCTACCTCCCATCAAATGCAATGAGCATTTGCTCAGTGAAGGGATGGGGCAGGGGTGCATCAATGTTTGCTGTAACCCAGTGGGTACCACTAAGCTGTTCAGCTCCAGCAACTCAGCCGCATATCTCCATCAAAGGTTTTTGGAACCATGGGGAAGTTTGCACTGTGCACACAGGCTCATGCTGTTTACAATGACACAGTCAGTGACCCAGGTCTCACACACTGCTCTGAGTCACCAGAACATTTTTGTGCACATTGGTTCACCATGGAGGTGCATGCCAGAGCTTAGATGACCTATCACAGTGGTGTGTGGCACCCTTAGGACACTTCTGGTACTCTTCACTGCCATGGCATTAGGAATAACAGCACAAACTGTGGTTTAGCTAGTGGAGCACCACCTTGGAAACTGGAGGAGATGGGTTCAGGCCCTTCCCACCAGCAAAGGTGCCAGATTAACCCTAGATACCTTTCAGAGACCTGTGTGTCCTGTTCTCTGATGGCTTTTGTAGCTGCTGACCTCTCTTAAACACAGATTCCCTGCTCGACTGAAGCCCCCATGTTTGCATCTGCTACCCAGTCAGTTAATGAATTAACAGAAATCCTGGGATGTCACTGTGCACCACAGCTGCTCACCATCCTGTGGGAGGGCAGGGGGTTTGGGGGCAAAACTTACAGGCAAACCACAGCTCAAATGTTGCCAGACAATGCCAGTCAAAGCTGCTTGGGCTCCATGTTGCTCCAGCTTCATGATGAAGGTGACACCCCTCCCAGTTCCCTTCTTACACAGAGCTGCTCTGTTCTTTTCCTGGCGCTTGGTCCTGACGGTTTGAGTGTATCATAGGGATGAGCTCGGCATGCAAGGACCAGGAAAAGGTTCTCCTAGGCATGGAGGAACAGCTCAAGACTGATCTATCCATCAAAATCCTGACCATTCCCACTGTGGGATTCTCCACTCAGCCCTGACCTGCAGCACCACCTCCCATTTTCTCTCTTCCCCATGCCCATCTCTCCTTCATCTGTACATCATTCCCACCCTCAGGACTGCCAGCTACTCCTTTCCAGAACCTGGAACAGGCTCTGGGTATGTACATGGTGGTTGTCTTAGTGTAGATAAGCGTGTATCTCTGTATAGCTTTAGAAAGCAAATTAATTCCCCTTCCTTCAGGATGTGAATCCAGCTCTGCACCGTGCAGAAGTGATCCCATAACCCATCCCGCTGTACTCAGCAAGGAGCTTTTCTGCACCTGGGGTGTTACATGGAGCAACAGTCTCACAAAGTGCTCAGTTATCTGGCAGTTCCCAGAACACTTAGGCTAATTTTCCTTTTGCTGGCATACACTTATCCCAAGGAGGCATTGCTGTCTGGCTGCCAGGAGGTACACCTGGCTCAGGGATGGAGAGAGGCAGGGTGCTGGGCATCATCTGCACCGAGCTGGTACCCAAATGAACTCACCTGCCAAACGTGTGTAAGGGGAGAGTAAAGTCCTGAGACACAGTAATCCTCATCCACAGAAGGGATAGTGAGAAGTGCAATTAGCTGAAGTTTGCACATCCCTTTCTCATGCACTAATCACACAGTACACACACACATACACAGATATTATGAGATGCCTTTGACAGCCCAAATTAGCTGTCAAGGTACCTTCTTGTTCCTAAGGATCAATACAGTATAATGTAACAGCCACGAAGAATGTTCATTACTCTGCAGGGCTGGTTTAACATGCTCTCTGGATCCCTTTGGCAGTAATTCCTCCTCTGTTCAAGCTGGCATCAAAATTAATGGCATGTCGTGTTCTATAAGTCCTGACTTTTTAGATGAAAGGTACATGGTGTTGTTCGCATCAGTATTACAGTGTAATAAATCAATGGTTTCCCATTGGAAGGATTTCAGACAATTTCACAACTTGCTCTCAGGAACTCAGAAGACAACCTGGCTGCCAGGCCATGGGCTGTTAAAAAAAAAATAAAAATCCATAAAAACCGAAAAAGAAGGGAAAAAACCCCCCTACATGTCATTGCAGTGTTGTTACCTGCTTCTTGAAAGGAGCTGGAGCCAGGGCAGCAATGCCAAAGCATCAGCAGGCTCCGTGGCACAGGGCGGTGCACAGCTTAAGGAAGCACATTCTCTGTGCTGAGGAGGTTATGGACAAAGCTGAGATTCTGGGAGGGGGAGCACAGCCTGATTTTACTTGACCAAATAGGAGCAGAGCCAAAAGTAGAGTTTGCCTTCCGATTGCCAGACCCCAGGATAAACTGCTCCTGATTTTCAGAAAAGCAGCAGGCAAGGGGAAAAGGAGCAAAAACTCAGCACCCAGCAACCCCCCGAAAGGTGCCCACAGAGTTACCCCAGCTTCTTTGCTATCTGCTGCCCAGAGTGCTGTTCCCTTACTAACAACATCTTTACCAAGGAAAATTTGGATTCCCCTGCTCCCAGGAGCCCATGTGCAAGCTGGGAAGAGGCTGAACTTGAAAGGGGAGCCGTTTTGTTGCCTCAGATTAGCTCAAACTGTATGACAAGCTTTCCCCACTTCAAAACCAATGTTGTTAACCTTGAAATCTGCATTATTAATATTTCAACATGAGTCCCATCAGGAGCTGCCGAAAGAGCTCTCCTGGACTCATGACAGCTCATCCTGTTTGATTCTAATCATATATGAATGCATGAGTTAAGAAGACATCATTAAAAGTACATTAAGTTTAATTATGCTAGCAGCCACAGACAGTGGGAGCGTCAGCTTAATGCAGAATGCATAATTAGATCAGACCTAATCCATTAGATTCATATTTGTTTAAGAAAATGCTCCTTGTCTATAAGCATCACTACAAAGTGATCCATAAGGTTTGGAGGAATGGCACTGTTTGCTGGGGGATACTGCCCTCCCACCCCCTCTTCCCTTCCCCCTTGCCCATCACCCCTGTACACACCGCTGAGCCCTGGCTCAGCTCATTGCACATTGTTTACCTAAAGCACACACAAGAAAATTGGAGCAAGAAGTTCCTCTGCTTTGGCAGCCAAGCCCTGGGGAGGGGTTGCAGTGGCTTGAGCTGTTATGGACGCATATCACCCTTGCAAGGATCAGACTGTAGATGAAGGAATGCACCCAGTCTTGGGTGGATGGCCTCACAACCCAGTTAGACCAGTGCAGCTGTGCTCAGGGATGGAAACTGGTGGTTCCAGCGTGGCTGATGCGCTTTCATAGACTCTATCCACTACTGGCTGCAGTGTGGGTTGGGACAACTTTCCAAGAAAAATAAACTAGAAGAATGTAAGCAGAAATGTTTCAGCTCCTCACAGAGCCAGTTCAGCTCTCTCCACTGGCACCAAGGCACTAGGAGGGCAGGGGACTGTGGCATGTCCCTTTTCCCAGCAGTACAGCATGACACCCCATCCACCACACTGCTCTGCAAAGCCTCTGCATTCGAGGGAAACCACCACTGCTGGTGGGCTTGAGCTAAGCCCTGAGATGAGCAGCTGTGGTTTGCCACCCCCATCTTCATCCCACAGCAGGGCCATGGGGATAACTGGTTCCAGCAACCCCTCACACCCCTAGGCAGCATCACCACAGAAGGGACAAAGCTGTCAATGCCTGAGCACCTGCAGTAATCAGTCTCCTGTGGCTTCTCAGCCAGGATGCAGGGGATCCTGCAGCCCTGTGCTTGGTCCACAGAGTGATTTCGGTAGCATCTCCCCGCCCAGATCGCACAGCAGTGGCCACTGCCTTGGCAGGGCACTTCCCAGCTCTGGGGGCAGTCTCAGAGGTGATTCACCTCACCAGCATGCTGCTAATCCACAGTGCCCACAGATCCACCTCCTCACTGCTCTCCTCCTTGCTACCAAGAGGGGTCAACTTGCTTTGAGCCTTTACCTGCTGCAGGTTATTCAAACCCATCGCCCCACTGAGCAACTCAGCTCAGTGCTGGACATGGAGAGGTTCTGTGCAAAGCTCAGGTCCCAGTCCTGCTCTAGGGTGATTTCAGCTGATGTCCCCTCCAGCCTGGAGATAGAGCAGGCTGGAAAGGGGAAGAGGTCAGGGCCACAATGGGACATGTGCCTGGCAGCTGAGTGAGTACAGGAGCAGCTGCTGTTCAGGAGAGAGCCAGAGCGCCCTGTGCTCATCATCGGCACTCATCATGGGCAGGAATTGCTTACACTTAACAGCTCAACTGAGCCCTCTAACACCTGCCTAAGTGCTGAATCTTATTGCTATTAAAACGTAATGGCCTCTTGCTGCTTGTCCTCCGTGGAGCTGGGTAGGGGCTGTGATTGGAAAGCCACAGCACAAAGGCACAACCCCGCAGGCAGGGCAGACCCGCAGGGTTCAGACCTTTCTGAAGGTCCCTTTCACAGCCAAGGGCCAGCTCCAAATGGACCACAATTACTGGGCAGTCAATAACTGAGACTTCCAGGAAGTTCTGAATAAAGCATCTGCTACCTTAGGATTGGAGAGGGCTTTTTGGTTGGATTTTTTCCTTCTTTTTTCTTTTGTATTTTTATGAGAGAAAATCCCTCCCAGACAGCCCATTTTACCTGTATTTCGTTTTCATCCTTGCCACCTCCATCCCATCTCCTCCCTGCTCATGCAAGCAAAGGTGACGCTGGCAAGTTAGGGCACAGGGTCCAGGAGGGGATAGGAGTGGGGTCAGCAGCCTGGGTGGGAGTGGGTCCTTCTGCACCCTGTTTTGCAAGCCTGTGGGATAGCAATGCTGTCCTGCCCACAGGGTCCCACAAAGGGGTCCAGAGGACCCCATGGCCACTTCACACAGAGGTGGTTTCCACGTTCTCTGGTTTTCAGGGGTTTTAACTGACAATGGTCATCAGCATTTCTAATTTCAATTTAATAAACATTGGGAAAGTCCAGTTAAAGGCTGTTGTGATTTTCTTTCCCATTTGTGTCCTGAAGTGTGTCTGCCAATAGCCATAAACTGGGGTTGGGTTGAGAAGTATGAAGAGACATGGCAAAGGCTTGAGACATCTTTTTTACTCTAAGCAAGCAGTCGATTCATAGTGAATCGTTTGTACTCTTAGCTGCTGATGTATTTTTTGGCTAGAGGGTATTTGGGGGGTATTTGGAAAGTCTAACCTCACAAGGCCTTTTAGAGAAAGCATTGATCTTTAATTGGGCAGCAATTGATATGTTCAAAGTGAACATGGTGTGCATGCTTGTTTGCCCACGTGTGCATCTGTCTGCCATTTAAAAATAAAGCATCAACCCCCAAAAAATCAAAGATGAGCACAAAGAACAGCTCTTTGGAGAAAGAAATGTCAGGACCTTTATATCCTCACTATCAATTCCCTTTAGTGTGGTAATCAATAGACAAGATGAAAGGGCAACCCTGGAGCTGTTAATTGTTCTTTCCAAAGGCAAACAGCTAAACTATTTGGGCTGCACTCACTGAGAGGCTCAAAGGGGAATCTAAGTTAACCCCTCTGTGACCAGTTTGCCCCAAACCAACCACTGGCATCGCTGAGGGGAGATGGGTTATAGCTGAACCCTGGCAGTCACAAGCCATATATTCCCAAGGACTCATAAGGAAGTTTTGGACTCTTAACAACCCTCTCTGAGACCCCACCAGGCACATGGCCGAATTCAGGAACATGTCAAATATCTCTATCTACGCTGCAATATATTTTGACAGGATCCTGACACAGCGACATGACTGTGGTGTGATCAGCTCTTAGGTTGCATTTGAAGAAGTGTTTTCACTCTGGTGTAAAAGAAATCTACCCACCCCTCACAGACCATATGCCGTCTTTTTAGTGCAGATGCTGATTATCTTAAAAGCACAGAGAGCCTGAACACTTCCCCAGTGACTTCTAGATCCTCTTTTAAAGTCATCAGTGAAGAAAGGGCTGCAAAGTGCCTTTTGGAAAAGAAAACAAGGCACAGAAAGATTCCCTTGGTATTGGTGCTACACAAGAAGCACAGGCAGAGGGACGGGTGCCCAGTGTCCTGGCTCCTAGAGGGCTCTCTTCTTTTGCAGTCTGCAGGCCACCCCATGGTGACCATCCTGACCTATCCATGGATCCCAGAGCTCAGTGTTTCCAGAAACACAGGGACATACCCAGGCTGCAAACTCTCATCTTTTTCAAAAGCATTTTGTGATGCCATGAGCTTGTACCAGGTCCAAGAGGAAAGGAATAGCCTGTGGTTTGGTGCAAGAAAATCACAGAATCACAGAGCTGTAGGGGTTGGAAGGCACCTCCAGAGATCATCAAGTCCAAGCCCCCTGACAAAGCAGGGTCCCCAGGACAGGTCACACAGGTCGGTGTCCAGATGGGTCTGGAATCTCTCCAGAGAAGGAGACTCCACACCCCCTGGGCAGCCTGTCCCAGGGCTCCCTCACCCTCACTGTGAATAAGTTCTTCTGCATATTGGTGTGGAACTTCCTGTGCTCCAACTTGAGGCCATTGCCCCTTGTTCTGTCCCCACAGACCACTGAAAAGAGCCTGACTATTTCCCTTTGTGTCCCACACTTGAGATATTTATAAACATTAATAAGATCCCCTCTTAACCTTCTTTTCTCAAGGCTGAACAGCCCCAGTTCTTTCAGCCTATAAAAAATCTCCACTTCAGCCTCCCTCTCTTTCTGCTGAACCATCCAACCTGAAGCATTAATTCCAAAAGGTATTTTCAGGCTTAAGAGAAACAACCACCAGATGTGTATCTTTGCAGTCAATGCCGAGTCCAACCTGCTAAGTCCTATGACTTCACAAGAGCAGCACTAGCTCCCTCCACAGGGCACAGGGACAGCTTTCCAGGACAAGGTTTTCAATCGCTGTTGTTCCCAGTGTCACCTGGTGCCACAGTGATGGTGTAAAGGTGTGTTTCTGGAGGTTGGCAGAGAAAAGGTTGACTCCACCCACAGCAATTAGCTGCAAAACTGGGCCAGACTGGGAGGAACTGAGAGATTACCAAGAGCTATAAAGGTGTGCTGGGAGGAGAGGGGTAGCTTTGCTGGCACTTAGGGAAGTTTGTTGCCCTACTGTATAGAGGTTTTGGCAATCAATTACTGCCTGCATCTGCTCTTGGAGGAGAAGGGAGAAAAGGTGCTTGCTTTTATACCACAGGTAGGAGGGGTACTCTGTCAATGCCTTTGTCCTTCTGGGTTCTGAGCTGGTCTATAAGCAGGTGTGTAGGAGAGAAAGTTTCCTTCTCCTGGGCTGTGGGACTAGTGGTTAGTCCCTTTCATAGCAAGAAATTCTTCAGCTGCTAACAGTAGGGAGGTTGTTGTGCAGGAATAATTGGGGAGATTAAAAGGGGTCAAGAGAGAGTCTGAAAACTGCTGAACAGGATGGTGGTGCAGAGTTGGGGGAATGGCAGGAACATTGAAGGGAATCTGGGCACAGCAAGGCAGGCTTTCTGTATGCTGAACAGAAGCAAAGCTCAGAAATGCATGCCTCTGTGTGAGCACAGCCAACTGCTTTGCAGGTCAGGAAACACTTTTTGATAATTACAGTGGATCAGGTAGTGCTGTGTGCTAGGAAGAGGAAACACAGCCTATCTGCAGGGCAGGGAGGAGTAACCAAACTCATGCAAGCAGTCTGCAAACAAAAGAAAAAGCCCTGTGTGCTCTCCCAAAGATAGATCGTGACAGACTGCTGTGATTTGTTTTGTTTGTCTGTTTTTCTCCTGAAGATGTTTGTGTTTCTAAGTTAGGGAGGTGTGGTAGGTTTGATGTAAATGAGCTTTGCAAAAACATTTGATTTTTCTGGAGGAGCTCATTAGCTAAAATGAAGACTGTAAAAGACAAGTTGTCAAAGTGAGACATCTAAAGAGAAGATAATGAGTTGTACTGCAAAACATAACTGGGTGGAAGGAAAGGTACATATCCTTCTCCAAAGGATTTATCTTGCACCTACTGTTAAGTCACATCAAGAACTGAAAGGCTTCAAACTTAGGGAACCGAAAGACAGGATAAAAGGCAGTGGTTCAACAGCATGATTAAAGGGTAAGAAAGAGCAGATGAAGATCTGGGTACCCTTGATGGTCACTGTATGCATGTTTACCACCAATGGGACAGCATGGTATGGTCATTTTAAAAAAGGAAAGGGGAAAAATTGGTGGCCACTGTCACCTAGCCAGCCTCTGTCTCTATGAAATGCGTTCTCTGCAGTGTCCCAAGGGTTTGTAACCCTATTTGTGACTTTACAGGGCCATGGACTTGCTAAGGGGAACAGAGCTCTCCCCTCCCTGGGCTACCTAGCCCTAAACTGTCTCCTTCAAAAGTTTCTCAACCTCCTTGGGCAATCTACCCTGAAACTTAAGCAGGCAGGCAAGCAAGATGGAGAAGGGGCCAAGGACATATCAAGTTGGTAGACAGGACGAAATGAGAAGAGGGGAGGATGATAAACCAGGCGCTGATGCGTAACGAGTACTCTGTAATGAGCTGCGATGGAGCTCGTCCCCAGCCAGCTGGTTACAAGGCGCAGCGAGGCTGCGAGCGGGGCTGGGAGCAGAAAGAGACAGGGCTCTCTGGAGGTGTTACTTCCCTGATTTAATAAGCTGTTCCCTGTGAACGTGCCGGCTCCCTTCATTGGTGCCAGCTATGGAACTGGGGCATCGCTCTGGCCCCCGTTGTCAGCATCTCCTGCAAGGTGAGAGAACTCGCGTACGAGCAGCAGGTTGGCTGGCTTGGAGAGGCGCCGGGCTGAGAACAGATCGCTTCGGAAATACTACCGAGCCCACACGTGGGGCTCCTCCTACGCCAGGCAGGGAGGGGGGGGGCTGAAAGGCATCGTTTGTACAGGAATAAAAAAGCAGCCTCTTTGTGCCAGTTGGCTCAGAGGCAGCGAGGTGCAGCAGGGAAAACAGGAGGGTTTTTTTGTTTGGTGGGTTTGTCATCTCTCCGGTAGAGACTGGCTGGTAATTACTGCTTTTTACTGCTTCTAGGTGGATTGTGTGCTGGAGTGGGTTGTTTCCTATGGTGCCCCTGACATGTAAATTGTGCAGCTGTAACTTTTTAGCAAAGCGTTTCTGAAGAGCTGTGGGATGACTGCAGCAAGGCTGGGGATGACCCCATAGCGTGAGGTGGTGTCTCCTTGATGCTCTCAGATCTGGCTTACCCAAGGTCCAGGTGTTGTGTCCCACACACACCCCTCTTGTCATGAAGCCCTGAGTGGTCCTTTGTCACTGGCAATGAAGGAGAGGAGATGCTCAAAGTGCAAGTTACCCTGGAGGTATTTGGAGATTTGCATGTTCCTCCATGGCTCAGGTCAGTGTTCAGAAAATTTTTGAGGTTTTCAAATTTCTACACACTTTAGGAGACAAAACATCCTGAGGTTTTTCCCTGATGCTATAAGAATGGGAATATGTGTCCCCTGGGTGATGGGAGGGGGAAGCCCAGCTCACAAGGGTCCTGGTGGTACCGAAACTGCAGTGGCTCCCACAGTCAGTGACTACTGGGCAACTACAGGGCCAAAAGTATTCAGACCTTAAAAGCCATTGAAGATCTCTCTTATAAAGGGATATTTCTTTCACTGGCTGATTCCTTTGCCCTCTTCCCTTTGCTATTTCTCATTTGTAAATATATTTTAAGGAAAATTTCATTCCCAAGGTCCCAGATTCTACTGTGTATCCACAAAAGGTTGTTCTGATAAGTGCTGCAAAGAGCAGGGGATCCAGATTGCTGATGAATGTTGTACTGGTCCTGTTTCCACAGGGCACCAAAAGCCCTCTCAAAGGAGGAGAAAGATCCCATAGTATCTGACCACTTGTTTAGACACCAACTTCAGATCCCACCGGTACCAGTGTCCTGGGACACATCCTCTTGCTCTACTTTAGTTACAGCCACAGAGTTTTCTCTTACAAGATAAAAGTAGGAAAAGTGGCTGAGAAGGGAACTTCAGAAGAGATGATGCCAACACAAGTGTCTCTTGCACGGCTCAGCACAGCCCAGCTGTGGATGCTGCCTGCTGCCTTGCATGGCAAGGGCCAGACGATTGGGGTAATTGCTCTCCCAGCAATACACTGACTATGTACATTTAGGTTTCAATTAATTTGCTGGCTCTAAATGAACTGCCTCCTATTGCTTTCAGCAATCAAGTCTTGTTAATTGAAAGTAGCGTTTATCTTATCTCTAGGAGAAGGCTGGACAAAAGTAGGGCAACAAAATCCAGTGTGAAGGTAGCACCAAGTGAAAGAAGGGGAGGGAAATGAAGCTGAGGGAGGAGAGCAGTGAGGGTGGCCAAGGGGAAAAATCTGGGTGCTTTTTCTATGATGGTTTCAATGCTTTTAGGGTATCCTGATTTGGAGGGGGTTTTCTGTTCAAAGGGATTTGTGTGATCGTACTGTCAGCAGGGTTATATGTAGCACTGGTTCATGTCACAAAGGCTGGTGAACACAGGATTTATCCCTGCTGCTCTCCACAACGTCTTGCTGCTGGCAGGTACTGCAGGAGCACAGGATCAGTATCTCCACAGGATCAGTATCTTGCCTGTGTAAAACAGCACAAGCAGTTGTGTTTAATTTACTTCTTCAGGTGCCAGGTGAACCCCAAGTAGTTGTTCATCCCCCCATGCTCCTGGTGAAACAGTGGCTGAAGTGTTGAAAGTGTCTTGAAAACCAAAGAACCTCAAAAGCCCAACTCCTGCTCCGTTTCCAAAGGGAAGCACTTTGAAGAGACACCTGGCCATGCTGTACTGTTTGAAGAATGATCCCAGTTCCTTACATTTAAATTAAGTTGCAAAGTAAGTCCTTAAGACACAAGACCTAGCACAGGTTTGGGTTTAATTTTTTTCTCTCTCTTGGTCTGATTACTTAAACCCCCTCTGTGAGTTTCCCACCAACTGAACCTAATGTTATCTCATACACACAGTCATCATCTCATTAAAGGGAAATCAGAGAAAGTGACTTTAATAAATTTTAACACCCTGTGTGAAAAATCTGGTGATTAAAGCTTCCTGCCCCTGGACCTTTGAAAGAGACACGTGGCAAATCCCCTTCAGTCTTTAATAAGTGCGGCTCATCAAAGGATGGTGACATGCAGGGGTAGGAGAGGAGCAGGGGAAGGAAAGCAATAGAAGCATCAAGACTTAAAGAGGCTGAAAGACAAAAGATGACCCTCCACTTTTCCTCCTCTGTACACAAATTGAGAAGAGAATGAGCATCAATAGGAGCAGACTTATAAGTCCAGCTTGCTCTGCATGGACATTGTAGGGAGGGAGGCAGGATGGAGATAGGTCCAATCAGGCAGCATGGGGCATGCATCCTTACATAGACACACTCAGAGAAGGGTATTTACCTTCCAAGTACAGTTCTGCAATGATTTTTGTTGCTGTTGCTGATCTCAAGTCAAAGTGGTCAGGAGAACAGCAAGCATCAAGCAAGGCCATGGACCAAGTTGGTCCTCTGTAGACTTTCTGGGAAAACATTCTAGAGATAAATTTATCCCTGGGATAAATTCATCCTCCTCACCACCCATCTGGTCTTTCCAGGATGATAAGGGATGGTGAATGAAGGAGATCTTACAAGAGAAATCACTGATTTTGTGCACAGGCAGGTGAAACACAAGCAGTGAAGAACTGAAGATGGACTGAAACTCATCAGCATGGAAATTCTCAGGTGCCTTATAAGGTTTCTACTGAAGTAATAGCACCACTGGAAGTGACTTTTTCAGGAAAGGAATAGCCGACTGGGGACTATTGGTTTGATTGGATTGCAGTGGAGCTTCACATCAGGCCTGAAACACAATCTGTGGTGCCAACAGAAGTTTGCAAGGAGACCAAGACAGGAGCCTGTGTGATGCAAATTGGCTTTTTCCTGGCACAAGTGCCATGTGAGGTGAGCTGCAAACCAAAAAATGGACAGTGTAGCATGTGGAAGGACATGAGGAACTTGTATAGGGCAGGCTGAGGAAGGCAAAATGATGCAGAGCAATAGGAATAAAGAGAGCTTAAATTAGGTTCCAGGTAGGTAACTGGGACAGAGTTGCCTCCTTCCCTCTGGAGGGCAAGAAAGCAGGTCAGCCTCTGTGGACAATGCTTGGTAGCTTGTGTGAAGAGGCATTCTGCCTCTGTTTGCCTCCATGGAGCACAGAAATGTTACAAGACTTTTGTGTTGAAAGTTAACTGTCTTCTTGGAGTATCCAGACTTCTCCCATCTTTATGTAGTTCCTGTGACCGTTTCTTCCATCCCTGTCTGTCCTGTCACATGTTTTCAGGCCTGCAGACCTGATCTCACTGGGGCAGGCTGTGGCTCTCTATCAAAAGGAAAGGTCTCCTGGCCATCCCTGCTTGATGGGCAGACAGTCAGCTGGCAGCTCATCTGCTCTCCCCATGGTGTTTCCCACCAGATATCTATCACTCTCCTTCCTACCTAGTGTCTTCTTCTGTTTAGGATTCTGGTTGATCCCTAAGATTCAAGCAATATTTATGCCTCTTTGTCATTGGGGAAGAGAATCCTTTCATTCAGTTGGTCTTTGTTGATGCTGAGGTCAAAGAGGACAGGCCATTTTTGCTGACACCAGCCCTGCTCCTTGTGCTTGCAGGAGTAGTGTGCTGTGCATGGGGGTTTGTCAGGGTGGAGACAGGGCACACGTCTCCAGCAGGATCTTTGAGTCCTTACAAAACCAGAGGAGAACGTGGCTGCCCTGTAGCCCAGACTAATCCAAAGCTTGTGCAAGCCAGTCAGAGGCCATGTCCCAACCACCAGCACTGAAGACAAAGCCCAAGAGAGGGGCCCATGCAGGGCAGCACAACCCCCTCTCCATCTACCCCCCCAAACCTTTGCACCCCATTTGTGACCCCCATTCCCAATGCTCCCCTGCAGCAGCAGCTCACCCAAGGAGGACTGAGCCAGGAGGGTCCCTGCCTGCTTGGTGGCTGTTGCTGGTTGTTCTGGGCCTTTTCTATGCAGGGAAAAAAAAGATCATTTCAGGGAGAGTTCTGGCTTTGTGGTTTCAGCAGTTACTCATCAGTCCACATCAGCAGGCAGGAGGGGATGAGACGCACCAGTCACACTGTCCTGTGCTGCCATTGCCTTTGGCTTCAGACCCAGAGCGGTCAGAGCACCTGGGTCTCCTGTCCTCCAGCCATCTCTCAGCACAAGCGGTTTCTTATCAGGCAAAAATAGTCCATGGATGTTTTATCACAGCAACAGGCCCTACTCCAGCCCCCAGACTCCAGTTCTTCTGTGACTACAGCAGCGTTTAATTTCCAAGGCAATTTAGTTTTGGGCAAAAAGCAATCTGAGCACCCCCGGGCGCTGCCGCCTGCCTGCAGCATCCCGCGTCAGAGCAGCCGCTCTGCTAATCAGCGGCTGGGGGGGAGCGCGGCTGGGAGCCCCGGGCTGGCACATGGGCCAGGGACTGTGGGAAGTCGAGGTGTTTGATGTTTGCCTTATTTATTTATTTAGCAGTGACTGTCTGTGTGAGAGGCCTTTCTGCAGAGGAGCGATAAGCCGCTCTCGGCTCCTTGCTTGCCCAACCCCTGCCGGCTCCGTTTTCTGCCAGGCGCCATCTCGTTAGCATGCACCAAGAAGTCCCTGCTTGCATCTCTGCCAGGCTGCCCTCCCTGCCCTGCCTCTGAAAGCCCGATGGCATGCCATGTAAACAGGCAACCAAGCTGTCAGGCTCCAAAGAGCCCAAGTGTGCAAAGGAAAGGAGAGAGAAACATGGGATGGCTCCAGTGATGCACCAGGAACCAGAGAGGTGCAGCTCCGGAATTAAATCCTCACTGCCCTTCTCACAGCTGGGCTGGGTATGGTATGGAAAGCAATTTAAAGGTGTATAATTAAGTCAACTTGCTTGCACAGCACTAAAGATCAATGCAACGTGTCTGGAGCTGCACCAGAGGTGAGCAGTGACCAAGCCAAACAGGCCCTGTGCTTGGACCCCCTTCCTTCACACTGGTGGGAGCACATCCCTTGGTGTGGGCTATGCATGGGAGCTTGCACCTCTCCATGCTGGTGCAGCTCATTCCTAACCATGCCCAGCTCCTGCCCTGCCCTGCTCTCCTGCCCACTTGTAGCATCACTCCACCCCCACTGCTCCAGTATACATTTAAACCTCATTGCTCTGTTGGGCTTTGGGCAGTGGTGGTGTGCTCCCATTAGGGTAGAGCTCTGCCAGGTGATGCTCCTGCATCCTGCAGGTCAGGTTGCTCCACACCACCTGCCATCCCCCTGCCACTCCCAGCCCACCATGACTGAGCACCCAGGAGGGGAGACATGCTGCCAGGGAGGATCTATTGAAAAAAGAAGTGGCTGCATGCACAAACCCTGTGCTGGCAGCAGCTGGGATCCCACCCCAGCTTGGCCATCGATCTGCTGGTCAACCCTGGGTGAATGGTCCTGCTTGCGCAGTGCTGGGGAGCAGCAGGTTGGAAAGGGCTGGAGAGGACACAGCTCCTCCCCAGAGAGCTATAATTAATGTTTGGATGCTGCTGGCTGCTCTGGCAATCCCAAACTATCCACGCTGTGCCTGTGCCATTCACATCTCTTTCCTCCTGCTTTGCAGAGGGTATTTATTATTATCTTTAAATACCCTGCAGTATATAATCAATAAAACAGGAGGAGGGGGAGCACTGGCTAGTGTTTTCCCACCATGGAAAAGGAAAATGTTGCATTTTGTGCTTGTTGGAATTTAAAAAATAATGTTTCATTTCACAAAGTGTGAGATGCATTACTAATTGCACTGTGATTCTGTTCTGTGCTCCCAAAACAGAACTTGGAGTGCTTTCAGCAAATTTTGGTGTTGAGGAAATAAGGACTTGGGTTTTTTTAATAAAAAGTACTAAATTAAGTGCTCTTCCTTTATGAGAATTATTTCTCAGGTTTCTAGGATATTTCTTTCCTAACCCTTCTTAAGATAAAAGAAGCAAAGCTTTGCTGCATCAATATTTCACTGAAGTCAGTGTGGACCCTAAGAAGAGGAAGGGGATGAGCAGGGATTGCTCCCTGCCCACCTCTCACTGCCCCACGTAGCAGCTGAGCCCCTTTCTGGTAGGGGGCTGGGCTGCAGGAGGCCACTAGCTTCCCCTTGAAGATTGCTCCCATGATGGCCAGATGACACCATACATGCAAAATTAATCCTGTGCCCTACAGAGGTGTTGACAAACATCATCAATAGGTACAGCTGGAGCAGCAGCTGCTCTTGGGCACAGAGTCATGCGATACAGGTGCTCCAGCAGACCTGTACACAGTTTGAGCATAGGAAAGGAGAAGGGCAATGTGTGTTTGCACTCAATGAGGACAGCGGTGCACCTGGAAGACAGCAGATGAGTTCCTCTCACAAGGTTTGCACAAAATGCAATGCGCAAATTCACCCAGGAAGGTAGATTCTGCAGGTGTTTAAATCTGGAGGTCCCAAGAGTTCTCCTGAGGTGAGAGGTGGGATAGACCCACCTCTGCTGTGCTGAGCTGGAGCTGCAACGTGTCCTTCTACAGATGCTGTTCAAGTCTGCCCCGTGTCCCTCTCCCACTCTATCTTGGCCAGCCAAACTCTATTTAACACAGCCATAAAAGTAATGACATTGAAAATAGCTCTGTGGGCTTTTTTTTTCCTGTGTGCTTCTCCCACCAGTACTACCACACACAAAAATCCAACCATTGGGCCAGACCAGAGTCTCTTCCAGCTCTGCCCTAGGCTGAAGCTGTGCCTGGCAGTGTGGACAAGCAAAAGCAATCTTGCTCAGCTCAGCAGGTGAGCGCAGATGTTTGGAAAACTAACCTCTTCTAAACCAGAAGGGAAAATAAGTCTGTTTCTGTGAGATTGATCTGCTGGCACCAGCAGAGCGATCAGCTGGCCTTCTAGGAGAGCGGCAACAAACAGCAAATTAGAAGGTGTCAGCCCGCTGAGACTTCAGACAAATTAGGAAACGCAACGGCGCTGTCGCTACGCTGAGCCTCTCAGCAGCTGCTGGAGGGGCTAAGCCAGCTCCTTGCTTTCCCACAAGCAGTGGCTGTGGGTTAAGGTCGTGGAGCCGGTGGCTGCGTGGGACATGCTGCTGGAGCTCCCCGTGGGGATGCTGCACCCACTGCCTGCAGCACCTTCAAGTCGAGCTGCTCCTCCTGCCAGTCAAAACGGTGACTTCTTGTTGATTAGCTACAAAACCAGACCTGAAGCTCTTTCTGTTCATCTTAGAAGGCTTTGAAATACAGTTCCCCAAAGGGCCAGCACCCTATATGCAGCAGGAGCACTGGGCAGGCCCTGCAAGGTGCTTTGGCCAGTGTGAGCGCACATGGTGGATCATCCTTCTGCTACAGCCTGCTCTGGAAATAAAATTGCAGCATCCCTGAGCAGCATCCCTGGTAAACTGTGCAGCCCAAAGATAGATCTGGATTTTCCTTAATGCCACACCCTCAATTCCACCTAATTGCAGTGTTTCTGAACCTCTCCTCCTGAGAGCAAGACATTCCTCACTGTGCTACTGAAGAGGAGAGTGAGGCATGTTCAGAGACAGCCATTCCCATGGGAGGTCAGTGGGTCAAATGACTTGAGTTGCCTTCACAGAGTGTGATGGTCTGGTGACAGATGTTCCCACCAATGAACAATATTACAGTAGCTGTTATTTAGCCACACGAAGGAGGATCTGAGAGCCCCATGGAAACTCTGTCTTCATCCCCAAATGCTGACCTAGTGTATACTTTAACCTCTGATTTAAAAAAAAAATTGCTTTCCCAATGATTTTACCCACTAAAACTGATACTGCTCCAAATGAGATGGATAATTCAACATCTCTGCTGATCCTGAAAGCCTTCAGAATAAAAAAAATCCCAGATTATAACAGCACAGATGCTCATCACCAATGTGTGCAGGTTGACAGCCAAATTCTGTTCAGGTAACAGCACTTACAGGTGGGATTTTTGTCCTTTTCTGAAGTCACAGAATTTTAGAAGAATGTTTGTCCTTGGTTCTAAGGAGGTGAAACATCATGGGACAGTTTTGAATTTAGATTAACACTGTCTGCTTTCACTCCTTCTCCCATCCCTGCTGAATAAAGGCAACTACTTCCCATTTCCTCCTGCCACTTTTATCATAGAAATTACTGCTTCTTTTTGGCTGAAATGTCTGGAACGAGTTAAATTGCCCCCCAGAAATGATTGCAATAGCTGGATGTGCAAGACAGGCAGAAAGAACAGTCTGCAAATAAAGTGGGGGAGGGAGAACTCTTTCAAGTGCTTTATAATTACTAAGATTTTTTTTTTAATCCTGTTTACATTTAACTTTGCACATTAAATTCATAACCGTGGTGTGCAACCAGGTGCAATAGCAATATACAAAATCTTATTAAAAGGAGCAAATGAAGAAGATGGGAGGATTTGGGATGGGAAAGGAGGGGCATTGTGATGGAATTAGCACCTGCTGATTTTCATCCTTTCTAACAATAAATTGCTTGTCAGGAGACTCGGTGGGGACCAACTACCATCAGTTAACTATGCACTTGAGAAGAATAATTGGAATGCAAACTGCCATGGCTCACAGCAATCTCAAAAACGTCCTGGCTCCTTGGGTTTGCATCCAGTTGGCTCTGCCTTGCTGCAGCTTGGCATCATTCAAGGTCCTTTCCACTCCTCTCTTTGACTTGCTGATGCTAATTGCTGTAAGTTTTTTTACAAACACTTGTTCAAACTTAAATACAAAAGAGTCTCAAGCAGTCTGGCTGGATCGAACTATTGTGTCTGCATCTTTTCAGCCCTGCCAGTGGTGCTTGAAATAAAAGAGCTAGATTTTAACCAGGTTTGCTATTAGAACAGAAACAAGGATCAGCTGATTACTGATCTCGCTTAGGGAAGTCTCTCAGGTGACACTGGTGCTTAAGTGTTACCAGCCACTTCATATTAGTAGCTGTAGAATTGAAAGTTGGGTCTGCTCAACCTTCTCATGCAGAGGCAGAAGCCCCAGACCCAGTGAGAAGTGACTTGTTAAGGCTGCTCAGAAAAAGAAGTGCTGAATCAGAGATTTAATCTCCTTGCTGCCACGGAAATAGGAGAAGAAGCTGTACAGAGAAAAACAACAGAGATGTGGGTATACTTCAGGATTTATATTTCTATTGCTTTGCTATGGTCAGTAGATACACCTGCTCTCCCAGCTTGGGTTGTGTCCTGCAGCCTTCTTTCAACAGCAAGACATGAGAGCCCTCCTTGGATCCCAACACCGCTCATCTCTGCAAAGAGAGGTAAGGTGCCAAATTGAGACCCTCCTGTGAGGGACCAGGGGAACCCCTCAGCCTCAGGCAGCTGGGAGAATCAGCTGCTGGGCAGATGAGTTATATTTGGTCACTACAAGGATCCCAAAGACTCAGTGGCAAGCTCTGCTGAGCACCACTAGAGCAACTGGAATGCATCACCACCACTCCCAGCAAAACTCTGGTGACTTCCCAGAGAAGGCACTGAAGTAGGAACATGCCACAGCAGAACCCCATGCCCCAACAAAACTGTGCCTGCAAACCCAGGGCTGAGACAGCTCAGGCTCCCCACGAGCATATGGGAAAGCTAAGCTCAGTCTAGCACAAGCCCAAAAGCCCAGCCTGCCTGAGCTTGCCCAGCAGCAGGATCTTTCCCATCAAATAAGAAAATATCTCCTGCAGAAAACAGAGGAATGAGAGCTTATCTCTGAGAGATGTCATCTCCCCATGCTGCCTTCAGCTCAGTGTTATCATGGAGCTGCCAGGGGACTCTGACCTTTGTGGGAAATGTTAAATCATTGCAGCTTTCATATTGTTTAACATTCCTCATTGATTAGCTTCCAGCACCTTGAAGGCAAGAGGATTTGACTGAGCGCCAGAGCTCAGCAGTACCCAGTGCTGTGGGTGGTATCGAGCTTGTGAGAGAGAGCAAGCTGACAAAATAAAATGCAGCAAATTACTTTCAAAAATAAAGACAAGAAAATGAATAACTTTCAGAACGGATGTTTTTCCTGACCTGGACTAAAAAAATCCCACTACTGTTGCCATAAAGCTTTGACTCCCAGAGACAGACAAACACTGACAACTTACTTCAGCTCCAAACCACGGATTTCATTTATTGCAGCTACAGAAATATCACGTGGGCCTGAATTATTTTTTTTTTCCAATAATTGTCTGCATTTGTTGTGTAGGCTTGTGGGTGCACCAGCCACATATCCTTGCCATTGATCCAGGATGCTGGCAGCATGATGGTGTGTGCTGGCTCCTCACCTCACCACCCTCTCCTGGACAGTGCTTCCAAGTCTAGCCCAGAGCAGGCAGGAGGAGAAAGAGCTCCCTGTTCAGCCAGCACAAGCAGAGATATTCATGGGAGGTGTTTTTTCACTGCATGGGGGGCTGTGAGGCTCCCACGAGGATGTCTTGCTTCTTTGGATGCAGAGCATCCATCCTCATATAAATCCACCCGTGTCAGAGGTGCTGAATGAAGCAGAGCCACTGAGAGAGGAGGGAACCTCTTGTTACAGCCTGTTTAATTGCCTCGGAGCTCGTTTTGAGGAACCATAGGCAGTAATCTCCCTCTTAACTGAACAGCCAAGAATAGCCATGTCTGGGCAGCTCTTGCTACTTGATTAATTTCATCTTGGCCCCGGCCTCCCTCTCCCAGAGCTTTTTTCCACAAAGCCCTGACTTGCCTCTTTCCACTGAGTCATGCACAGCACAGATCCCTCGACTCCCAGGATGTTCCTTCAGTCTCATTATATTTTTAAAGCCTGGGTTGGTTCTTTTCCTCCCCATTTCCAGCCAAGTTTATGTTACAATCTGCTTTATGAAGTCAGGTTTTGCATCTCCTGCCAGGAATCCCAGGAACAGCTTCCACAGGGGACCTGGCACTCAGCACATCCCGTGCCATGCCGGCCATGCCCCAGCTTTTGGCATCAGCAGAGGAGGGGCCCTGTTGCAGCAGCCAGTGTGGGGTAACAGACTTCACTCTTCTACCCAGTGATTCCCTCCCTGGTCCCAAGTTTTCAAGGTCTCCAGCATTTTCAGATGTTCCTTGCACCTCCTCGAACTGCCTCCCTCCCACTCCTTCGTGGCAGCGTTCATTAATGGGACCTCCCTCCTGTAAGGCTGCAGTACTGCTGGCCTCACTGCTGCCAAAAAGTATCAGAGACATGGACAGAAAAAAGGGGATTCAAAACCCCAAAGGAAAACATAGAGCCAAAGAGAGGTCATAGCTTTTGTTGTTTTAAGAGGTTGGTTCTATCCCATGTCAGCTTAGGCAAGGCCAATACAATAATAGTGGCCAGCGGGGACAGGGAGGGGATTGTCCCTCTCTACTCTGCCCTTGTGAGGCCCCACCTGGAGTACTGTGTCCAGATCTGGGGCCCCCAGTACAAGAAAGATGTGGAACTGTTGAAGAGGGTTCAAAGGAAGCATGAAGATGATCGAAGGGCTGGAGCACCTCCCCTGTGAAGAGACGCTGGGGGAGCTGGGCTGGTTCAGCCTGAGAAGGCTGCGGGGGGACCTCATTGCAGCCTTCCAGTACCTGAAGGGAGCAGAGAAACAGGAGGGGAATCAGCTTTTTAAAGGAGCAGACACTGGCAAGACAAGGGGGAATGGCTTAAAGCTGAAGGAAGGAAGGTTTAGATTAGATACTAGGGGGAAGGTCTTCACAGAGACAGTGGTGAGGGGCTGGAACGGGCTGCCCAGAGAGGTGCTGGAGGTGTTCAAGACCAGGTTGGATGGGGCCCTGGGCAAACTTGTGTAGAACCAGGCCTGGAGGTTGGTGTCCCTGCCTGTGGCAGGGGGGTTGGAGCTCTATGATCCTTGGGGTCCCTTCCAACCCAGACCATCCTGTGATTCTATGAATAGCAGCAGATAATGGAGAAATGCTGAGTATTAAGAAGTAGCTTCGACTTAATCGCAGCTTTATTTATTTATTTTTAGGTACAGCAGTGCACCTCCTAGCTCCCTTATCTTTTTGGGTGCACCTGGAAGTGTGAAAGCTTTAAACTTAAAATCCAGAGCTTAAAGGGGGTAAATAGTTTTGCTTCAAACACTCCGGAACGGTTAAAAAAAAAAAAAAAAGAAAGAAAAGGGAGAAAAATCATGCTCTATATTTGGCCTTTGGATTTGTTGTGTGTGCAGAAGAAGAAGGTTTGGGGAAGCTTACGGATTTGTATGGAGCTGAAAAGCTTGTGTCTGCTTAGCAGCCTTCATTGCAACGCGTGCAGAAAGGAGGGAGCTGCTCCTCTTCCTTCGTGCCAGTGTGACCCCAGCACTGCCTGTCCATCCATGCTGAAGGGTCCTACTGCAACGTGGGCACTGGATTTCCCCCAACTACTCAATGCCTTTAAATACTGCTTTCAAAGCATCTCTTTGCCCATCTCAGAATAAAACTTGCTTCCCTCCTACTGCAGTTATTTGAGGAAGGTTTATAAAGTGTCCGGGAAGGAGAATCATTTTACCCCTTCACTTCTGGGCCCTTCAAAATTTAATCAACTCCTTAGAAAGAACAATAGTGATGTCAGCGTACCTGAGTGGTGTCAGGAGTGGTCATGGAAACAGCCTGGTAACTAACCCCTGGAGGATCCCCACGGGTCTCTGCTCCAAAGGAGCCTGCGATCGGCAGAGCGGGGAGCTGTGCCCTGCCAGCGGTGCTGGGGGTGACTGTCAGCAGAGGATGCTCCGCCAGCACAGATCTTCATCCCGATGCTAAAGAGCTCTGACAGCAGATGCCAGCCAAAGCCGGGTGTTTGCATCAGCCTAAGGACATCCCCTGCATCCCTGGCTGTGCAAATACACGCCAGCCACACCGGCCACGGCATCTCTGCACTGCAGAACATGCACCCAGCAAAGAGGCTGTGACCTTGAGGCAAAGCCTGGCCAGAGGGATGAAGACAGCTTAAGTCATTTCCCAGAGGCAGACACAAAGGGGGGCAGGCCAAATCCTGTGTCTCTGATATAAATAATCTTTTCCAACCCACTGGGAGCACGACAGAATGTGTCTGTGGTGGCGGTGTGCTTCCCACTGCCTGGAGCTGTCCATGGGCTGTTATATCCCCTTGCTTGGAGCTGGGACCAAGGAACCAAGAACAGGTTTTCCCAGAATTTGGGGTACATCGCATCTGACTCCTTGAGGTTTCATTTTTGTCTGTGAATTTGCAAGGCCTGTAAAGAGGATTTGCACTACACAGTCCATTTTTTAGCACTTTGCAGGAACACAGGGCAGGAAAAGAAAGGCCATGGCAGCAATTCACTGACCTCTGAACAAAATTGATGAGGAGATGCCTCCACTTAGTCCCAGCTATATTTTCTTTTTACACCACACTGCCCAAAGTAGAGGTTGGTCAAGAACAGTGAGCAGATCTTCCTGGAGGACAGAGCTCAGGTGGACTTGAGTTGGATGTGAGACACCCTAATGAAGGAGTTTTAAGGTTAAGTCCCTGGTTTTTGAGGTGTCTTTTTGAGTTCAGGAGCAGGTTATAATCTGCCAGCAGGATAAGACTAATTTCCTAGCTCTTCTTTGAGAAGTAAAGACAGGGGGTCCATGTGCTTTCTGCAGGCTCAGAAAACAAGGAGCCAGAGAGGGCTTCCAATCTATTCATATTAATTACATTTTTTCCAGTCTTGACTTTTACAGCACTCCCCAGTTTGAGTTCCTCATTTTTCAGTGTTTGGGGCTAGCTGGCAGGTTTTCAGATTCCATCAGTGGAGTAAAGTGGATGGTTACCCACAGGTGCCTGAGAGCACCCAGAAGAGCCAGAGCAAGTCTAGAGGAGGGAGCAGGACGGTGCTGTCCTTGCAGCAGAGAGAATGAAGAGGGACAGCCGCACCACCATGCAGCCCTACCTGCTGCTTTTCAGTAATCACCCAATTTAGTTGGTTGTGGTTTCCCCCTACCCCCACACACTCCTCTTCCTACACTATTAAGATTTATGGGGAGGAAGGTACCCAGCTGCATCTGAGCTCAATAAACCTCTGGCGGCTGGTAAAAACTGAAGAGCTATTCTTCCAGCTTGTTAGCAGTCAGAAAGATGGAAGGAAGTGGGAAGAATCCAGAGGGTGAGGTTTTCTAATGCCTCACTCGTCACTGCCGAACCCAGCGCTATTTATGGTGCAATTATCACCGCCGACAGACTCCTTTATCATCCAGCCAATATTCTGGGTAGAAATCCTATTGCAGCCCAGCCACTCCATATATCACCTGGGAGCAGGCAATGGCCAGGTGAAGAGGTTCTCTTGTGGAGAACACATCTGCCAGACACTGCTTGTCCCTGGCATCCCTGCCCACCCTGTATTTATGACCAGGGAGGAGGCTGCCGTCCTCCTGCCCTGCACAGTGGGAGGAGGTGAGGATGGCATAGGGCTGTCCCTCACAGCAATGCCAACAGGGACTTTCTGCAGGAATCTGCTCCTTTTTGTTGAGACATGAGCTTGTCTTAGTTACACAGAGCCAGGAACAGGGCTGCTGGAGTGAGGATGGCTTGGGGCAGCAGGGGAAGGAGGGGGTTCTGCAGGGAAGTGACAGAAGGTGAGTTTTGAAACCTCTGGGGTTTGTTTTTGAACCTTCTGTAGTTTGGTAGAAGAGCCACAAGGTAGGAGAGGAGGACCCAAGCACCTCATGCCTTGGTTGTATCTCTGAACGGCAGGTTCTCTGAGGCCCTGTGTACCCTCACAGCTCTGGGGCACCCTTCTCACCTCCTGCCTGGAACTATTGCCTAAGCCAGGGCTGCAAGCATCATCCTTGAAGAGTCACCTTGGTTGGGCAGCAGAGGTCAGATTAGATATTTTTATTCTTTTTCCTTTGGGGAAGAAACTGAACTTTTCTCCTTACTTGGTGCCGAAATCCTTCCTGAAGTTTGGCTGTGCTTCTCCACAGGGTGAAAGGGTCTTGGAGCAAACTGCCATGCAGACTACTCCTACAGCTGGTCTGGGACAAGAACAGAGCAGATAACTGGTTCATGCACAGTGGCAATAAAGCCAGGTTTCCTCTCAAATGCCTATCTGGAAAAAGACTGCAGTGTGGATTGTCTGATGTCTAACAAAGGGTGAGTGTTCCCTTCCCCTCCCCATTGACAGATGCATTTCTCTTCTCTATTTCATTGCCCATTTTCACAGACCTTGTTGGGACCTCAATATATCCGGAAGCCTCTACCCCTGGGTCAAATGTGGGTGGTGCTGGGCGGCTGCTAGTGGGAACTAGCAAGTACACACACCAGGCTGCTGAGTCACGTAGACTAATTTTCCTGGAGAACTGGACTAAACTCCCACCCACATCGCTGTTTCCACTGCCAGGGCAGAGCTGAGATGTGCCCTGGTCTCCACCATCTCCCCTTTCTCTCTCATTATACAGAGTCAGGCTGCATTTAGTAAGGAATGAGCTTTAATATTTGCAGGGAGTGAAATTCTCCAGGCAGAGGAGCTAAAATATCCATCGCTCGTGCTGCCTGTTTACCTTCTAATTGTCACTGACTCCTGCCTTTTCACGTTCCTTGGGCTCCAAATGGGAAGAACAGATCTAGGCTATGTAATTTAATGCCCCAAACATCCTGGCTTGATTGCAATCCCCATAAGCCAGCCACACAAAACTCTAAACAAATTCGATTAATTTGTTTCAATTTGCACAAGTCCCCCTCTCAGACTGTAATTAATGGAGGGAAACAATTAAGGTAAACACAGCACAGCTGAGAGAGCTGTCCTTGCTAAAAGTCACATTTTATTTTAATAATGCTGTGTTTATGTAGGTTCCATGCTTTTAACAAGTTACCCGTTTCCTTGATGTTTAATCAGTCCTGTAAATATTTTGCCTGGGCTGAAGCAGCTTTGTGAAATCAGAAATCAACACGGGGGGCACAGGGCAGGGAGAGAGCGAGCTGTCAGTGGGCACACAGGGGGACATGGGCTGTGGGCAGAGGTGCAGGCAAGGAGCCAGTGTGTGTATACATATATATATGTATATATACATAAAAAACCTCCCTTTCTCTCACACCAGCACCCTCCAACAGAGTATTGCCACTGGCTTGCTTCACTGAGGTTTGCTTGGTTGCATGATGGTGCCCCACGCTGAGGATGATCTCCTGGAGCAGGGACCCACTCCCACCTCGCTCCCACCCACTGCAGCAAACATCTCCCCATTCCTGGCTGCCAGCTCCAGCTCTTACAATCCCACGGATCTGGACTGAAGCTGACTGGTGTTCATTAAGGCTTTGATGGCCCCCAAGAAAGCATTGGTGATGGCTGTCTGTATTACAGTGCCACCCAGGGACAGGGTCCCGCCTGGACCCTGCCACGACAGCAGCTGGGCAGAGTGGTGCTGGGGTTAATCCTGCATCAGCCACAGGCAACAGGTATAAACAGGTTTTATAAAGCCTTAAGAAGAAGCCTGGCCCAGTAAATTTGGTTACTAAAGGTGTAAACTAGTCACAGCTGTGCTGGGACAGCTCAGCCTGATGTAACTTCCCAGGTCTTCTCTCCTGCCTGGATGAGGGCTTGGCTTTGCACAGCTCCCACATGCTGCACAGCCAAGGACATGCCAGCAAGGCACCTCCGAAATGCCAGTGAACAGGGCACAAAGGCGTTTGTCCAGCTGATGCTGCTCCCTGGTCTCTGCTCCAGGTCACCTTCAGCATATGTCTGCAGTCACCCTGCTCTGCTCCGAGCAGGATGGAGACTGAGTTCATGCCATGCACAGCCTGGCTGGGGGAAACAATGGGGCCTTTTCTTCTGGGGGACAGGCAGGTCCCACTCCAGCTACTCCAGCAGTGACTTCAAGTCGCTTCTCTCATCAGCAGTCATTTTCTGGCTTTGAATACATCCTGTGGGTGAGTTTTCCTGCAAGAGATGGTACATCTGTCTTCATTACTTTAAAAAAAAAAAAACAGGAACAATACAATCTGTCTTTCATTGCACCAACTGGTATTGCTAAAGGATGGAGAAAATTAGGTGCTGGCTTTCTCCTTTCTTACCTTCATTAACCTTAACACATACCATGTTCGTCTTCCAGAACAATCGTGGCCTTGCTAGAGAAAATCTTAGCTCAAACCATCTCATGTTTATTTTCTGCTATCTTGGGTACCAGCTGGTCTAATTACTTTGGAAATGCACCATTTGTTAGGGAAAGACAAGGCACAGCCTGACACCTGCTGTAATAATTACTTGCCTTTTTAGCTAATTGCTTGCCCACACTGTTAGGTGAGGGAAGTTGTCACTGATGTCTGGAGTTGAAGGTGCCAGACAGGAAGGGAGGAAATGGTGCTGTAGGAGAGGAGGAGGTTGGGGAGCTGGAGGATGAATTTTTGGGCTGGTGGGAGGAGGGATAGTCCCTCCACAAGGGTGTAAATCCCAAGTGCAGGATATGTCCCAGCATCCACAGAGGTCGGAGCTGGATGCGGTGGGAAGTAGGAACATCTGGAGTGTGGTCCCCTATCTGGGACCTTGTTGTGTGACCCTGGGCAACACATTGCCTCTTCCCACCCCCCCGAGTTCCTGCCTGTAAAATACAGACAAGGATACAGATGTCCATTTGAAAAGCTCTAGTGATGAGTGTTATGCGAAGGCCAGAAATCATCACTGGGTATTGTTGGGATGCGCAGGGGAGGAGCACACACAGACATGGCAAAACACAGGGAGGGAACAAATCCGAGCAGCAGAAAGCAAAGCATGGTGGTGCAGGTGGCATGAAGCTCCTGTGCTGCAGAGACAGGTGGTTCATTTCCCCCTTGGGCCCCAAGTGCCTCCGAGGAGCCTATACAGAGGATCCATCTCCCCACTGCTCTGGCTGCTGAGCATGATCCTGGGGCCAAGAGGTCAGAGGTGCCTGTAGCTGCCAGCCCCAGCCATGTCAGGCAGGACTAGATCCAGCCTCTGTGCAGGAAGCAGGAGCCCTTGGAGATGGGGAAGGAACCGTTCCCAGCTGCCCCCACAGGCAGAGTCAGGCTGTAGCAGCCTGGAACCAAAAGTTGCCCAAAATGGATCTTGAAGTGACGGGCATCTCAGGAGGGGCTGGTTGGGTGGGAGCCAGCAATGAGCCCAGGATCCACCTCACAGTCCCACCTGATGGTGGAGTTCCCCTCAACCAGGCAGATGTTTGGGAGAATGACAGAGTGGATGTGTCCAGATCCCTCCCAGCTGCCCACTTCCAGATCCCAACTGCTCAGTGAAACACCAGCCATCCCAGCTGGACTGAGAGATACCAATTCTGCACCCCCCACGAGGGGTTGTGGGATGCTCTTCTGTACAGCTGGGTGCTGGGACAAGAGCTTGCTTATTTCCCACTTCTGAGCTAGGACCATGCCCATCAGGGCAGCTGGAGGAGGATGGGGAGGACAGTACCCCTACTTGCCCTAGGCCCCATGTCAGTCCCAAAGGGGCAAACAAAACCTCGCTGGCCAGAGTGGAGAGAGGATTCCTCAGCACAGTCTGGGGACCTGGAGGTGACACCTCGCACCAGCTTCACTTCTCAGGGCAGTCTGGTCCTACTCGCTGTGTGGGCCCTGGGCTGAGTGCAGCTATTTTGGGGCTGGGGGTGAGAAAGTGTGGCTAAGACTCTGGCAGCAGCTTATGCTGCACATCCCGTCCGTGCCATCCTTCCTCCTCGCCCGCACTCAGCCTCTTCCTGACATCTAGTGGGAGCAGGGCAACATGGCAAAGGGATCCGCGCCAGCTCCAGGCTCCTGGGCACAGGAGGTGTGGGACCTTCTCAGGGTTATCCACCATCTCAAACCCCCTGAGCCCTCTCCCTCTCTTGTGTAGTTACGCCAGGTTCCCAGGCAGGGTGCAGAGCAGAGGTGGGCAGAGGAAGCTCCCTTCATGCCCTTGCTTTTGGATGGCACATTTTGGAGGTAGAGGTGGGAGTGAGACAGGTGAGACCTGTCCCAGCAGGACACACCCATACTGTGTCAGACACTGTACCCTCTCCATCCAGGGCCACCCTCTCATTTTGGGGCTCACATGTGTCTTCCTGGATTTTCACTCATCCCTGATGCCAGCTGCCAAAGCAAAGCTGCTCCTGGCTCACCACCCTCTGCCCACAGCTGAAAAGGCAGGACAGGGACAGATGCTCTCCACAGAATTCAAGGGACAGATACGCTCCAGGCCCATCCCACACTGGTCAGCAACTCTGCCACAACTCGTTTCCTGGTTCCCACCCTTTCCCAAGACTCTGGCTGCAATGATGGGCAGGAGCTAGTCCCTCCTGCCTTGTTCCACACACTCCATGAGCAAAACTGCCTTTGCTGGACTGTGTTCACTGGCTCTGCCTCGCTGCCTGAAAGGTGTCACATCTCCATGCACCCCCAAATCTCCCTGGTGATGCCCAAGCACTCTTACCTGTGAGCAGCAAAAAGTTAAAACACCAGAAACAAAACAAGAAGAAAAAAGAAAAACAACTTTATTTCAATAACCAGGAAGAAAATTGAATCCAAAGAGCAAAGATACAAATACAAACCCCAAAGGCACTCCAAGCAAACTGAAGCTATTGCCACAAGTCCCCTCCCAAAGTAGCCAGGCAGATGTGGCTCTGATCCCCACCTATCATCCAGCGTGGCCATGGTGCAAACCCATGCTTCTTCCCCACATCCTCCCACCCCTCCCCCTTGCTGAAGGGACCCACAGCAGCTCAGGGAACTCCCACATATGGGAACAGGCAACTCTGGGTGTAGACAAGGTGCTTGGGGGGTGGGGGTGTCACTGTATGAGCTCACATTGGCCCTGCAGAAAGGAAAGGCACTTCCCAACTGTCAGTGGCATCCTGCCACCTGCATGCACCTGCCCCGGGACTGTGAGGCATCCCTTCATCACCTACCCCTGCCCACCCTGATCCAACATCCCCAGGGCATAGTCCCCTTAGGGGACTTTGGATGACCCAGAGATAGCAACAAAGTGGGGGAGGACATGGCTTAAAGGCAAAGGGAGCAAATCCAGCTCTGAGTTGTCCTCAGGTGCCCTCTGCTCACTGGTCCCTGGGGAGCAAGCCCTCAGCTCCCCATGACTGTTAGTCCAGGGAGGCACTTTGCTGGAGAGGAGGGACCAAGACCTCTCCTTCCTGGAGAAAGCAGGACAGGGAAAGGTGGTGGCCCTGGGCAAGGAACCCTCCAGAGCTGTACCCAGAACCTCCTTCCCCAGGCTCAGCCCAGCAGCACAGGCAGGAAGGAACACTGTAGCCCCAGCCTGATTTTCTCTCCTACACAGATCCAACGTCCACTGAGTTCCCAGATGGGGTGAGGAGCCTTTACGAAAAGCAGGGATAAAATTCAGGAAGCAGTGTTAATCCAGTGACTAAGTGGGCATCAGTCCTAAAATTCAACCCAAAGCCAGTGAAAGTGTGGATATGAAACAAAAATATCCCAAACCCTCAGGATTTCCAGGGAGGAAAGCCTGGTCTGTCCAGGGAGAGAGATACCCCTGCGTTTAAACAGTAGCCAGGCACTTGCAGCCTTGCATGGGCTCCCCTGACACGGGGCTTACAGCCTCAGTCACCAGTCCTACCCCCTCCCCACCTCTCTGGAGGTTCAGCTCCCTTTGCCTTCCCTCTGTGCTCTTTTGGGGGGATCCTGAACTGTTCTGGGTACCAAAGGCAAGGATCTGGCCTCAGACCTGATCCTGATTTTCTCCTGAGGCAGCAGAAAGTTCACAAGAAGCACTGAACTAGTCAAGGAGCTGAAAGTCTTACAAAACCAGGCTCAACTCCCTCATGCCATCGGTTCCTTCCAGCTCCTAGGTCCAACCCTACAACCCAAGCCCAGCCTGGCTGAGGAACAGCAGCTTTTGGGTGGGGGAAAAGCACCAACACTGCCAAATCCCCAGTTCCCACAGCACCAGGCAGCAGCGGAGCTGGCATTCAGGGAAGGGGCTGGCAGGCTCCTGCCTGGGGAAGTGGCCAGCAAGCCCAGCACAGCAAACACAGCAGAGCTGTGAGAAGGGGACATCAGACCCAGATGTGCTTGCAGAACAGCATCTCCTCACCCTGTGGCCATGAAGGTGGTTAGAAGCAGGACCATAAGTTTCAGATAGTTTAATTCAACTTTTCTTCTCTCTTGAATAGAAATTAAATCAAAGCTGTAAGCAGAGGCAGAGCTGTCAGCTCCTGAAGCTGAGAGAAGGTATCAGGACCTCTCTGCTTCCCAATGCCACCTCTCCCAAGCCTCTAAATCTGCTGCACAGAGCAGGACCAAAGAGGGTAGAGCCAAACCCAAGGCGATCCTTGCACCATAAGAATCCTCTTTAGCACCAAAGCATCTCAACCAGTAATTTTGGCTCCCAAGACACAACCCAGCTTTCCATCCCTGTCTCCACTTTGGTGGCACAGCCACATCACCAAGCAGCTCCCAGAGGCAGTGTGGACGGCATCATGTTGCTACCGAGCCAGGCAGAGGGTGTCCAGCTCATTGCTGAGGTTACTTTTAGGGGGGCTCAAACCACACAAAAAACCCATGAAGCAACACATAGAGAAACCCAAGGAGGTGGAGGTCTCCCCTGCAGAGAGGGTCGGGGCCAGGGGGCTCAGACACGGCCCCGGAGGCTGCGCTCAGGCAGCGAGTGCCCGGCGGGGGGCTGCTGCAGCAGGGCGGTGAGGATGCGCTGCAGCTGGGTGAGGCGGGCGCGCAGGGAGGTGGTGGAGAAGAGGTTCAGCTGGTAGGATGGGTCAAGGGGTAGGATGGAGATGAGCCACCAGCACCACATTGGGCCGTCTGCCGAAGCCTGGAGGGGAGAGAGGGAGAGATGCCTGCTTCAGGGACAGCAAGGTGAACGGGCGGCATGGCTCTGATATTTGCCCTTGGAAAGAGGGCAATGCCAGCTTTGGTGAAGGTACTCCTCTGAACAGCCCTCTTGTAAGTCCAGGCTCAAAACAGCTGGATAAACTAATTTAACTTCCAGACAAGCAATCCCCAGGGAGTCTCCAGACACAGATATAACTGAGAAAAAGTCTATACTAAAGAGACAAAGAAACATCTTGTGGGTGTCCTTGTTTAAGGCAACACTTTGTAAACATGGGCCAAACCCCGTGTGGCTGATGTCCTTTTGGGGCATTTTCCTTCTCATCAGTCAGCTGCCCAAGGTAGGGCAGGCAAAGTGCAACCGCTGGGCAGTGCTTTTGTAAACCAGCTTTGTAAAGACCTGAGCCAAATTAAGAGGGAAACACTCATTTGAACTGAAGGAAAATGAGTCATTTTGTAATCCAGAGTAGAGCGTTGATGCGACTGCTGGCCAGGACAAACCAGCAAGAGAGTATGTGCAATGATCCAGACAGGAAAAACTTTCTTAAAGGAGTGAAAACTAAATTTTGGTCTTTAGTTTTTCTCTTCCAGACTCTGAATTTGTGAGAGGAATTTAATAATCAGACCGGATCCTGCCCTCTTCACTCCTCTCCTCTGGCCAGCTACAGCTGTCTCAAAGGAACGTGATGAAAAAGGAAACCACAGACTGGCCATGGGGTTTATTTCTCTGCCCATTTGTTTTTTCTTTTTCCCAGGTGTTTTCAAATCCAGACAGTTCAGTTTTTCAGTAAATGTTTAGGAAAAGATTTCAGGAAAGCTTTTACAATTCGGTGCTCAGTTTGCAAGAACAGTTTGAAGCCATAAAGAAATGTTTGCCATGGTAAGAAATAAGCCCTACCATGTCTTTGAGTGACAGATGCCATAAACCATAATGGGAGTGAAAAACAGGGTTTGTTTTGCTCATCTTGGAAGAAAAGGGAGCAGTATAGTGGGAAAGGAAGCACAGGAACTTGCTTTTGAGGCTCTGGTGGTACCCTCTCTATTTAAACTGTCCCTTCCCTCAAGGCATTACCTGGATGTCCTCTTCCTTCTCTGGTAGTGGTCCATGCTGCATCAGGACATGCCTGGAGGCAAGGTCCCCATGCTCACAGAACCGCTGAGCCAAGCAGTAGGTGCTCTCATGCAGGCACTGCAGCTCCTGCAGCTCCTCCCCGGACACCTGCATGGAGGGAAGAGAAGCACA
The DNA here is from genome assembly GCA_022605575.1 of Laterallus jamaicensis coturniculus. Taxonomy (NCBI): domain Eukaryota; kingdom Metazoa; phylum Chordata; class Aves; order Gruiformes; family Rallidae; genus Laterallus; species Laterallus jamaicensis. The sequence goes on along the minus strand of JAKCOX010000016.1, from coordinate 13,859,114 downwards.
GGAGGTGTCCATGGGGAGGCTCAGTCCCACTGCAGCAGGGCCTTCTGCCATGGCCCTGCCCCTGCCCTCACCTTCTTGTCCTCCAGGTACTCGATGTCAGCAGTGTTGTAGCCATCCCTGTGTCCACGTCTCAGCACCCGGAACCGCCGCCTGCCGATGGTGTCCACCAAGGACCTCCCGTCCGCCAGCAGCTCGATCTGCCGAATCTCCAGCATGCACCCATAGTCAGCAAAACTGGAGGGAGCCAGGCAGAGAAAAGAGGGGCTGAGCTGGCACACCAGTGGTGGGAGAGCTGCTTCTCCTGAAGGCACTACCTCCAAAGGAGGAAAAGGCCCAGGAACAAGCTGGCTGGGAGGGGGCAAATTTGAAGATTCCCTCAACTCTGTTGAGTTACCACTTGCTGTGGTAACAGGGAACAGCAGGTGTGCTGCCCACATTCACTTGGATTTACCACAGACCACAGTGACTTAGGCCCTCATACTGCCCTGATGTCCAGTGGTCCCAGAGACACTACCCATTGCACAGACATCCCCCCAAAGCCCAGAATATGTTATTTATCTCATTTCACTTGAACAGGACTGGAGTACAGGATGGAAATGTCATGTATGAACAGGTATTTAACAAAGTATTTGGGTTAAAAGCCTGGAGACCGAGCCCACCCAAGATCTGGAGGTGTCACCAGGAACATAAGGATGGCTGCACTGCACTGAACAAAAGCACACTCAGCAGTCCTCCTGCAGCTTGATAAGGACAGAGTATAAGAAATATGGCAGTTTTAAAGTGCTTGCTCAGAGGAGCAGGACATGGCCAGGGAACCGTGCAGCTCAGACATCCTGAGCCAGAAGCTGTTCCCAGATTGTCATGTTTACAGCCACTGCTGGCTCTGCCCAGCTCCAGCCCTGGCCCCACTCCTCGCCTGGCAGGAGGCAGCAAGATCCCGTTTCACTGCTGTGTGGGGAACACACCACCCCCTTGCTGATTCAATCGGCAGGGTGCAGGGGGACAGGATATTGCACCTTATTCTTCCTCTCTGAACTACTCAGGATTGTAGACATTTAAAGCTGGGGCAGAGAGGGCAAATCAGCTGGGGCAGAGGGAAGCCACCTCACCCAGGAGCTCACCTTTTCCCATTCTCATATATACACATGCCGAACCTCCTCGTGCCGGTCTCTTGGCACCGCCGGATCATGAGGCGGTAGCGAGGCTCAAAGACGTGCAAAGGGCAGGCAACGCCTGGGAAGGACATCGTGCATACGAAGATGGGGATGTTCTTGGTCAGGCTGGGGGACAGAAGGAGAGACCACTATGAAACCTCCCAGTGCAAATCCCATCTCAAAGGCTCTGCATCGGCATGTGCCATGGCCACTCCTCAAACCAGACTGGTTCTTTAATCCAGGCAGAGCAACACCAGATGTGCCACCTGGCTCACCAAGAGTCCATGGACGGACTTTGCTTACAAAACAGCTTCTTGAAGAGATGCTCCCTCATCCCCATGTTCCCCCTGGGGCATGTCTGCACCCACTTGTCACTGATAGAACACGGTCCTAGAAGTGGGACAGACATGATGTGAGCAGCTCCAGGGCAGAGCAGTGGTGTGTGGTGTGAACAGCCCTCTCAGAGCCCCCCCACCAGAGCAGGTCTCTGCTTACTTGGAGAGCTCTTCCATCTCAGTCCGATGCAGTTCCCGGCGCTCGGCAAGTTGTGCAGGGAAGGCAGCCAGCATGATGTCCTGCAGTAGCACGGTGGGGCTGTAGCTTCCAGCCTTCAGGTACTGAAAGAAATTAGGCACAAAAATAGCTTGAAGAAGAGCAGAGGGGGGAGCTCTGGGGCCCTGCTGGGCTCTGAATCGCACTCACTTTTATTGGAGATGAGGGTAATTTTAGATCAGAGAAAGTCAGGGATAAAACCAATTGGGGGATGTTGAGCCATCTAGCAGGACGGGATGTCAGCTCCACCGAGACTTCCAGCCGTGGCTCAGACCCAGGGCCCGTCCAACACAGAGCCTTGTCTCTGACAGTGATGCAGTCCTTGTATGACAACCTAATTTCCCTGACGGTCTCATCCGAATCCCTTTTCATTAAAGATTAAATCAAATCTCCAGGCTAGCAGATTTCCCATCCATTTCCATTTTTAAAGGTAATTAGCATTCACTCCTTTCTTTCTCTCTCTCTCTCTACCTCTCAGTCCTGTTTACAATCTCACTAAATCACTGTGGCATCTTGTGGAAATCAATCTCTTGGTCTTAATTATCAACTGCTTGGTCATTCCCACGTGAGCAGAGCTGATCCCACCATGCCAGGGAGCTGCTAAAACGAGAGCATCACACCTTCCCACTACAGTCCTGGGCATGCAGCTAGAACCAGTGCCTATCCCTCCCCTGGGCTCCTTCCCATGGGATGCATGCACTCACCTCTCTCAGGCTCTGTTTGCAGAGGGGGCAGTTGGGCCGGTGGTCCAGGCAGCGTTCGAGGCACTCCTTGCAGAAGGTGTGCCCACACGGCGTTGTCACGGGCTCGAAGAACATCCTGCAAAGGGACAAAAGTCAACGGGCTGCCATGTGGGGAAATGAGGGCAGCTAAGCCCCGCAGAGAGACTTAACAGAGCCTCTGTTCAGAGGGCTAGGCATCCTCAGAGCTGTTGTACCCCAGGCCTAGATCAGCATCCTGCTGTGGAAACCCTGGCTGGTCTCATCCCCATGGTGTAGAGGTCCCCCAAAGCACTCAGGGACTTGCAAAGACCCAGGCTGGTGCTGCAGAGGTCGAGTAGGACAGGGCAAGCGAAGACACAGGTACAGCTGCTGCCTTGTACACCCAAGTCTTGTTACCTGCATCTTCCTTGAATCACCTTGCCAAGAGCAAGGTGATCCTCCCCCTCTACTCTGCCCTGGTCAGGCCCCACCTGGAGTGTTGTGTCCAGTTCTGGGCTCCCTGGTGTAAAAAGGACAGGGATCTCCTGGAAAGAGTCCAGAGAAGGGCTACAAAGATGATTAAGGGCCTGGAGCATCTCCCCTATGAGGAGAGGCTGAATAAGCTGGGACTGTTCAGTCTAGAGAAAAGAAGATTAAGGGAAGACCTAATTGGTGTTTACAATTATCTTAAGCACAGGATGCAGGGCAAGATAGCCAGCCCCTTTTCAGTGTCTGTGGGGACAGGACAAGAGGCAATGGCTGCAAGTGGGAACACAGGAAGTTCCACACCAACATGGGGAAAAGCTTTTCCCCAGTGAGGGTGAGGGAGCCCTGGGACAGGCTGCCCAGGGGGTGTGGAGTCTCCTTCTCTGGAGATATTCAAGACCCGTCTGGACGCCGACCTGTGCAGTATGAGCTGGGGAGCTGCTTTGGCAGGGGGGTTGGACCCCGTGAGCTCTTGAGGTCCCTTCCAACCCCTACAGTTCTGTGATTCTGTGATTTTGCTTCCAGCAAGAACAAGACACTCCTCATGTCCTCAACCAATTCAAGGGAAATCTACTGCCCTCACCAGCTTTCTGCAGTGAAGACAGCGATGCTGGATGGACACAATGCCACAGAAACCTGTCTCCAGGTTCCAAACACCGGCAGCTCACCGGTACACAGCTCACCTTTACTAAAGCTGCACTGACTAAGCTTGTCTCATAATTCTTGTTAATTAAATGTAAAGGTTCCTAACTGGCTTATTCCTCTAATTAGAAGTCTGAGCTCAGACTGTCAGACTTGCACAACAACGCAAGATGAGAACTGCCACAGGACTCTGCAATACCCCTGATACTGATGGTATTTCCCTAGGGCAACGTCATCCTGTTCCAGCTTGCAGTTACAAAGGGCAACCACTGCTTTCAGTCTTTGGCCCCACTGAACATCCCACCTCCACTCCGAAGTCTCAAGCAATACAGACTTAAGGATGCTGCACCCCAAGACAAGGTGATTGGAGCTCTTACAGCTTGGCAGGGGAAAGCATCCCCTGCCCTCCCCTTATCTGTTATCATCAATGAAAAACTGCATTTCAGCAGTACTGGGGACTAAGTTTGTTATTAAGATGTGAAGAAAGACCCACACCAGGAAAGAAACCCAACAAGTGCTAATTCTTCATCCTAAAAGATGCTCTCCTGCCAGAGAACCCACCTTATACAGAGGGAACACTCCAAGTCAGATATGCTCAGCAGCTCCCCAAGGCATGTCTGGGTACACTTTGCTGCTGCTGTTTCCTCTTTGTTTTCTAGTGACAAAAGAGAAGGAATGAGAAGATGACCCCCCACTTCAATACTGAAAATTAGCCCTTGTCTTCTGACCTTGTTCTGAGGTGTACAGAGTTATTTGCTACACAAAGTGCTTTGAAGGTTAAAACAAAATCACCAGGAAATGTGACCTACCCCCACCCCCTATTAACCCATCCATGTTCATCCAAAGCTTTGTCATAAGTGGGTCTCACAGTACTTGGTAGAGGAAAGTAGGAGGGGCAGCAGGGAAACTGATGCACTGAGAGGCGAAGAGGCCTAAGAAGCTCCCAGGTGATCTCTGGAGACCTACCACAAGGCATCATCACTGCTTTAGGCAAACCCACCTACACAGAAGCCATCTGGCTGGATGCTGATGGCGAATTAATACCAATGGAGGTGCTGCTTGCCCCAACACAACACCCTGTGCTACTCAGAAGGGAGTTTAAGTTCTGATCTAGAACCCAGAGGAACCACAGGAAGCCTCTCCCAGGCTCCACACAGCCAGTAAGCACTGTCTGGCTTTAGCAAGAACTTTTCATCCCGTGACACCCAAAAGCTTGGTGCATGCTCACGAGCTCAGCACAGGAAGAGCAGACCCTCACCTGTATAAGAAGCAGCAAATGTGCTGGCCAGAGCTGCCCCACCAGACATCCCTGGGATCTCTGCTCACTGGTGCTATCACCGTTTTTTTCAGTGCCAAAATGGATTTTAAAACAGTATTTTGCAGGGGATGAGATTTTGGTACCTTTAACACCACTCACCTACCAGCTGCCAGTCTGGCCTCTCTGCCAATGGCTCCTGTTCCTGCTGGTGCCCTAGCTGGGAAAGGGTGGCTGTCCCCTGGCCGTGCTCAGGCCCAGTGTCCCCTCTGCCATCCACTGGTTCTCTCTCCTGATCCTAGACATAGAAAAGACAAAATGGAGCCCCAAACATCTTCTCCCTTTGAATACTTTGCCCCATCCACCCCACTGCACCCAATGGCACCGAGAGTTTTTCTGGTGTGTGGATGTTTATTAACACCTTGCATCTGCAGGACAGCAGGAGAGCATGGCTTTCATTGCAATCCCTGCTCATCTCATGGATTTACTCTGTCCAGATGTAGCACTCAGTGTTTGGGTGTACCTGACCCTATTTTCTCTGATTTCCCTCACTCTTCAAACCTGCCAAATTCATCTACAGGAGGCAAAGAGTAAAAGATGAGCTCCCCTTCATAGCTGCTTCCGAACTGTTCTCCAATGTGGGGTTTGGATAGAAAGAAAACCATTACAATTGACCTTTTTTTTAAATGTTGCTTGACTTGGGTGTTTTAAACACAAGGAGAATCCAAAAGCTTACCAGAAGTATTGCAGAATAGAACAGAGAGGAATGGAGACAGAGTGAGCCTCCTTTGCTTCCCCAGTCTCCACAGCACCAACTCCAATGGCCTTTGCTCTTCCACCCTCCATCAACTGCAGCTTCTCCTCCCAGCATGCACATCCCAGCACATGGCTACAGCCCTGCACAGCCTCCCCTTATCACACCCCCCTTCCTGCCATTGGAAAAAAGCAATTTGGGATGTCCCAGAGGGACATTAAAGCCCCATCACAGATTCAGATCGTTGCAGACTCTTACCTGAGCTGGTGTGGGACATGATGGGAGTACAGGGTGTCCTTCACCAATATGGGGACCAGTTGAGGCCTGGTGTCCATCACCCAGGGGTACAGCAGCTATGCGCTGCTGAGGAGCATCCTCTCGCATGAGGATCTGCAAGGAGAAAGTAGGACTCAGGAATGCTGGGAGGAAGAATCAGGGAGGTGGGTGGGCTGCTAGGCTCCCTCTCTCCCCAAAGCAGCTTCCTGTTTGCTGCAGTGCACCTCAGAGTTACTGATTTCAGTGCTGGCTGAGCTCTCCATCAAGCAAATGCCTTAGCAGCACATAAGAGAAAAAGTGGCATGAGACAGTGACCAAAATGGTGTATTTTAAGGGCTGGGAGCCATGTTCTCCATCACTCACACAGAGCAAGGAGTGAGTGATCTGTGGGGGGTACCAGGTCAATCTCACACTCCCTTGCCCTTTCCATCCTGGAGAGTAAGCGTCCCCCTGTGGCACAAAGTCCCAGTGCTGGAAAGGCTCTTGGACCAGGACTCGACTTCCCTTGATCCCACTGCTGGCCAGAGCAGTACAACCATGATGGACACAAGTATGTGACCCAAGGACACAGGACTCCTCCATGGTACAGCACCTTTTCCATCTCTCTCCGAGCAGGGTGGAAATGGGGACTGAGCGTCAGGCAGTGCTCCCACGCCAGCAGGGCTTCAGCTCTCTGTCCCATCTCCAGAAGCACTTTCCCTTTCCTGAAGAAGCCCTGTGGAGCAGAAAAACCTGTGGTAACTATGAGACTATGGTGACCAGGTGAGCACGTGCCCCTTTGGCTCCCATGTGAGCCCCAAAGGAATCTCCCTCCAGCCTCCTGCTTGCTCCCATCCCAGCCCAAAGCACCCGGACACATTGCTGCTCCCATACTCAGACTGGTTCTTTTTGCCCACCAGGTCCACCTATAGTCAGGTACCCATCAGACAGGACTCTTCCAAAATGAAGCAGTTACAAAAGCCAAGCAAACACACCCTACAGAGACCTACAGAAGGAGTCGAGGGTATCTGCCTGTGAAGCTGAAAAACTATTCCATGAGTGCTTCATCAAGGAAGCTCCCAGGTTGATTTCTCCAAGGGCAGCTCAGACTCTGGCCACCAGTTCCCTGAGCCCCCAGCTGCGATCCTGCTGTCCAGCACAGCCACGTGCCCTCATGCCTGCATGCCAGCAAGGATACACATGGCACTGGACCTCTCCCATTAGCACAACACCGTGTGTGCAGCCAGGATTGGCAACTTGATGGGTTTCACAAGTGTGTTTCTGAGCAGGATGAATCCAGGAGCCAGGAGAATGCAGGAAAGGGGGGGACTGTTCCCATCTGGTAAGATTTGGCTCCAAGAGCAGCTGGTCGATGGGGCCTCCCCTCCACTCACCTCATGCTCTCGAGGCTCAGCCCTGCACACAGCATCCAGGTCCTCCAACGCCCGCGGGTGCTGCCCCAGCGCCACAAACACCTCTGCCCGGCACAGCCGTGGGCCACTGGCATCTGGGGCTGGAAAGAGAAACGTCATCACTCATGTGATGAGGTGTGCCCAGTGAGGCTGGGGAGACCTTGCCACGATACAAGAGCCCCTGCACCACAGCCTCACACTGAGCACAACCAGCTCCTTCAGTTCTCTGTAGCGGGCGTCACTGGCCTCATAAGTCTCAGCAAGGAAGCTATTTTCTCTGAATCCCTGGTTTTAAACTCTTTGAAGCTCTTCCCTTTGCTTTTCCCCATCTCCCTGAATGCCCTCAGCCAAGGGGCCCCACCACTGCTTTGGGGCACAGCCATGCTGGGATCTGGGCTCCCATCCATCCTTTCAGGATGTGATTCACCCAGCAGAGCCACAATAACACATTGCCAAATGAGATCGTGGCTGCACCGACCTGTGATCCCAAAACACCAGGGAGATATTAAAGCTCATCCCTTACTAAATAAAGCCCAGCTCTGTGCAATGAGAGAGAAAGGGTCTCCTGGTGGAGACCAGGGCGCATCTCAGTTCTGCCCTGGCAGTGGAAACCTCGATCCCAAAACACCAGGGAGACTCCCGGACCCCGCTGGCTGCCACCACTCTCCCGGGATGGATGGAACCCATAAGGGATGCAAGGATCTGCTTCCATTACGTGTGTTAGGGTTTCCAAGTATGAGAAAAGGCTGAGATTTCCCAAAACAGAGGAAGAGAACTGAGCAGCCAACTCCTTATCTGCAAGATGAGATCTCAGCAATGGGGAGGGCACAGCTCCCACAGGTGCTGCTGGTCGCAACACCCCAAGCATCACACTGCTGGGTGCCCTACACACTCCTGCCTGTTCCTAAATAACAGGCAGTGAGACTCTCTTCTCTCCTACCCCCCTAAAGACCTCCCTTTCTACCAGCAGTGCCAGCAGGGAAATCAGGGTGGGGGACATCAGGGAGTGTGAGAGAGTGCACAGGGTACAGTTCATGGAGTATCCAGGTGTGGTGATGTTTGTGGGTTTGAACTGCAGAGGATTCCCAGGCGCACCCCGTTATATCACAGCTTGCCACGGAGGTGACCTACATCCATTGCACTGCAGGCTTGCTAGCTAGGGCAATGGGACTGTGCACCCAGCCCTGTGTCCCACCCCCAGTGCTGACCATCAGCAGTAAGATGCTGGCTCTGAGGCCAAAGCTGCATCATAAATTTGGCACCATTTGCAGGCACTGGCACCGCATTTACTGTGGCAAAGGGGAACAGCAGCTCTGCCTTGCTGAAGGGCCAGCAGCTCCTACCAGGGTCAGCAGCAGCTGACCAGCAGTCATTGGGATACATGGCCGTTGCTGCTGTCTCCTGCACTCCCAAACCCTGTAGCATTTCCTCCTGCCACGGTTCAAACACGGTGCCAGTGCAGCTCTGCCAGCAAACTGCAGGTCCAGACCCGCAGCCTTGTGACAGCAGGGTGCAGGAAGCCAGCGTCGGCCCGCACCCCTGCCTGCCTCTGCTGTCACTGTGCCCAAGTACCCACCATGGGGGAGAAAGCTCTGCCATGGCTATCACCTCCTTTTGTCTCCATGTTCAGCACAGAGCACGGGGAGACCTTGCTCTCTGTCTGGGGCTCAAGGTGCCACCACAACCTGGAGAGCAGCAGAGAGCCTGGTCCTAGCCTCTCTGGCACCAAGGTTGCACTGGCCATGCTTAGCTGTGCAGCAGAGCAACACCTGACCCCTTGGAGCTTATTTTCATTTATAATGTTAGCTCAAGCCAGGAAATGTGGGAACTTGCTGCACTGTACCCTGTCACAGAAGTACAAATCCAGGGACAAAGTATTCCAGCCCCTAACAACAGGTAGAGAGGAACAAATGGGTACAAAGTCTAGAGGCTTATTTTCCATGTGGACAAACCCACTGGAACATTTGCACAGCCCGGCAATAAAGTGACAGAATTGGTGAAAACAAGATGTGTAAAACGAGGCTATGGCTTCTGCATTTCTCTTCTGCTGCAGCTATTTTTGATCTATGATATCATTAGACATTAGGGACGTAAGCCAGCTGGCGGCCCTGGCAGCTGATGAGTGACTGATAGCACTCCCCAGCCTCCTGGCTCCAGGCACATTGGGAAGCCTCCTGTGTTACACATTACAGCGCATTTTTTTCGGTCACTCAGGGCAACAGAGGATAAAAAGTTGACAATTTGTTTTTTCTCCCAAGCAAAGAGAGCTGAGCGGGGCACTGCCAGGGCTGAACCATAAAAAAGAACCATCCTCCAGGGTCAAACATAAATCAGGGGTTCTGTCCAAAAGCAGAGGGAAAACTGTAAGAAGTTGTGCGGCCCCAGAGTGGGCTGCAGGAGATGGAAGATGCATCCCAAGAGCACCACCCACGTGGCTGAGCCCAAGCAGCACCAGCAAGCTCAGGTTTATGGGAGCTGCGATTGCAATTTCCTCATTGCCCTAAGCCAGACTTCCCCTGTCCTTCGGGGAATGGAGCAGTCAAGGAAGATCGAGGAGGGAGCTTGCAACATTTCCTCTTTATATACACAGAGGGTTTTTGAAAGGATCAGCATAACTATACACCCAGACAGACAAAAGCCTGGAAATAGGGAAACAGTACTAGAGGACTGAGCACATGCACTTGCATTGCAGGATGGGCACACAGCGTATGAGACAGACACCTCAGAGGTTGCATAAAGAGACCAGCTTTCCTCTGCCAAGCCCAGGTTGGGCTGACCTGCTCAGCCCCTCCGTTCCAAGCACACCCTGAACCTCTGGCACTTGTCTCCCAGCTGGCAATGAGTAAGTGTCTGCGCTGCAGGAGGAGAGCTGACTGCTGTCATAGAAACGCTGCTGGAGAAAGGACCTTCTGCCTCCACTGCCCCAACCCCCTGCTCCACACACATTGTATAACCTCTTTTATTTAAGCATTACTCTCCAAGAAATCCACTTACGGCCACACATTAAAGCAGATCAACCCCCCCAGGGTCCGATCCTGACCTTGCAGGCAAATATCTCACTGAAGCTAGCTGCAGAAGGGGGCTGGGGGTCGTGGGGACACAGGTAGGGCTGGCACAGTTGCTCAGCCAAAGCTGCATCCTTGCCTGGCTCTGGGGGTGAGGATGTCTGTCCCAGACTGGAAAAGTCCCAACCATTTTACACAACGGCCACCCCCTGGGGCAGAGCTCTTCCTCTGACCCTGAAATATTGCTGGTCAGCAAGATGCAAGAAGTTGCTAGCTGCCCTCTCCTCCCTGGCTGCTCGCTAACGTGAGAAGCATGTGGCTGGTGGGATGCAGGCTGTGCACTCTGCCCATCCTGGCAGCCAGGATGAGAAGCAAGCTTGCCCAGCCACCCATCCCCTCCCATCACCCAGGGACATTGGTGGGCATGGGAGAAATGCTCAGCAGCTTGATCCCCGTTCCCCACACCACAAGCCCTTCCTTTCCAACGCTTCCAGCTTCCCAGGTCTACCGGTTCCAGACCGTGCAGGCTCAGAGGGCACTGTGGTGCTGGGACAAAGTTGTCCCCACCTGCTCCAACTGCACAGTGTAGGGCAGGGCCCTGGCACCCAGCACGGGCACCCCGCATCCCACCCCATCAGCTCCTCAGCCCGGTGGTGCTTACCCAGCTCGACCCCTTTCTGAGCCATCCTCAGCGCCTCCTGCACGTCCCCACGCGTGAGGCGGTCCCGGACACGGCCCGCCAGCCAGGCCAGGCGGCTCTCCCGCTCCACACACTTCTCCAGGAGGCCGCAGAGCACCACGTTGCACCTCGGCGCCCCGACGCCCAGCAGCTTCAGCCTCTCCTGGCACACGGGGCAGCGGGAGGGCACGGTCCCCCCGAGGCACGGCTTGCACAAAGAGTGCCCGCAGGACACGGTCACCGGCTCCCAGAGGAGGAGGAGGCAGGAGGGGCAACGCAGCATGTCCAAGCCCCCACTCTCGGGGCAGAGGGGCTGCCGGGCCGGGCTCTCCCCACGGGGTGGGGAGGACGGGCTGGGTGGACCGCGGCTCATGGCAGCAGTTGCAGCCGGCGAGAGGAAGCTGCCCTAAGGCCACCGGACACCCGCACACCACGGCCGCCACCGGCTCCCGGCGCCTTGTCCCGCTCGGCCCGGCTCAGCCCATCCTCCCCGCGGCTCCCGCCCCGCCCGGCCAGGAGGAGGGCTGCGGCTACCGGCACGGCACGGCTCGGCACGGCGCGGCACGGCTCGGCACGGCGCGGCACGGCTCGGCACGGCACGGCACGGCTCGGCTCGGCACGGCCCGCCGGGGCAGAACCCCCCCACGAGCCGGACCGGCGGAGGGCGCCGGCGGCGGAGCTGCGGGGCCGCCATTGGCTGCCGCCGCCGCCGCGTTGCACCGCCCCGCCCCGCCCCGGCCGCGTTTCGTAACGGAGCCGGCGGCACGGGGGGTGCCGCGCCGGGGAGCGGGCGAGGGGCGGGGAGCGGCCCTCGGGATGCAGGGACGAGGGTCGTCCCAGCGTGAGCTCGGGCTCCTGAGCAGCGTCCCGGGGGTGCTGGGGGGTTTCGTTGCCGATCCCCCGGGACGCGGGAGTGTTGGGGGGCTCCAGAGCGGCCGGGGTGCAGGGTAGACCTCGGGGCACCCGAGCCTGAAGCAGTGTGGGGGGTGCTGGGGAGCTGTCGGGACCAGCAGGTGCGCAGGGTGTCTGGGGGGATCTGGGGCACCCTGAAACTGGACCAAGGTGGAAAGGGGCTGGAACTGCTTTGGGGTGCCCCAGAGTGGGGCCAGGGCACCTTGGAGCCAGCCCATGGTGCAGGCTGCCTGGGGAGTTTGGGGTGCTGGGAGCAGAGCAGGGGCACAAGGCATGAGGGACACAGATCAGTCTAGGATGGGAACAGGAGGGTGGGATGCTCCAGAGTGGCTGGAGCACAGGGTACCCGGGGTGCTCAGCATAGTGTAGGCTGGAAACCACATCTCCTTCAGATGCTCTACCTAGCCAGAATTGAACAAGGTCAGACCCTGTGTGGCATTGGTCCCCTTCCCACTCATGGACCCCCAGGATGGGCTCTGTGTCCCAAGGGAGATGCGTCTCCCCACCACAGAGCCATACAGCAAGGGGCCAGCAGCTCTTGCATAGCAGGTGCTGGGAAAAACAGCTGAAATCTGGCAACTGTGTAGCTTAGTAGATCAGACTTATTATATAAGGATGAGGCACACTCCCCAAGGGCTCTTCTCTGTGTCCCCAAAATCAAACCAAACCCACTCATGAACTGGAAGTGATGCTCAGGGAGGGAGGTCACCAGTAGGATGTGACTGCTGGTGAAACCCATGTCCCACTAAGGGAGTGGCTGGCAGAGGTTTGGGCTGTGGAGCAGGTTTTGTTTCAAAATCTACTGCGATTACATGAAACAGTTTGTGAGTAGTTTTAAAAGCTCAACAACTCAGTACTTTATGCAGGCATGGAAGGCTTAGCAGCTTGCCCCATTGTCCTTTTAAGTGATCTCTCCAGGCTGGAGAAATCTCAGGCTCCTTTAGCAGCACAGCCACAAACACCTCCCGAGCATGGCATTAGGGACAGCCCCAGAGTATTGCAGGGTTGTCAGGGACTCTGCTCAATGGGGGAAGTTTTCCATGTTTCCCATCTGCAGGATCAGCCTTTGGCTGTCCTCCCAGAAAGACCTGCCACATCACTTCCCCCTGCAGTTCTCCCATGGGCATTTCTGGGGTGGGCAAGGCTCATTCACACCAGGTGCTCCCATCTCATTATTCTTATCATGGCTAGTTTTTCCACCCAAACCTGACTATTCAATAAAACAAAAGATTGTCCTCACCAGTCTTACCTCCAGGTTACCCCTCAAGGACACATTCATGGCTCCTGAGCCATTTTAGCTACCATGGTGGAATTTGCAGCAATGTGTTTGAAGAGGGTCCTATCACCTATCTGTGCAGCTCAGCTTAGGAGCAGCAGCACACCACCATGAGCAGCTGGCACTGGGTGAGGCCAGGAGCATCTTTCATCACCCCAGCCAGCTCCTCAGGGAGACACAGGGCTGTTCCCTGGGACCTGCCTCCTCCTTGTCCTCACCTCCTGACCCACTCCACAACCATTCTCACGTGTGTGGGCTCTCCAGAGCCTTGTAAGGAGTGAGGCCATGCTGCTGCCTTTGCATAACGCAGTTAAAAATCAATCAGCCACAACACATGAGCCCGTTGGAAACCAGCCTTCATCAGCACCAGCACAAGAACAAGTTGTTTTTTTCATTCCATCCAGAGCTGAGCTGGTTCTGAACTCCAGACTCTTTGCCTGTCACTGGTGTGTTTGTGCTGACTCAGTACACAGCTAGAAAAAAATCATTAAAAACCAAAGCTTTAAATGCTTAGTGCTAACCATTCTGCTGGCCAGACCAGGACTTTATGTTTTGCATAACACAGATCACACTGTGTTTAGGAGCTGTTTGCAAAGCACAGTAGGATTTATTTTATAATTATTTTTTCCTCTTCACTTTAGAGGTGGGAAACAGCCTGGGATCAGCACAGGGTGAGGAGTTCCAGGTGTTGGTGCTGGGGAAACCAGCTCCTCCACTGGCTCCCAGCCACACATGTGCATCGGCTCCAGTACAGCCTCCTTAACATTGTCCAGATTGTTGACAGGGTGACAGAGTTTCACACCAGCTATGTTTGCTCCTTTTTAGTGCATAAATCTTTGTCACAAACATTGAGATTTGATTTTGATACATTGAGGAGTGGCTCAGCGGTGTCAGCAGGTTTTTTGTGCAGAGAGAAGAGACCTGGGTGCTCCCTGGGGTGTCTTCAAAGGTACCATAAGCACTTGCTAAACAGGAATAAGCTCCACACCAGCATCATGACCCTGTTCCACGCAGCCATCCAGCCTCCTCCTTCACAGATGGAGTTGTTGCCATCAGACCTGAAAGTCCTGTTGCATGGAGGTAAAACTAGTTTCCCTGTTTCAAAAGCACAGGAAGGAGGAAAGTATCTGCATCCCAGCAGAGAAGGAGGAGGAGGAGGAGTGTTGCCATCAGCAAAGCCCATGCAGGGCTGATGTGTAGGAGCCAGCGCACCCCGCACAGGATCAGGCCCCAGGTTTATTTTTCTGCTTGGGTGATAAAGCAGACAGTTGGGGCCAAATTCCAGCCTCAGCATCCCACTCCTGCCCCTGTGGTTTACAGCACCCTTTCAGCAGTGCTGTGCCTGGATCCTGGCTTGTCTGCAAGCCTTGAGAGTTGGTCTGAGGGACTATTTTTACACCTCAGTACACGCAAATAACATGCAGGGAGTTATTTGCATCATAGCCCTCCCAGCCTGTCAACAAATACATCAGCTTCCTGGAATTTTTTTTGCTTTCCTTGCATCATAGTATTTCTAGATCCAGGATGTTATTCTCCACTTGCCATACGTGCTTCAAAGCCCGTCCTGGTGAGTGAAGCAAAAGGCAGCAGAAGCAGGTGGTGATGGAGACTCTTCTGCAGTCACAGCCCATCTGTTACACCAAGGGTCTTTTCTTTCAGGTTCCCGTATGGACAAGGGGAGCTGCTCCATGCCTGGTTTTCTCTGGGGCAGAGGAGAGCAGATTGCCACACTGCTCCTTGATGTTTGATCACTGTGGCTGTGCTGACTAGGCGCTGGGCAGAGAGCAATCATCTAAATTACATGGTACTGTCCCTGAGTCCTGAAACCGTTTCAGAGCTTGGAGAGGCCCTGATGCTCTCAGTAAGGAGGATCAGATGTAAGCAGGGCTGGGGAATTAAAGAAAACTTTAATATTTTCCTTTAAAGAAAACTTTAATATTTTCCCTTCTGACTCATACAGGCCTTGCCTGAGGCATCATCATTCCTAGAGAAATGAGTTGGCTATCACATGGATTGGCAGGACACGGAGCCACGATGTAACGTTATCTCATTGCTCATGTAACTGGGTTTATGCCTGAACTCCTGGAAACTGGAGAGTCACAGAGGGACAGCCCAGATCTGTGTCTGGCTCATTTTACTCTCTTGGGCCAAACATGTTGCAAAGAGGTTGGCAGAACATTGTAACTTGGTCTTGGAAGCAAGGCCCACAGAACATGCGTGGAGATGTCCTTTTCCATGGGCAGTCATGCACAAGCCACATACTCCTGAGAAGGGAATAAGCTAAAGGCAAGGTCAGGTTTGCCCCAGTTATCCATGAGGAAGCCCAAGGATGAACAAGATGACCATGGTCTGTGGTGCAGGGTGCTATAAACTCACCTTCATGCATTGCAATTGTTTCCTTGGTGTTTCAAGGGCAGCTGGGGATCCTCCATCTGTAGGAGGTCCCATGGAGAGGCCCATAGTCAGCATGGTTCATTTAGGACCATGTAATAATCCTAGGGCACATAAGGGCATGGATAGCATAATACTCCCAAGTGATTAGAGGAGGAAAAGCCAAAAGGAACCCTTCTGTGTGAGGACATGACTCCATCTTTACATTGCAGCAAGCTCCACGGCTTCCAAGGGACTTGGTGTCCCCATGGAAGTGCATCCTCGCAGGCTAGACCCAGAGGTCCCATCACTCACTTCATCTTCTGGATGGGGAGAGCTGATTTATAACCAGCCCTTGCTACAGGCCCTGACAAAACTTCCCAGCTTCATGAGCTGCCATGTGTCCACCTGCCTGACCTGGGATGTGTGCTCAGGGGTGATGCAATGGTGGCCCATCCCCACAGCTGGGGGATGGCCAGGCTGCCCTGCCCTGCTCATTCACCAGCCCCTGTGGTCTTGGCTGCTTGCCCCAGCAAGAAGCAAGTACGTGCTGCCTCCCTCATTTCTTCCTCTTTTTGCTTTTCTTGTTTAGCTCCCACCCACCTGAGGAAGGTGCCAGCAGGGCTGGCGGGGACCCAGCGCTGCCTTTTCACTTGCTCAAGGAGTCTGCAAGTGGCAGAGCCTGGTCTGCAGTGATGCCTCTGTCCTGCCCTGCTCAGGTCAGGTCCAGGGTCCAGTTTGCCCCATTCATCCAGTGCCTCAATGGGTGACAGGAGGGTGCTTACTGGTGGAGGAGCTTGGCTCCCCTTCACCAGGGACCGAATATGTTGCTGTCAGTGGGGTCATCTGGGGCATCCCAGTGTGACTGTGCAAAGTGAGCATGGGCAAGCTGTGAGGTCCTGCAGCTAGACATTCCCTCCATGAATAGTCTTTCCCAACAGCCAGGAGCTGCCGGGTGAGTCCTTGACCCTCCTTCCCCCTCTCTCTGCCCTTGGTGTTGGCTTCTGTACAGATGTTTTCCAGATGAGCTTTGTATGAAGCTTCCACATCCTCTGCCCTGGTCTTCATTCTTTCAGCTCCAGCATCTCCACCACCACCAGCCTGATAATTCAGTGTGCCAGAATTGCCCTTCCAAAGCTTAGCCCAAATTCCAGCTAACACCCACCTCTGATCATGGAGGAGAATGAAGCCCCTTGACAACACAGGGAGCAGTCTTGCAGCCCCGGGTCTTAGCTGGAACTTGAGGTGCTTCCCCACAGCCAGTGTGAAGCCCTCAACACGGACGCTGGGCTGGATTTCAGGCAAGATGAGCAAGGCTGTGTGTCTCCACCACAATTATAAATAGCTGTTTATGGGCTCCCTGGCTGGCAGTAGCCTGGGCAGAGATTTCTGTTCAGGGAGCAGATGAGTATTTCTGGCTGTGGCTTCTTTTTTTTCCCATGGGCTGTTTTGCCTCCACCTCTCTCTGCACTTTGGTCGGCAGGTGAATGGTGTTTGGGTGAGTCATCGCCGTGCTGCCAGCACACCCTTTCATAACGCACGGACGTCACGGCTTTTAAAGAGGTCAAGTTATTAGTACTTGGCAGATCTGTCACCCAGAAACCTGTCCTGGTACATCCACTGGAGCAAATTACAGGTTTCCCTTCGTAAAGGAGCCTGGCACCATTTCCATGTGGGTTTTAGGAGTGTATTGCAGTGAGGTTTGGGGACTAAAGAGCCCACTCTGTCCACTGAGAGAGCAAATGCAGGAGTTCTAGAAGGGGCTGGGGCGGGGAGAGAAGGGTGCTGTGAAAGCTGGGTATCCTTAGAGTCACTGTAATGAAAATGAATCCCAAATGCTTCAGTGCATAAAGCTCTGCTGTAACTTTTACCTGCCAATTAACATAGCAAAAAGTCTTAATTTTCAGAATGAGAGAGCAAGTTGTGGAAGGACAAGCCCAGAGTGGTGCGTGAGCACTCTGCAGGGAGCAGGAGCAGAGATCTGACCTTCCAAAACACCCTTCACTTGCAAGACACAAGCTCTGATGGAGTTTTACTCTTGTTATTCAGCAAAAAATATGTGTCATTTCATAGGAACCCTTTGCCTGGTGCCCTGCAGAGTTTAGTAGCTCATAAGCAGGGCTGCAGGAATCAGCTTTTCTGGGAAAGTATTTCTAACTGTTTCCATTTTTTAGTGGAATGAAAAAGTGACTTGATTGTTTTCCATGAAGAAGGTCGCTTGGGAACAGAGGAAAGATTTCTTTTTGATCTCTACCTCAGACAGGCTTGTTTCCCTAATAGCACACTTTATAAAATAAGAGATCAGGGTTTACTGAACACAGCCCTTAGATGCAAGATGAAAAATTTTATTGCAAAATAAAAGTCCAACCTTCCTGTTCTGAAATTGATGGCATTTATGGGAAAATGCCTTCATTTGCGGGCATCTCTGCAGGAAATGATACGAAATCAGGTTTCTCTCCGTGCCTGAGCTCGGCATCTCTGCTGCTGTGAGGTTCCCGATGGGCACTTGCCATGCAGGGTCCATGCAGGTACCCCCAGATGCTGTGAGCAGGACTAGCTCAACCCCTCCTGCTCCCTGAGGACCAGCCAAGGTTATTATATAAAGAGGAGTAAATGTGTGTAAACAAGACTTGCTTAAGTAACTCCACGGCTGCCAGTTTCTCTCACTGGTCTTCTTTTCCTACTCCACCCCTCGGCGAGCCTGATGCGATGGACATTTAGCACGGCTCTATCCATGCTGGCTGATGGCACATCAGCTCCAAGGAGCCCCAAGTTGAACCTTGTAGATGCTTCAAGCAAATGAGGTGGTTAAACGTGTCAGGCCTCATGCCCAGCTTGAGGGAGCCACTGGCTGTCACGTCTGCGGGCAAGCACCCACCTTGGCACACCGAGGTCATGCTGGGGGATGTGTCCCACAGGACAGCCACTGTCCCCATGTGGCTCAGGCTCCTCAGCATCCCCAAATGCCAAATGTTCCACCTGCTTTTTGCCTCCACCACTAAGTGTTTTCAGAGCCCTAATTCACGTGTCTGGCACGAATGCTCCTGCTATAAACCCTCTCATGTCACCTGGCTTCAAGCCAGGGCTGGAGATGCAATGAGGACTTAGGGACACCAGATAATTTGAAACCGTTTTCACCCCCACAACTTTCTGGGGAAACTTGACCAGTTCAAATCAAGGCAGCACACGGGTGCAGAGGGGTGCAAGCTACGTGCAGGGCCAGGAGCCAGAGGCAGGACAGAGAGCCTCTCGGCTGCAGGAGGAGAAGCCTGGTTGTTGGTTCACACAGTCAGTCTCTGGGTGTGTTTTGCTTTTTGCTCCTGTGCCACAGGCTCTGGCTGCACATGTTATATTTGCACAGAGCTTAGTGTAGCTGCCTGAAGCAGGGACCATAAAACACAAACAGCAAGCAGTAAAACTTTACCTGGCTCAGCACTCATCATCACCCCGCAGCTCAGGGTGCACCCACTCCGAGGACACAAAGGTGTGGGATTTGAGTGCTGTGAGGATGTATTGCAAGCTTCCCTCCTTTTTAGAGCTGGGACACAAGGTTGAGAGAAAAATTTTAGTGCTTTTAGCTTGTTAGATGAGGTATCTGCCATCAGCTGCAAACCAGAATCTCGCTCCAGTGAGATGCAACACCTCTCAGCTCCAACAGAGCATCTACAGGTATGCTTGACCTTCAGAAAAGAGTCTGGCACAGTATGCTTGAAAACTTTCCAACCTTTAAATTAAAAAAGCAAAGGCACAACCTCCCCATTTCACACGGAGACGGAGAATTTATTCTAAGAGATTCCCATCCCACAGCAATATGGATGGGAATACCCCATCCCCCAGGGTGGCCTGAGGGGACTATAAACTGCTGCAACTGCATATACTATTTGGAAGTAGGTTGTGTCTAGAGCACTAATCCTGCCTCCTTGCACAGAGGGGAAAGTAAATAAGGTAAACTAAACCCACACAGCCTTACTTTACATCAAGGTGCCCTTGTTCACCCAGCAGTAAGGCTCTGCAACTCAGCTCTGCCCTGCTGAAGCCAAAGCAGTGCACTGAAACCCAGTTTAGCTTTTGGGGTTGTTTGTTCTTCCTGTCTTCATGTTTTCACTTTAATCTTTGTGCTAGATAATTAAGACAACATTCCTCAGCAACATCCCTGCTGTTTGTTGTGATTATACAAGCACTGCTGTATTTGTTCCATAAAAACAACACTGAAAGCCACGTTCAAGTAAAACCCTCCGTGGGGTTGACTCCTGTGACTAGTGGTGTTCCCCAGGGCTGGGTGTTGGGTCCAGTCCTGTTTAATATCTTCACTGACGACCTTGATGAGGGAACAGCACCCACCCTCAGCAAGTGCTGATGATACAGAACTGGGAGGGGTGGCTGACACCCAGGACACTGTGCTGCCATCCAGAGACCTGGCCAGGCTGGAGAGCTGGGCAGGGAGAGACCAGATGAAATTCAACAAAAGCAAGTGTAAAGTCTTGCACCTGGGGAGGAGCAACTGCATGTATCAGTACAGGCTGGGGGTGAGCTGCTGGAGAAGAGCTCAGTGGAGAAGGACCTGGGGGTCCTGGTTGATGACAGGTTGGCCATGAGCCAGCAGTGTGCCCTGGGGGCTGAGAGAGACAATGGGATCCTGGGGTGCATCAGGAGGAGTGTGGCCAGCAGGTCACAGGAGGGGATCCTCCCCCTCTGCTCTGCCCTGGTCAGGCCCCACCTGGAGTATTGTGTCCAGTTCTGGGCTCCCTGGTGTAAAAAGGACAGGGATCTCCTGGAGAGAGTCCAGAGAAGGGCTATGAAGATGATTAGGGGCCTGGAGCATCTCCCCTATGAGGAAAGGCTGAGTAAGTTGGGACTCTTCAGCCTTGAGAAGACTAAGGGGGGACCTAATTAATGTCTATAATTATCTGAAGCAGGGGATGCAGGGGGAATTGGCCAGCCCCTTTTCAGTGTCTGTGGGGACAGGACAAGGGGCAATGGCTGCAAGTTGGAGCCCAGGAAGTTCCACACCAACCTGGGGAGGAACTTTTCCCCAGTGAGGGTGACAGAGCCCTGGGACAGGCTGCCCAGGGGGTGTGGAGTCTCCTTCTCTGGAGAGATTCCAGACCCATCTGGACGCCGACCTGTGCAGTATGAGCTGGGGAGCTGCTTTGGCAGGGGGGTTGGACCCCATGAGCTCTGGAGGTCCCTTCCAACCCCTACAGCTCTGTGACTCTGTGGTTCTTCAAATCGAGTTTGTCTGAAATCTGTGTTTCTCAGGGAAATACCCTTTCAAATAGACTCCTCGAGGGAAACGAATCAAGGCAGCAACGCAGCAGGGAGAGCTCGTGCTCGGGTTTGCGTTGAAGTGACATCGATGGTGAGTGAGGCTTCTGGGTTTGGCCTCAGGCTGCCGGCAGCAGCGGTGGGTCGGGGTGCTGGTACTGCTCTTAAAGTCACAACCGCCTCCTCCTCCTCCTCATCATCATCCGAGGTCCCTTTTCGCTGCGGGGCTGGACCCGCGGGCAGCCCGAGCCAGCCCGCTCCCTCACCGCCCCCGGCGCCGGTGCGCTCGCTGCCCCCGGCCGCGCTGCGGGGGGTCTTATGAAACAGCCGAGCGGTTATGAAACCCGGGGACCCGCTGCCAGGCGGCTCATCCCCGGTAGATGGCGGTGCCAGCTCATTTTTCCCAATATTTCTCCCCCGCTGCCCCCCGGAGTTGCAGCCGGGTCCGGCCCCGGGCGGGTTGCGGTGGGGCAGCAGTGCGGCAGTGATGGGGCTGTTGGATTCCTAAACACACCCCCCCCCCAGTAACGGGTTTCTGTAGGTCTTTGATAAATTTGAACTCACGGTCAGCTGTAACATCTCAGCATCTGTCTGCACTCGGGCAGCTCCATCCCGTGGCAAGCAGGATGGAGGGGACAAGGAAAGACATTGGTACTACCTGATTTTGGAGGTCTGTGCAGAACCAGGCAGCCAGAGCCCCTGGGTTTCTCTCCAGACTCTTTCATGACCATGAACAAAACCAGTCTGTGCTCACCCAGATCCCAGGTCCCCTGCCTCTTGCTTTCCCTTGGCTGTCTCTCAGGAGGGACAGAGAGCATTGGGCAGTCAGTGGGACTGGAGGAATAAATAACATTTCTCTTCAGAGCCCACAGACACCTTTATTTGGCTAAAAGTGGCAAAGGCCCCCTCCAGCAAAGGCCCCCTCCAGCACGTACTGCTCCTCGACGTGCCCAGGGTGTGTGCTGCTGCTCCAGTGGGGAAGGGCTAATCTTTGTCTTCTTTCTCATTGCCCTTGTCACTGCCATGGTCCTGGGGCAAGCACAAAATTACAGGGACACCATGTGAGGGGAGTGCTGGGTGTTCTGTTTTCCACCCCCTGGCACCTGCAGGTATTTAACAGCACCCAACAGCCAGCACCCAACATCCCAAGGATACAAATCCCTTAGGCCAGCCAGGCCCCAGCACAGAGCTGTTGGCTGTGGTTACCTCCTCTGGGTCACTGTCAGAGCTGCTGCTCCTGCTGTCCTCTTCCCCTTCTCCCTACAGGGGCAAAGAGAGAAGGAGAAGTGTCACCAGGGACCCTGATACCCTGTTTGCTGTTTGAGCTACAGCCTCAAGTCAGAGATGTCTGGTCTTGTGGGTATCTTGAGCTGAGCTTTGCGCCACTGTTGCTGCTGTGGACCCACACGTGCCCATGGCCCCAAAGAGACCTCCAGAGCCAAGAGCAAGGAGTTGGTGGTGTGTGCACTGCAGACAGCATCGCTGCACACAGCAGCTTCTCATCTGGGTTGAAGTAGGAGGAAAAGGAAAGAGAACTAACCAAGAATATTGGGAGCCAAGAAAGAGCTGTCTCTCAATGGAAACGCCACAGATGCAGTGCGATTTCTAGGCTGTGGGTGGCATAGCTCCCTCTGCCAGAGGTGTGGCTCTGTCCTGCCACATGCTGGGCAGGGGGTGCTCAGCGTGCTGGGTGCCCTACAGACACCACACAGCCAGTGACATGGTTGGTCCAGGGGGTCCCCAGCATGGCCCCAGCAGCTGATGATTTGGGAAGTGCTGCGTTCACCCTGCACACCATGCTGGTGTTTGGAAGTGGAAACCCTCTGGTACACAGAATCACAGAGCTGTAGGGGTTGGAAGGGACCTGGAGAGATCATGGGGTCCAACCCCCCTGCCAAAGCAGCTCCCCAGCTCATACTGCACAGATAGGCATCCAGATGGGTCTGGAATATCTCCAGAGAAGGAGACTCCACACCCCCTGGGCAGCCTGTCCCAGGGATCCCTCACCCTCAGTGGGAAAAAGTTCAGCAGCTGATTTGCAGGAAACTCCATCATTCCCCTACCTTTTCTTCTTCCTTCTTCTTCCTTCTCTTCTTGTCCTTCTGTTTTTCACCTTCAGCCTTTTCCTTCTCTTCCTGCTTCTCTTCTTCCTTGTCCTTCTCCTCTTTCTCCTTATCTTCCCGTCCAAACCCTAGGATAAGGCACAGAGGGAGGTTTGTTGCCAGCACACAGCACCAAGCACACACAAACTCAAAGGGACAGGGCAGCAGATCCCCATCCTGCCCCTGGGTTCACACCAAACACTCACATTTCAGGATTGTCGACATTTCACTGCGGCCAAAGGGCTCTGGGGCAGGAGACCGTCACACCTATGGCACAGAGAGGACCTGAAGGAACAACTGGAGACTGGACCAAGGTGAGATTTTCAGGGATGAAAACCCCTCCCTGGACTCCACCATTCGGTTTTCTCCATGGGAGGGCAGACCCTGTGCATTTCTAACACCCAAAACAGCATAGAAAGGAGTAAGAAATCTATGGCCTTTAGATAAAAAGGACCAGGTCTTACACCCATGCAGACAGCACCCACTGCCCTCTGCCTGGGAAGCAGCAAGGGGAGAGTGACAGAGCCAGAGAAATCTCAGAGCAAATGTGCAGGGAGATGCCTTAAACCCCTCATTAGCAGGTGCAAATTACAGAAATATTTAAAATTAAATGAGGGCTGACCAATAGAGAGAGGGCTTTGGGGCTCCCAGGAGTCTCTGGCAGAAAGGGGGCTTCCCCTGGGACAGGGCGATGGCACGAAGGGAGATGGAAGCAGCAGCCAGCAGGAGAGAAGCCAAGAGCAATGGCAGGAAAACTCCAAGTGTTGATTAGCTCCCTGAAAGGGGAGAGGTGAGAAGAAAGATGATGGTCTGCTCTAAGACAAGCAGGAGCAAACAAAGTCCATGGAAAAGGGGCAGAGGGAAGGCAGCAGGAGTGAGGGGTCAGGTCCCCTCTGCTCACAGGGAGAGCAGGTCATTCCCCTGACACCAGGGAGGAGTAGAAAACAGTTTCTCTTCAACCACTGATGGAGGAAGGCAGGACCTTAGTGCTTTCTTTTCATGTTTTTGTGGCCACCAAACATCATCTTGTTGGGATTTTAAAAGAGCCCATCACAGCCTCAGAGCTGCTGTAACAGCCTCAGAGCTGCCAGCATCGATAACAGGTTTTAAACCCCCTGGGATGCTGCAGGGCAGCGGGTTTGGTGCAGCACTTGGGAGGGTGGGGTTGGATGGGGAGACCAGGAGTGATGGAAGTGGCTGATAAAAGGTGTAATCAGGGCAAAGTTAAAATCTAATTAATGATGAACAGTAATCTAATTCATCTCTCTAATTAAGAAGTGCAACTACTAATTGAAAATAATTACATTTTAATCTAAAATCATTAAAAATAATCAAACGTTAACAAAAGAAAAGGCAGCCCCTGGGAAGGTGCAGCTGATGCCCCAACCCAGGGTCCTGCACACCAAAGCTGCTCCACAGCTCCTGCTGTGTGTACCCAGCCCCAAATCCACGGGGGATGCCCCCACCTTGTGCCTTCACTGCCAGGGAGTGAGCAGATCGTGAAGGCACAAGGTACACAGGGTACCTAGAGTTGAACCTCAAGCTTTGCACTAGGAGATGGGCAGCCAGACCAAAGCCTAGCAGCCAGGGCTTGGAAGGGACAGTGCTGCCCCAGTGCACACTAAGAAATGCCACCATGGGGGGATTACACCCTTGAATTCCATGATAGGAACCCTGTCCCTGAGACCTACCCACCTGTTTTCTAAGAGATGGGGTGGACTCTCCAGCCCTGGAGCCCTGCCACACTCCCATCCAGGAGTACCACCCAGCACCCTGTGCAGCCCCCCCTCCATGGGTGGTGGCTCAGGTGAGGGCTGCCAATGCTCAGCTTTTTCCCATCCCAAACCAGCAGATCCAGTTTTGCCTGCTCCTTTGGAGCCTTGGCCACACACAGGTTTTCCTACCCCAGATGAGCTGGTTCCCTAAAGCCTGGGCAGGCAAACCAGCAAAACCCAATGCCCAGCTCTGTGGTCCCCACTGACAACTGCAATCATCCTCCGTGGCCAAGCAAAGTGTAAGATGCACATGGACAGAACCTCTGGCTAACAAAGCAAACCTGCACATTGGTACCCCACCAGAGGCAACAGCCTGGACAGCCTCAACCCCCTGACATGATGGCCTTACAGGTCAAGGTGCCTGTGCCTGCTCCCGTCTCCCCAAAGGACTGAAGTCCTTCCTGTGAGGCTCAGGTAGATGCCTGGTTGTCATCCCTAAGACTGAACGGAGCACGAGATGCCTCAGGGATGCTCCTGCTGCACCCTCTGCTTTACCCTGCCCTCCCACTCTGCTTCTCCAGGCTGTAAAATTAAGATCAGACTCTGTAAACCCCCCTTGTTAGCATGAGGGAGACTGGAAAGTGCCTTACCTGGAGCCGAAAAAGGCAAGTGGCCTCCTGGATGCCTGGCTGTCAGCTACCAGGGATCTGGGTATTTGAGTGTTGCGGTCTCCTCCCCAGTCCCACTTTCAGAGCAGAAAAACTGGCTCTGCCACCAGCCACGGACAGCACATGATGCTGGGAACATGACCGGTCACATTCATACCCACAAGCAGCATTGCCTCCAGCATGGGCAGGAGACCCTTTGCAAGCAAGCCAGGACAGCTCTGGAGACTGGAAGTAGAGGGTATTTGGGGGTGTCCTTAAAACCTAGAGAGGAGCCTCCAGCAGGTTCTCACTGCTCTCTTGGTGGGAGGCGTCAGGCTCCAGGAGGTCCAGGCAAGGCCAGACCAGGCAGAGCTCAGCACCCCAGCTCCCTCTGATGCTTGTCCTTGCTGCTGGCTTTCACTCCAACATATGATTAAGCAAATACCTGTCAGCAGAGAGCGGTTACCAGCAGGTCTCAACACTTGCATAATGTGCTCCCCCTCTAATGCAATGCCCTCGTTTTAATAGCACCAATATGGGATAATAACAGTAACGATAATGTCAAGAAGGGCTTGTGTACCTGAAAGCTAATTTGTTTTCTCTACCTAATAAAAAGTATTACCTCTCCCACAAGATTTGTCCTATTTAAAGCCTCCAACTTTACAACAAAGTCGTTTGACTTTAATTTACAGTAATTGCAGGGCACACAGAGCCCCCCCTCACTGAGTGAGACTAACCCAGAACTCATGCAGGGAGCCAGCAGCTGTACAGAAGTGTCTCATCCCAAAAACCTGGCCGTGCCTGCCCCAGGCCTCCTCCACTGGAATGTGCACAGGCCCCAAATTTAAAGCAAGAGTCCCCTTGGCAGGTTTAGATCAGAATAAAGGAATGGGTTTTATTGGCAAGAGTGGATAAACCCAGCAGAGCTGGTGGTAGGGTCCCTGCTGCTGCCAGTTTTACAGCCAGCAGCGGTGATGCTTTCAGGCAGAGAGCTCGAGCACGGATCATACAGGGAACTCCTGGCAGCCAGCACCCAGCCCTGGGGTAAATGATGGCAGCGATCCCACCCGTCCCGGCACAACGAAGCCAGGGAACTCAGGGCACAGTCCGTGCAGGAGCTCAGTGGAGACACACAGAGGGAGCACAGTGCAGGGCCCTGGGCTGCACCCAGGGAGGCTGTTTGGTGTTGGGACTGGCTGACATCCACCCCCACTCCTCTGAGTAGCTCCTGCCACCCTAGGAGGATCCTCCCCCACAAACACCACACTTGACCTTATTTTTATCCAGTGACCTCACTGCTCACTCCCTGCCAGCCCCAGACAGCATCTCAGCGCTCTGATGAAAGAGCCCTACGCCTGCAGCATCCTCCAGTTGGAGCAGCCATGGGGACAGCCCAGCCATTGCTCCCTGGACACGGGATGCAAAGCATCACTCCAGGGAGCTGGCTCTCAGGGCCTGCTCAGGCCATTGGGACAAGCTGCTGCCACCAGCATCCAATGGCACCGGGGTGGTTTCCAGCACCCAGCAGGAAAGCAGAGACTGGCAGCTCCAGCCACCCCTGGCTACCAGTCCAAACACAGCACAGGCTCTACTCTTACCCCACAGCAGGCACAGAGCTGCCCTTGAAGCAACGTGCCAGCCAGCATGGCCTCCTCCTCTGGGCTGTGAGGGACTAGCAAAACTCCCAGAAAACATTAATTAGCACAGTACTGGGCAATTATATCCTCCATTTGTGAGCCAAGGAGCCTCTGGCTACAGAAGATCAATCTCTCTCCTTAAATCACATCATCACAGACTACTTGTTTATTTAGGATCCAGAGTGCACACCTGGGAAGGAAATGCCAGATCCCTCCTCCTCCTCCTGCCATTTCTCACCTTCCTGCCTCTGAGTCAGGTCATTTAATTTGTGCTGCAGATGACCTGGGACAGCTGTCCCCTTGCTCGAGGCCATGGGGGCAATGTAGCTGCTGCTTCTTCCAAATGAGGACAACTGCTCATCCCTCCTGTGTCAGAGGGTTTGCTGCTGCCAAACGTGCAGGTTTTAATAATGAAAAATGAGTCCCTGGGAAGCCGGTTAGGCCAGGGCTGGGAGCAAGTCTCCAAGCCCATCAGGAGGACTGAGCCTTTTTTATGTT
Organism: Laterallus jamaicensis coturniculus; assembly: GCA_022605575.1. Taxonomy (NCBI): domain Eukaryota; kingdom Metazoa; phylum Chordata; class Aves; order Gruiformes; family Rallidae; genus Laterallus; species Laterallus jamaicensis. The sequence goes on along the minus strand of JAKCOX010000016.1, from coordinate 13,831,797 downwards.
TGAAACCTTTCCACAGCAGCTGCCAGGAAGCAGCTTTTACAGCTGCAAGTAACAGAATCTCTCCCAAGGAAAGAAAATAATTGTGGAAAGCTTTTTTTTTTTTGCTTTCTTTCTTTTTTTTTCCCCCCTCCAAGTCCCTGCCAGCATCTCAGCTCTTATCTATGCTCAGCCACCTCTCACCTCCCCAAACACTACCAGAAGTGCTCAAATTACTGCCAGCTCTCATTAGGTTCATGTGCAAGGCAAGACCAAGCAATAAGACCTCCAGACAGTTGGCTGCTGAATTCTGATGAATCCTTTGGGTAGGAAGATATCAGCGACTGTGGAACTGTTTTTGTTGGTGATCTCTCGCGGTCCCTGCGCTGGCACACAAGTGAAGCTGGTGCAGGGCTGATTAGTGCCTGTGTAACAAACCCCACATGGGCATATGACTGAGAGAATTACTGTCTGCAGCTTAAAAAAAAATAATAAAAAAAAAAATCACCTCATTTCCTTTAATTATTAAGCTACATTGAAGCACTGCAGGTCAGTAGAATTTATCTGCAGGAAAGGCAGCTGCTGCTTCATAAGACGGTGTTATCGTCAAGCCTTCTGACATTTCTCTAAATTTTGGCTTTGCAGCAGGAGCAACACTGCCATTTTGCACTGATGGAGGGAGTGGGAGTGTGGCTGTGGGAGCCCTCACCCCCCAGCCTGAGGTTAGAGCCCTCTTTCCCAGGAGATGGTACCCTGGCATGAGAAAAGCCTGGCTGTGCCAGCCCCCCGAGCAGCACCCAGCCCCACAAACCACAACCAGGGCTGAGAAGAAAATAAACCCCTGCAGTTCACTCATTTCCTTCATGCCCATTGCTACCTTGATAGCTCCCAACAGAAATGGTTGTCAAGACAAACTCTTTCTTTAATAAAACTATCAATGTAAAGAAGAAAAATATATAGTTTATTGTAGTGCAGATTTTTTTTTACCCCAGACACGCTCTAGTTTTCTTTAAGATGAAAAAAAAAAGGCTCTCCCTTTAGAGATCTAACCAGGACTAAGGCAAGGCTTTTTCCATATATATAAAATCAAAAGAGCATTAGCCAAAAGGTATTCTAGTAACAAAACCACTTCTCTACTGCACAAATAGAACAGTGGAAGGGTAAGCCTTCAGCACAGCAGAAACGTGCAAGACCTGCTAAAACCCAGAGGATTTTCAGAATGGGATTTGAGCATCATTGTTACCAAGGAGCAAGTAGAGAGGCAGGTGTGAAGCTGGGTCACCTCTGGTTAGCTATTCTGGAGTTCTTGAAGTTCCATTTTAACTGTGCATTTCTGCTCTTGTGAATCCAAGAGAGGCTGCTCCCTCCCAACAGCCTAGCTCAAAAAGATAGAAAACACAAAAGGGAACAAAGCAGGGAACTTTCACAGCACAAAGAAACAGATCCAGGATGTGGAGCAGCTTCTGAGACAAATGAGGACTCCTGCTAACAGAACCAAATTGCTTCCTCTCCCCCTACTTTAATATACCTTCCAAGAAGGAAGAGCATTGGATTAAGTGTTTTTACACAGGAATGGGAGAAAAGCAGTATCTGAGTTTGTGAACAGCCCGTGGCTGATGTGTCAGGCTGCACTGGAAAAGGGGAGTCCTCCTGCTAAATTCTCTCATTAAATTGCCCAAACACAAATCAACCCCTTTTAGGCAGTTCTCATTTATGGCTACACAGAAAAATACCCACATTCTTAGGGCCAGCTCAAGGTTTTTCCAGCCTGAAACAAGCACTCTGCAAGAGAAGCAGCACCCTAGTGAGAGTCCCTGTCCCACGTCCCTGAGTCATTAACAGACATCTTCAGGAAGCAGGGGCTTCTCTCCAGCAACACCAGCATCCCTTGGTAAGGAATCCTCTCTGCTCTGTTCTTCCCTGCAAGGTTCATAATCATAAATATTTGCTTCTTCCTATCTAATACTCACTTAAACACCAACACAGAGCTCTCAGGAACCTTATTATGCCTTTCTGTCTTAAAAAAACCCCCAAAATCACACTACGTTTTAGCTAACTAGCTGGCTGCTACCCTTAACTCCAGCATAGTCTTCACAGTCCAGAGAACCTCTACAAAGAGCTTTTTAACACATACAGCAGAGGGATTTCAGTGAAAAGATAGAGACAGTCCAGGAAAACAGAGAAGCAATCTGCACTTTAAGTCTGTCACGTTGTCCACCAGCCTGGACTATGCTAATCACATCTCTCAATGTGCTGTAAGAGCTGTCATTGCCAGACTGCATTTAATCACTGTTCTTGCAGCAGCAGCGATCAGAGTTAATCTTTTTCCCTTTAATAAGAGCCATTACATCATTCTCCAGCATGGAAACTACCAAGTGGGAAGGTCAAAAAGTTCTTAATTAGGATTTTCATTGCTGTGATAGTTCCGTTCTAGCCTCAATAAGAGAGATCTGCAGTACAGGCAGCAAGAGCTGGAAGGCATCTTGGATATATGAAGCACTGTTTGAAGCCTATGGAAACAAAAATCAAGATACACACATGAGTAATTATGCTACCAATCAGCTGTACTAACCACATACTCATCTCAAACAGCTTTGATTAATGCAGGTAAGAAACACAAGCCTAGTGCTTGGTGGATTTTTAAGGCTTCACTCTAGAAATCAATTTAATATTGAGTTTTTGAGGGGCTTTATGCCACTAAGGAAAAAAAATAAAAGGCAACTGGCTTAAAAACTGCCAAACAAGATCAGGTGCAATCTGAATGTAGGATACTGTTTTTGATAACAGATGAGAAGAATTTGTTTCAAAGTGAAGTATAAACATGTTGTGGCAGGAAGGAAGAACACACCCACAGGAAACACTCATTTCCTACCGTACCTCAGAGGTTTACAAGCATTAAGAACTAACATAACATTTCAGGAGGAGTGTGGCCAGCAGATTACAGGAGGGGATCCTCCCCCTCTACTCTGCCCTGGTCAGGCCCCACCTGGAGTATTGGGTCCAGTTCTGGGCTCCCTGGGATAAAAAGGACACGGATCTCCTGGAGAGAGTCCAGAGAAGGGCTACAAAGATGATGAAGGGTCTGGAGCATCTATCCTATGAGGAAAGGCTGAGAGAGCTGGGGCTGTTCAGCCTGGAGAAAAGAAGACTCAGGGGGGACCTAATCAATGTTTATAAATATCTTAAGTATGGGGTGCAGGGGGAATTGGCCAGCCCCTTTTCAGTGTCTGTGGGGACAGGACAAGGGGCAATGGCTGCAATTTGGAGCACAGGGAGTTCCACACCAACATGGGGAGGAACTTCTTCCCAGTGAGGGTGAGGGAGCCCTGGGACAGGCTGCCCAGGGGGTGTGGAGTCTCCTTCTCTGGAGATATTCAAGACCCATTTGGATGCTGACCTGTGTGACCTAAGGACCCTGCTTTGGCAGGGGGTTGGACCCAATGATCTCTCCAGGTCTCTTCCAACCCCTACAACTCTGTGATTCTGTGATAACAGCTAGGAAGTGCTAATTTCTGAGCTTGTCTAAGGTTCAGCTTTGGGCATTTAAATTCTACAAATCCAAACTGTTGAAATTAATGTCTTTTGACCCATTGTAACCATCAGCTGAGACTACATATGGCTCACTCCTCACTCATCTCTTGTGCAAATCTACAGACATTTATTAAAACTTTTAAGTTATTAGACAGGTAAGGAGAATCTTAAACCATGGGTCAAAGAACCTAGCATGCATAAGGATATGAAGTGGAAAAAACCCAGCATATCTATTTTTAAGTATTAGCTTAAAGTTTTAACTTCAAGTATAACTGACCTCTAAAAACACTCCAGTGATTAAGGGATTCAGCACATCTGCTTTCTCTTTGACCTGCAGAGATCAGACACATATTATCCTGATTGAAAATATGATCGTATTTCTTCAAGCAAGATAAAGCTAAATCCTCACTAAGTTTAAAATCATGATTGCTCCCCACAGGAAAGCTAAGTCCTGAGCTGCAGAGGACCTGCCTCGTAGCATGCAGATAAGAACAACCCAACCCACATATGCCCAACACAAGCTGCATGTGAATACACACATTGCATTTTCAAATGAACTGTGGACAACTGGAGAATTGGGAAATAACAATATTACCTTCAGTAATACCCCAGTGTTTTGAAAAATCCACAACAGGATCACAAATCTTATTTGCTTCTGTCTCCTTAGTCCTGTCAGCACTGAATCCCACCCCCACGCTCTGTGCCAGGCTGAATGCATTAGGAAGCATTCAAATGCTCAGCCTACATTCAGCTGCCACGATTTGGGCAACACTGACCTAGAAAGATGAGTTCACAAGGCAAAAAAACCCACACATATAAATGTGCAACAAGCACTTTGTGGTGAAAATCTCAAGGCTGTAATCAACTAACCACATCTCATTCCTAAGAACTATGATGTGACTCTTACCCCTGCAGTTGTTAAGCACGTAGTGAACTCCTTGGAGAAAGTTGACAGCTCTTTACACAGCACAATTGTCATTCTGTAGAAGAAAAGTGGGAGAACCACATAGTAAATACAGTCTACAAGGATCATTTTCTTTTAGCATTAGTCCAAAACACAAATGCCTTGTTTCCATGCACATAAATCTAAATTAAGCCATAACATATCTAGATAAAGAACCTATGAACACTGTATGAGCATCCAGAAGTTCCACAAATAAATTAGGGAAGGGAAAGATGAGAAAATAAATAATTCAAGCTAAAGATGTGAAACAGCATGCAGAGGACAGACACATCCATTCAAGAAGTAACAGCACAAACTTGAGTCTTTTTTCCTGACAAGCATTGTTTTCTGAATTGGAATGTACTGCATATTTCATACACTTGCCAAGGATCTCCCAGCATAAAAGAAAAATCTTGTGTTATGCATTATTGGTAAGACTAATCTACTAATTAGTTGCAGTAATTTTACAGTATCACATACCAAACACACTAAATGATTAACAAAGAGGTAATTAAGAATCACTTTTATACTACAGCTGCTTTGTCATTTTTAAATGTCTATCTACCAAGTAGCACAAGCTTAGGGCAAGTGTTCTTCTTGGGTACAAAAAAGCTTTCAAGTAGTTTCTTGGTTCTTAGCAAGAAATGTCTTTAAGCTGGAAAAAGAAAGAAACAGACCAATTCTGCTGGAAGATGGCAATAACACCCACTGCAACTTTCAACACACATGGCAGAATTCAAGAGACCTGCATCTGCAAAGGATTATTAGACAGTTTAATCAATATGTAAGCAATTATATGCCACATATTTACTACAAGATGAACTTACTGTGAAAGGGACTTGGCTCTGTCTGTGGCTGTCACCTCTTGTTTCTGACCATGTAGAAACAAAGCTGCAGTTTTGTGAAACATCTCAATGGAGCACGCTGTCAGCTCAGCCAGACTTCTAATGGCAAATGCATGAATATCCTGCAAGAGTTAAAAACATTCTCCATAGCATACAAAACCCCAGAAGCTTTTATTATTTAAAATAAGTGAATCACACAATGTACTGAAAGGGCAGTGCAATGGCAGACCTCAGAATCTGCATAGTAACAGAAACCCACAAACTCTGGGAACCTGAGCTGTAACTCAGCAGCCAGATAACCACTCTGCAGGAGATGCTCCCTTCCTTCATTGCTCAGTTACCTCTACTGATTTTTTGGCATCATGGTCACCATCTCTGGATTCTACTTCTTGGTTTTCTTCACTCTCTTTTTCTTCTTTAGGAAGACTACTGTTGAATCGTGCTATCCAATCGTGAGCAGATGTCCTCACCTGCATGAAGATGTGCCACAGTATTGAATGACTAGAACAAAGCCTCCCAGCACACCACAAAACACAAGTGTTGGATCTCTCTAGAGAAAAACAATGGCTACAACTTGAGGTAGTGAGAAGAACCAGGACAAACAATCCTAGTGCCTTCAGGACTCTGTAGAGGGTTGGCTGCACTGATGTAGTTGAGGACAATCACTTCTCTAGTCCCGGCTGCTGGAGTTCACTAGCAAGACCAGGACTAACAGAGGTGCTTTAAAAACAGGTCTGCAGAATGCTGCTGCCACTTGGTGGATCTGAAGGGTAGTGAAATGAAGGCAAGAGGCAATTCCACCTCATTTACTACCTGAACCCTATAAAACCAGCTCTTGTACAAGAGTAGGGCTTCAATTCATGCCTGGAGGTTGATTTCGCTGTGGTGGCTGAAGACTTTTACTGCTCCTGGTTATCTTCCCCACCACTTGCTACTGCCCAGTGATCTTTCAAGGTCCCTTCCAACCCCTACAATCCTGTGATTCTGTGGTATCTACTGATTCAGAGCCAAAGACATCACAGAACACGATTTTGCCCCAAAGAGTCAAAGGAAAAAGCACATCTCTCCTTCCTACTGTTGTAAAAGTATCTAAACCACTGCTGGTTTCCATGCCTTTGATACTTTCACAGGCAAAGCAGGACTGAGAAGCAGTTCCTGGGACGAATCCCTCCAGCAATTAAAAGATGGGAAATAACTCACCCTGATCAGTTTGTCTGGCTTTGAGGAGATACACAATTCCGAAAACAATTCTGTTACTTCTTTTGTGAACTCCTCATCTCCTAAAGGACAGAAAAGGTTAAAAAAATCAATACAAAGGACAGATACAGGAATAAGCAACACTACAATGGATAACTACTTCTGCACAAGTCTGTCAGTTCTTTCATTTATTTCTTTTTGAACCATCAACTCAGGCAAGAAACCATCAGACCTGGAAAGGTGAAGACACCAGTGCTAGAAGGTTAGCTTTTGCTTTCTAAATTCTGACTTTGTAGCTAAGGTAATTCCACTTTTTCTCTTTTTACAGGCAGTGTTTTATAATGCACTCACTTGCACATCTCCTTGGAGAATCTGAAATATCACTTAAAGCCTATGGTTCTCCTAATATATACAGCAGGGCAGACGTTAACAGTGAGGGGGAGGCTGCAAGATCCATCATGTGCAAGCATAAATGATACATTAAATGTTAAATGATAGCAAGTGCAGGTGTGTAAGCCCTCCCTGATGAGCCATTTAGGTAAAAGCAATGCAAGAAATTTACATTTAAATCTGTGTAATCCTCAAGAATCACATGGCTCTTGTGTGTGGAGTGTTTTGGGCTGCATGGCTAACTCTTGATTAAAAAATAAATCAATAAAAAGGCTCTTTGCTTTCCCACAGGTTGGGTAACTCTATTTGTAGTTTTTCCCTCACAGTCAGGGGAGCCCAGCATCTCTCTGAATTTGCATCTTGGCTCATGGTCAGTTGTGTGAACTGCCCAGGAGTCAAGCAACTCTAATCCTGCTCTGGCAAGAAATTGTTCCTGCTACAGAATTCAGGCACAGCAGCTTTCCAGAGATGAAGGGTATCACTACCTGTCATGCTCCTGGCCGCAGATGGCTTTAGGATTTATGCATCCAGCTAAAGAATAACATAACTCTGGCATCATGCCCATTGCTAGTGACGTCAGGGCCAGTTGGTTCTACACTGAGAATTTAATGGAGAACCAGCTTTTCCTCTCAGAACCTGAGGCTCTCTTACCCTTCTTTTCTTCTTCCTCTTCTTCAAAAAAATCAGGTAAAGAAAATGCTTCTTTGAGTTGCTCTATTTCCTCCTTCAGCATGTCCAACTCTTCTCCAGAGAGGGCGTTTAGAACTGATTTCACCTAGTTAGGGGAAGCAGAGCCCAAGAGAATCGTAAATCCAACAAGAAACAGAAACAGGTTGCTACAGAGTCGTAGCACTGGTTTACATCATATGTAAAAACACCTCAGAATGATACTAATGAGAAGGTGGAGTTTTCCTGTGGGAAGGAGGAAAGGGTAAGAGACCTGTTTCTGAAGCCTCATCAGTTAATAATGGATTCTTGAGGAGTTATTAAAATAATTTCTTTCATTAAAAAGTGAATGACTTCTGAAATCACATGCTGATCTACACTCCTCCCTGGCCCATGACAGACAGGATTATCTCTGCTGGGCTTACAATACTCCCCTCCAGACCAAGAGAGCAAACAAGTAGGTATGATGAGAGAGTAACTTGTGGAAACTTGTTGAAGACCTGCAGGAACTGAGGCTCTCTGGGCAAAGAGAATGGCTCTGGGAGCTGAGGACAGGACACAATGCTCCCAGAGTAAACACCAGACCATAATGCAGAAGTCAGTGAAGTGGTGTAATGTATCATTTTATAGCAAGTTCTGAGCACCTGATTTTACATGTATATACATATATTTCTCACCTTTTTTCCCCTGCTCAGCTGAACTCAAAATAGAAGGCAAATTGCCCAAGGCCATTACCTTTGATTCACTTTCTCTGGAAAGGATCTCTAAGGCCTCCAGATGCGAAAGACCCTGAAACTCATCAAACAGTAACCCATAATGGGCTTTCTTCTCTGTAGCCATGGTAACCTCAGTAGCTGTCTGCTGCTCTTCTTTCTCTTTTGCCTCTCTTAAGACCTGAAAAAGAAAAGCAGAAGACTCAGGTCAGTACCAAAAGATACAGAATATGGGGGGAGAAGGTTTTTGATTCAATAGTGAACTGTCATTTAATGACAGGACTACAAAAGAAGGGGGAAGAAATGAAAGAAACCAACTGATATGGAACTGTCATACCTGAGATAACGTCGAGTTTCTGTTCATTAGGCCCTTTGTCTTTTTGAATCCAGGGTCTCCCTCAGCTATTACATCCATTGTCTTTTTCCCAATGAATTCCAAGGCATCCAGACCTCCACTAATAACACTTTTTCCCTAGGAATCAGATTTGGATATAGACAGTGCATAATACTCACAGAAGAATTTGGGGGATTTATATCAGCAATGTTATTCCAGACACTCACATACAAGCCAAATTGGTCCTCATCACCCTAAAATTCAACCATAATCACCACAAAGAGAGCAGGACACGGAAAGAGCCACGATATATTATCATCCAAGAGTTTAAAAATGTATTTCCTATCCGATTGCTGCAGCTACCTGAGTGCTATTTTATTTTGTAAACAGGCTGGTTCTCAGCACATCAAAGTATTAAAGTATTTAGCTCTCATCCTTTCAATCAGGAAACACTAGACTTGTGGGGTTTGGTTGCTAACGCTTGTCCAAGCCTTAAAAGTAGAAGCAAGCTTTCCATCTGCAGCTCGCTCAGATTCACAGGCAAATTGACAAGACAGCAGATCACAAAAGCTGTTTCTAAGGGTAATGGGTTCCTTTGAAGCCCATTTCTCATGGTCACAGGAAAAAGCTTATTTCTAAGCAATTTGGGCTAGTTTCACACAGGTTTTTGAAGAGAGGAATGGATTTCACCTCTACACACTTCTGTGGAAATCAGTGGAGATATTCCAGAGATGACTCTGACCCTGCATTTACCCAAGCACTCTCAAGTAAGAGAGCAGAGCTAACAGAGTACATGGGAATGCACACATCAATCAGTGCAGTGTTAGGGCTTTTTTATTATGTATCAACATTTAATACAGAACTATCACCATTTAAGACAACTTACACATCAAGTGCCAGTTAGAAGCAAGATGCAGGATAAAGACTGTCTGAAGGTTGAAACGGTTTCTCACCATTCACCCCACAAAAGTCAAAATTTAAAAGTTTCCTCTTACAGTGTTTCAGATGAAAGGCAGAAAACCCAATGCTCTCTTAAACCCACTTTCTCCTGCATTCCCAACTCACTCACTGTGCTTTGGACAGCAGTAGAGATGGTTGACAAAACTCCGAGAGCCCCAGCAATAGGAAAGGAACTGCCATCATCAACTGCATCTGTGTTGCTAGCACCGGGATTCTCACTTCCTGCATCAGAAGGCAGAAAATTAAACTCCCTCACTCCCAAAAAAAGATCCTGTCAGCTGCAGAGTGGAGAAAATTAACAAACACCAAGTGTCAGCCAGGAGAAAGGCTAGAATTGGGATTATTTTCCTCTCTATTTTTCAGAGCTAACAGGAGTAAGCAATAAATTACTTTAGCACATAGACAACATGCAAGATGCAGAGTAAGGTGATGCTATTTTGGGGCTGATTATGTCATGGAAGTGTTTCAGTGTTGTTATGCAGTAAAAACTGACCTCTCGTGGTCTCTCTCGTCTCTGAAGAGATTTCACTAGGACTGGGGATCCCAAGGGTTGTTTCTGCTTTTTCTATGACATTTGAAATACCTTGACCTAGAGAAGACAGCAGTAGGACTTTAACCATGAGATAACAGAGAAATCAGAACAGAAACAGGATTAGGGCTGCATACTGGTTTTTATTATTCTGGATTACTCCTGTTCAAGACAGTTTACCCAGCATTAAAAGCTGCTGCTATCTATTGCTTACTCATGTAATGAACCCAGGCTTCATCTCAGCTTTTAAATCAAGTTGTAAATACCAGCTGAATACCAGTTTAAAATACCAACTGAAAATGATGCAAACATCTTAAAAACTTGAAAGTGACTTTGGCTGTGCATATCTCCTTAATCTCACTGTACCTTTTGGTACAAATTTTCCCCATAACTCGAACAATTCTCTTGGCATTTTTCCTATAATTGCTTTTATAACAGAAATCCCTCTTTCTAGAAACAAGCACAAAAGCACTAGCTCAAGACGTGAAGTGTGGTTAAAATATTTATCAAATACCAGAAAGAGCCTTACCTACAGTAGCTACTGTAGCAGATGCAGTTGACAGAAGAGATTTTCCCCAGCTTCCCCAGTACCCCCATCCTGTCTGAACTGGAGCAGGAGAACTTGAGACCTTTAATGAAGAACAGAAGAGAGTGATGCAGGTATGGTGGTGAGGAGATGAACACAAGCAGTCTGTGATGCATAAATTTGGGACAGCTTTTTCTTTCCAGATAAACAGCAATAGGAATTTAAAAAAATAAAATAAATTAAAAAAAAAAAAGCAGTGAGGCTTATGCTCAAAACTCTTCTGCACACAAAGCCAGGAGACACAAACTCATGTTATTCAGAGCAAGCACAGGAACATACCTTAAGGGTTTCAGCTATGGGCTTTTCTGTGGCAGCAGGCTGGCTTAGGGGTTTGGGTTCAGGCCTTTTCCGAGTCATGGGCACAGGATCGAGCTCTTGCTCTCTTTCTTCACTGCTGTCAGCACAGCCAAGCTCCTCTGCTTTCTGTTCATTTTCATCCTCATAAGAGGCATTTTCTTTTAGATTTTCGCTGCCCTCTCTCTCAGACATGGCTAGGAACAACCATAGAAAGCAAAGAAGCCAAAATAGTCACTCCCTTGTCCACTTTGACATTAGGTCAGAAGCATCACATTTGTGTTTTAAATATTAAACACAAGCAAGACAGAAATCCCTTCACATTCCCCCACACACACAGCCAAACAGATGACGTTTTTAAGGGAGTGTGTACACCGAGCTATGCCTGACAGGGAGACATGTCACCTGGAAGTCTAAAGTCCCACAGAGACACGTGGCTTTATCTAACCAACACACCCTCTCTGCGGGAAAGAAACGGGTTGCTAAAACTCTGAAAAGCACACGAGAGGTACAAAAGGTAATTATAACCCATGACTTGCTTCACTAAATAAAAAAGAAAAAAGGAAAAAAAGCGGAATGAAACGGCTGGGGACAGCTGGTTCATGGGCCCGGCTGGCAGAGCTGGGAGGGCTGGGAGGCAGCGACTCTGCGTTTAGGGCCGAGCTTCGGCGGGGCTTTACCGCCACCCGGGTTCCACAGAGCCACCGGCCCCACACGGCCCCCGGGGGATGAGGGTGCCCAGGAAGAGGGAGGGCCGCGGCCTGCTCGCCGGCTTCTCCCTCCCGCTGGCAGCACCTCAGCGGCCCCAGAGCAGTAACCTGAAGGCAGCGCGAGCGGCAGGCAGGGCCAGGCCGAGCACCGCCACCGCCGCGGCCCCTCGCAGCCAGGGCAGGTCCCGCAGCCCCGGGACCCGGCGGCAGCCCCGGGAAGAGGCCGGCTCTGGGTCACAGGCACGGGACCCCCACAACAGCCCCGGCGCCCCCGGGCCGCGCCCGACCGCTCTGGGTTCCCGCCGGCACTCGGAGCCCCCCGCCACCCCGTCCCCGCCCGAGGCGCCCCTCAGCCCTGAGGCCCTTCGTACCCCAGCCCTCCGAAGGCCGCGTCGCGGCCCCGCTGCCTCACCCGCCGGGCCGCCAGCTCCGCGCTCCCCCCACCGGGCGGACCGTAACCATCGAGGCGAGGCGCAGAGCGGCCCGGGCCGGCTGACCCCGGAAGTGCGGCCCAGCCCGGAAGGGCGAGCAGGGAAAGAGGTCCGGGCGGCGGGACCGGCGGCGGTGGAGGTGCGCGGCGGGACGGGGCCGAGCCGGGTTATCCCCCTCTCCTCCCGGTGAGAACGGAGTGCTGCCACCCCACTGCGTTACCGTGACGTCAGGCTTTACCCGATGACGTCGAAAAGCCCGGCGGGGCAGCCCGCGGGCCCTCCGCGCCCACCCCGCGGGAGAGGCCGGGGTGCCCGTGCCGTACCTGGCTGCCTGGGCACGGGGGGGGGGCAGGGCGGTCTTCTGGCGTGACGCCAAGCGCATCTGACGTCAGACCGTGTGACGTCAGGGCTGCCGTGCAGAGAGTGGGCCGGCGTTGCGGTGCCCGCAGCAGCCCTGGTTTCCCTGGGCAGGCGCGGGCACGCGTGGGGCTGGGGCCGCAGGGACGGGGCTGCTGCCTGGCTGGGTTCAGGCCTGATGGGATGTAGCTGGCGGGGGAGGAACGGGTTCTTCTCGTGTCCGTCCTCAATCTCTCCGTGACAGGCGTCGGGCAGCCGAGGGGCCGCGCACACACGGGACACCACGTCCCATGGTGCAGGCAAGGTCCACTCTGGGCTCCTGCTGGTTTGCTCCTCGTGCTGGATTTTGGGCTGTGGGTGCAGCTGCTTCCTCACAGAGCTTTCACTGAGGCCGGCAGGTGAACCCTCCCTGCAGCCTCTCCCATGCTGGGACCCTGGCCCTCAGCAAGGCCACACCATCTGTCTCCATCCCCTCCCCAGGAGTTAGTGCTTTAGGGCTCTGCCAAACTTGGCTCCCTGATTTGAAAGAGGGTCGGGGGGGGGGAGGCTCGTGGGGTGCTTGCAGCACCCGTATTTCTGCCAGACATCACACTGCTTAGATCTACTTGCATGGGTTATTACCAGACAGCTTGTTGGAGATGCCAAAGTACGCTTCCACGTTGCATGCCAGAAGTGGCAGTCAGAGCAGCCTGTGTCTCTCAGGTGTGTCTGGGTTCACTGCTTTGCTTTTCTCCAGGTATGAAACGATGTTACGAGCGGTGAATTTAAAGTCCTGCAACTTGCAGCCTCTTGGGCCCCAATTTTACAGTGCCTTATAAGTGTGTGTCATTTTAAGTGCTATCAGTACTTCCACTGACCTCAGTGGGACCACTTATAGTGCTCTCTGTTAAATGCACATGCACTTTTTTGGGGGGATAAGAGCCAAAGATGACTCATGCAAGCATATGCACCACAGATTTTTATCTTCCCACCCCTATTTGTTGTTACAACTTAAGGCTTAATAAAGGTTAAATATCTTGAGCTCAACTGCAGTTGTAAAATAGCCAGTTTCTATTCTGCACATTTCCTCTTGCTTGGGCTTAATGCTTTTGTGAACAATTGTGATGTTGGCGCTGCTCACACTTTATCCTTTTTGGATCCTTTTATCAGCTCCAGCAGCTGTTTTGCATAAGTGTGATGGCTGAAGAATGTGGATTTCACAAATCATTGGATTTTTTTCCAGCTCTCAGCAGTGAGAGATCATTGTCTGCTTAGCAGTAATGACTTTTCCAAAAGCAAAATGTGACAAACAATTTCTAATAAATCAGACCTCGAAGAGTCTAATAGTAAAACTCAATGACCCATCACCAATGTTTTATACATTATGCAAGCTCAGTGCAAATATGGTGGAGAGCCTGTGCAATTACTGAAGATAATTATCTTATTCTTACGAGGGAAAATGTTGCTCAGTATTTCTTGTGTTAAATAATTGACTGAGGTTTTAGGAGTGTCACAGGCACTTGGAAATCTCACAATTCAGATTTAATAATTTAAGATGGCAATAACACAGGCAAGGTACAGGAGGTACTAGAATAATTCTCTAATAAATCTGAAACATTATTAGTTAGGAGGTTATTGTTTTGGAAGATGGGAAGTTACTCTGTGCATTTGATTTAGCACTGAAGCTGAGGGTTTGTCTTCACTGCAGAGCTCTCACCAGCTGTAACCACACCAAGTGCTGTGAAGTCAAGTCTCGATGCCTGCAAAAGCCATGAGGTGCAGTGGCATTTTTAACTGAAGGCAGCTGGGTCATGGAGTGATGTGTGTTCAAGATCTGTGACCACAGCACATCACTTGCTGGCACAAGCCATGCCAGACACTCAGATGGCAACGCTGGCGATCCAGATGTTGGTGGTTCACAAACTACTAACAAGCCACAGCCTGTCTTTAAGAAACCTGCATGTGGTTACCAAGTTGTCATCAGGCTTCTGAAGGCTCTGAACCCCTCAGAAAATCCATGGGGTCCAAAAGAGAAAGCTCAACCCACCCCTTGAAACTGAAGAATTGTTAACTGATCAGCAGCAGCCTTAGTATTGGGGGTTTTTTTCAGACCTGTGGATGTGATGTGGCTGGGATGCTCTTCTCCAGAGGCAGTTTGGCTCAGGAACACCCTCCCTAAAGTGGAACTGGTGGAAACCAGGAATGAAAGAGCCCCTGGTGTTTTCTAACTGTTGAGCTGTGGGAAACTAGCTTCTTCAGCACAATGGCACACTTGAGTTCCTAGCACTGGTCTCTTCTTCAATGAATGGACAAGAGGGCTAATAAAAAAATAAGAGGGCAGATGAAAGGATTGCTGTTTACAGAAAAACAAGTGGAGGGCCTGTTTCCCAGTTTCTCTTGTGGGATTCACTGGGTGAGGTTGTTAGTCAGGCTTGAAGGAGGGTTGAACACAGCCATCTTCTTTGCTGCCTTTGTTAAACTGGCAATAGCCACAACAGAAAGGGGTCAGATACACATTTCTCATTAGATGTCAAGTCTGGAATCTGGTTTGACCTTCAACAAAATTAACTTAAAAAAAAATAAATCATAGTCTGAGTATTGTGTTATCAGCAAATTTTCCCATGCTGGAATATGCTTAATTTCTCTCTCCTGAAAAGACAATTACTACAAATTACCTGTATTTACTTATATTAAATGATTTTTCAGAAGTGATAATATTTCTGTCTGCTTTAGACAATGCTAAGTAGGCATTCTGGAAGGATGAAAAATATCTGCATTATGTATTAAGAAAGTGTCTTCCTTTGTATTGTGATATGAAATTCAACTCTGCTAACATTTGTTATTGGTAGAAAAAAAGATGATCAATTTGAAACCACATGGTCAGTGGGGTGAAGTCAGGTATTCTTTAAGACAACGTTTTGGCTTGTGGCTTCTGTGCTTTGTAAATTGGTTTTAGGGCTTTGGACCACTCTGGGTGGAAATACAACTTCAGGGAATGTATATTGGATTAGAAATTTTCTTGAATCAGGCTTCCAGGAAAACAGATTACAGATTTTCTCTTACTGGTGTCATCTCACTTTGTTACATGTTGATTTTATTCTGGCTTTTAGAAAAGGAAAATCCCTGTGTGCCAAGAACATACAATTAATGGCTGTATCCTAACATCATAAAATATCTTCTGTGCATGTTAATTTGAAGAGTGCAATTTCTGTCCCTAGACAAAACAGTTTTTCAAATTGCTGTGAAATCCAGGTAGAGAAGATGATAAACAAGATACAACCACTGAGATGAAGCAGCATAAAGTAAAAGATTTTCATTAGGAGCTTATTGTCTAACAAGCAAGAAAAAAGGGGGAAGAGTTAAAATTTTGAGCAGCAGCAACAAGAGAGATTGCAAAAAAAGGAAGTGTGTTGAGACACCAGTGTCCTGACACTCAGAAAGAAACTTCCTCTCCGTGGCTGTAGATAACTGCCAGCAGAGTTTTCCCAGCACAAGAAACTATAACCATATAGTATTTAGATTTCTAAGACCAATTGTGCCTCTAAAATCAAGTAAGTAGATGCCTAAATGCTAAAAATCAGTTGTATGTGTGCTTTGTTTTGTCTCTAGGTGCTAAGTGGAAGATTGGCTTTAGAAAATGAGGGCTTAAAAGCACTTTGATATTGGTGGGGGTGGCAGAAATTATATCCTCTTTCTTGCTTTTTTTGTTCCCCCTCTGTTAAGAAAGCACTTTGTCTCTGTTAACAAATGCAGAATCCACTTTCTGACCCTAAAGATAGTTACCCATTTGGAGTAGAACATTTTGTTCTTTTTAAAACCTTTTTCCCCTTAATGATTATTGTTCCTGAGATTATTTATTTGGATAGGAAGATGAACGTCTAGAGGGCTGAAGGTTGTGCTAATGCCTTCTTACCCTCATTTCATTACTGTGTTCTGAGAAAAGCTCTGATTTGGAACCTCTTGGCTGACAATTTATATTGTGCTAATCAGAATCTGTTTACTGGAAATGAAATTTGAATATTCTGTAAGCTGGCTGTCATTAATAAACTTAATTCTTTTTCCTTTTCTTTTTTTTTTTTCAGTTGAATTTCCAGTTTCCACTTCTGATATTGATGGTCTTGAGAGTGCATTTGGATCCAAGACATTTAATATCACTGAACAAATCAAGACCCACCTCCTCTATCTCAGAGCAATGGAGACAGCCTAATACCGTATGGCCTCATTTCTCCAAATTAAATGAAAGAAGAATTTTCCCTAGCTTTCCATGAAGCTCAGCTATTGCCTGTTAATTTTGACTGTTAGTGCTGATCTTTCAGTTGGATTTACACTGGAAAATGTAGCTATTAACAGGACAATTACTTCTGGGTCATTCAATCTATCACTTCACCCAGTGTCTCAAGCTTTAGGAAGTTCTCCAGCACACCATGATATCATAGCCAAAGAGGGGACCAGTATTCTCATTGAATGTAAGCTGAACATCAGCCAGCATGAATATATCCTTTGGTATAACTCCAGAGGACACCTGCTTGAACAGAATGATGAAGGTGAGCTTTCCTGCTGTTTTCTATCCTTCAGTATTCCCCTTTTATACAGTATCTGAAAACCTCTAGGACTTTAGTATCATTTGCTCTTCCTATCCTCCCATTTTTACAGTTGGGAGATAAGGGGAATGTGAGACAAAGCCCTTTGCCCTCTGACATGTGGCATGTGAATTACACCCGAGTTTTTCTGTCCTAGCCCATCCATCCTGCTACAGTGCCCCACAAAATCATTTTGTTCAAGAGGGATTGCAGTATTCAATACAGAAGTAGTTAATCTACATCCCATCAGATACTGACTGATGGTTTTATTTATTATCACTCTGGTTAATTTTATGTTTTTCCACATACATGAATTAAACACAGTTCTTCACAACCTGAGACCTTTCTCAGCTGGCAGTCAGTGTATTCATTTTGTTACAGGATTTTTTAAAGTGTGGAGTAACTTATTAAATTTCTTTCCTGGTTTATGCACCAGTAAGACTGTGGAAATTGTAGTGGCCAGTGATGAAATACATGCTATTTAACCCTTTTGTATATAGAGAGAATATATTTTCCTACCCATTGGCTCCTATAGTTCTGTCCCTGTCATTTTTAATTTTCAAAAAATACTGTCTTTTGGAGATGCATGTGGTTTTCTCTATTAGTATTAATGAAGGTCATCGAGCTAATTGATAGGATCTCCTTGGAGGCCGTCTTTCTGCCTTAATATTCAGTAACCTCTTTGTAGTTAAAATGCCAACTGGAGATTAGTTCAAAGTAGAGTAATTAGAAGAATGAGTTATGAAAACGGTTTTCCCCCTAAGTTATAAATGCACTGGAAATACTGTATAAAGCTAGCTTCTTTTATTGATTTCATTTTGCTTGGGTTTTGTGTATCAGCACTGCATGCTCAGCAGAAAACCATGCCTCAAGAAAATCCTGGGTTCTTTTGCCAGCAGAGCCATTTACAGACTGAGGGTTTTTTTCACAGGTCACTTGACTTCTGACTCCAAACATAAGGAAAATTAGACGTTACAGGCAATAGTCTTTCAGCACAGTGTTACACAGTGGGTGAGGAGCACTCATTAAGAATTAAGTTCCCTGTCAGAAAGAGCTAGCAGTCCAAAAGCGCATGAGAACCTGCAGATGAGAGAAAGCAGAAGACCCAGAGTAGCTAGTATGCAGAATAATTCACCATTAAGCAGTAGGATTGGTAACTGGATGGGCATGAAAAGGAAATGTCAATCCTTCGTGTGCTGTTTGTATTATGCTAGAAATGGACTGCTGACTTCCAAGCTCCATCTCCTGCTGATGGAGCAAACAGCATGCATCTAGTTTACCAAATGATTTTTGTTTCATTAGCTCAGCCTATTTCTTTTGAATCTCCAGGTGGACGGTGGAGGATTGAGGAGAATTCCCTTAACATCACAAGAGTCACCTTTGCCGACCGAGGACGGTACACGTGTGCAGCTGTTAATCGTAATGACACCTTGTATTACACAGTCACCCTGAGGGTTATCTTCACCTCGGGAGACATGAGTATCTACTACATGATTGTGTGCCTCATTGCCTTTGCTATCACCCTCATTTTGAACATCACCCGTCTGTGCATGATGAGCAGTCACCTCCGCAAAACAGAGAAGGCTATCAATGAGTTCTTCCGGACGGAAGGGGCTGAGAAGCTTCAGAAGGCTTTTGAGATAGCCAAGCGTATCCCTATCATTACATCTGCCAAAACGCTAGAGCTGGCCAAAGTCACTCAGTTTAAGACCATGGAGTTCGCTCGGTACATTGAAGAACTTGCCAGAAGCATTCCCCTTCCACCACTGATCCTGAACTGCAGGGCGTTCATGGAGGAAATCTTTGAGGCCGTGCGAGTTGACGATCCCGACGAAGTTGGTGAGGAGGAAAAGCAGAGCCAGGCCTGCGGTACCCAAGCTGCCATATACCCCATCGACCCAGAGATGAAGCGCAGCGATTCACCGGCTGGCGACTCAGACGATGGGTCCGTGAGTGAGCAGGGTCAGGAGATAGCCGTCCAGGTGTCCATTCACCTGCAGTCAGAAGTGCAGAGCATTGACACTGTTTCTCACGACAGCTGCCAGTTTCCACCTTCTGAGGAAGGCTCCTGCTGAGTCCAGCAATCTGCTGTTGTCAGGGAAGCACAGATGACCCGAGGATACTGCGAGAGGGGGGTCTGCAAACGAGCTGCCTCAGTCCCATATGCACAAGAATTTCCCAAATCGAAAGGTGCCAGAACCCCTACTGAAACCTGTATTTTCTGCCAGTGTTGATCTGCTGATTTCAAATCTTAGAGAAAGCCACTTTGGATTATTGTGGGGTGGCTTTTCTTTTTAAAACAAGCTTACTAAAAATATGTACAAACCAGGAATTCTTTGTCCTTTACTCCTTGGTTGCTTCTGATACTTCTGATCTATATTAGAAGTGGCCAAGCTAGCAGTACAACTTGCACTAAGATCTTTTCCTTTGTGAACTCTTTCTCCCTTCACAAAGTGGAGCCAGAATTCCTTTGAGTCAGTGTTATTGTCTTGATTAATTGAGTTGTGTGCTCTTTTTTGAATTGCCTCTTGGTCCGTGTAGCCCATCAAAACCATGGTGAGCTTGAACAAACCTGTTTTGTGTTGTGTGCTTCTATGTTGCTATCAAAATGTACTGTACTTAGGAAAAGCATAGTACCAGGATCTGCTGCTGGATTAAACAAATTGTTGTAGTTTCAAAGTGGCTTAGAAAGCAGCCAGGGGGTCTCAGTTTTCCATGCATCTGCAGAAAACTTGTGTGTACTCTAGTGTTTGGAGAGCAAATTGTTGCTGCAAAGCTTGTTGCTTAAACTTGGTGCTGATTGCCAAAGCGCCTTACCCTGGTTCTATCTTACAGAATGGAGCAGTGACAGCTCTGCTGGCACTGTCTGTCTTTGGACTTTGCTGATTCTGCTATAGAAAATCCAAAGTTTTATATTGTATTTGACATTGTTGTGAGACAAGAATGACTGTAGTGTGTAGTGGTGTCATTTAAACATGGATTCATTTACAGATCAGGTGCTGCAGGCACTTCTTTCTGAACAGCATTATAGTGAAGGAGGTGAAAAGTGGTGACACTGGCTTTGTGCTGGCTGGTGCCTCCAGGGAGCAGTCACAGAGAGAGGGGTTAGCAGAGGGGCTGGCTGGGCTGTTCACCCACCACTGTTGTGGAATGGAATGACTTACTGGGCGTGCCCTGTCTCATCTGCTGACAAGGGGTGCAGAAGGGAGACCTGTGAGTGCTGACATTTGTACACACATATGTACTTCACCGTGGATCTCCTTTGTGGCTTCCTCACCTCTAGAGTTCCAGCCTTGAGGAATTAGAGTGCAGACAAGAATCCAGTCTCCTCTTTCACTCTTTGGTGCTTTTTTTTTTTCCTCCTTAACATTTATTTGTAAGTTGTATCACTTAAATAGCATTTTATATCCTGTTGAGATTTAGTAGATATACAGCTTGTAAGCACTCCACAAATTAATTTCTTACAACTACTGGAAGCATATTGCCATATAATTTTAACAACTTGGCAACAGGAGCACCATTTAATTTCCCACAACTCTTTCCTCTTTCCTTATTATTACAGAAATGTCAGTTGAACAAGTGATTCTGGACGACTGCTCAGGATTCTTAAGAGGATTTGACATTGCATTTACATGAGTAGAGATGGAAAACAAGCAGGCACAATGGTAATAACAGGGTGGGGCTGGCTGTTGTAATGCATACTTGTAACAAAGGGCCTGAACAAATTATATTTATCATATCCTACAAGAGAATTGGAAACTGAAGCATCTATTACCATTTTAAATTACCTTCTGGGGAAAGTTCTGCAGTCAGCCACCAGTAAATGCAGCCTAGTTGGCTTTGGTAAGAGTGGTGTTTGTCAGGAGGAAGAAAATTGTTAGCCTTGGTTATTGTCATGTTCCCACCAGCTTGGCACCATTCCCAAGACTGTAGCCAACTTACCTGCTTCAGGGGAATAAAGCCTTCTGTAGACAGGCACAATAGCTACTGCCCTCAGCATTAACTTCTCTTTAGCTTCCATAGTTTGATGGCACTTTATATCCAGGTGAAACGTTTGTATGGTTCTGTGTAACCTGTCTGATTTCTGTTTTTTGAGGTGATCAGTGTTAAAAGATACTCTTGTGGATAAACACTTGGTTCTCTTAGAAGCCCTGCTGAGATGCTGCTAGCTTCCCTTCTGAACCACAACGAGGTGGAGCATGGGTGGAGGTTTGAGGGGTTATACCATTTTGGATGTCCTAGTTGAAAGAGGTGAAGGCTGAAGGAGAGAATGAACCATTCTAATCTTCTTTGTGCCACAGGCCATCAGGATTGTACCTGCACTGGCCTTTTTTCCCCCAGACACCTCTTCTTGCTTCTGTGAAACTTGCATTATGTGCAGCAGTAGTGTCTTGGACATTTTGCCCCCAAATACATGTATTCTGTAGGTGCAGCTACAGAATCAAAGCTCCATTTAATTGCTACCTAAGAAGCTCTTATGCAATTGTGATTGACAGATGTCTCATCAGAAGTGGCAGCTTACAGGCAGCAGAATGACACTAGAGGTGTGTCAGGTGGGTCTCAGGAGAACAGCTTCTGGATTAATTCAATCTGTCCTTTGATTTTTATACCTTATTGACACAGTTTCCAGCTCTTACTAAACACAGTTGCTTTGTGTCCTCATGTGTCCTGCTGCTGATGGAGAGGAAAGAGTGGTCATGCAGAAAGGTCCTCAGAAACACAGTTTGCAGTGTCAATTGCTGGATAGTAAAGCTAAGAGTTTTCCTGAATTATTACAGTATTTTGTTCACTAAATTAATTTCATTCCTGGGAAGGAGGCTGTTTCATAAGGATTTCAGTAAATCAGGAGTACTTATTAAATGTAGGAACTGATCCTACTCCCACTGAATTGAATTAGAGCAGATTTGAAGCTCTGGTGTATTCTACAAATGATATTACAGGATTTTTATGCATCTGAAAGCAAGGATGATGGTGATGTTATACTGTAAATGTCATTTCCAGAGAATGAAACTTGACACTGGTTTCCAAACACCTTGTGAACTCTTCTTGTTACCTTGAGGAGATGTGTGCACTTAAATTGTTCAATGTGTCTAATTGAACATTAACATTGAAAGATGCTGTAAATGTCAGTATTTCTCTCTTTAACTTTTTGTAGGACAGTGAGAGCCTACATTGGTTTCCTTGCTTTAAACTAAATCCTTTGACAATCACAAAGCTATTTTTCTCTCCTTTGTGATTTATTTTTATTTTAAATAACAAATCTACTTGTTACCCAAGAGTACCTAAAAACTTAACTTTGTAGTAGTTACTTGTATTACCTGGGTTGTATTGTAACTGTTCAATGTAACCACATAGGATTTCATACTTTCATAAAACAACTTGGTAGATTTGCAAAATAAATTAAAACCAAAAGCTTTGTTGTGTTAGGGTTTTCTTTTGTGTCAGGCAGGGGGGACAAGTGCCTGTCTATCCAAGGTTAAAGAGCAGCTGTGTTCAGCTAAGCAGGATGTTGTTAGCCCACAGAGGTTGCTGGGATATTCAGTTATCTGGTAGAACATTCCTGCTATCTCATCTTTTTATGTCTGCAAGTGCTGAGTGATGTCTGTAATAATTAATACCAGCTGCACAAACAACTGGTAACAGACCTGAACTGGTTCAAGGAAGTCCATGTGTTTTCCCTGATTTCATTTTTGTGCTGAAGGAGCGATTGTGAAGTGCAGTGACCTTCAGTCACCTGTATTTTCTGTCCTTACCTCCTCCACAGGACTGTGCTGGTCTATATTATCATCACCTCTTATTTTTTCTTGATTTTTTTTTTTAAATCCTGCTCAAAACACAGTCTGTTTGGATACAACTTATCTCCTAAAAGGCAACACAGCACAAATGGGAGGTATCTAGGGCCTTCAAGGGCCCAAGTCCGTATTGCTGTTTTTCCAGTGAGTTGCTGAGATGGCACAGTCAAATTTCCACTCTTGTGCCATGGGAAGGATGTGGGCTGCTCTCACTCTGCATCCCTAAAGCTGGAGGAGGTGTTGGTCTGACTTTACCCTTACTCTTTCCTTCCAGCAGTTTACTGAATTACACAGGGAAGGAATAACATCCCCTGGAGTGCTGTGCTAAGCACATGGAGACTGGGAAGGAGGGGGCCATCCCACCCCATGTTGGTGACCAGGCTCCTGATCCCTTGGCAATCAATTCAGAGCATTAAACTCTGCCCAGGGATGATCCCAAGCCCCGAAGTGAGGTGCTCAGCAATCCCCAAGCCCCTAAATGAGGTGCTGGGCTGTCACTACAGGTTACACCGGGAGGCTGTGTTTGTGTCTGGTAATGCATGATAAAGGATGGGGACATCCTGCAGCTCTGGGTGCCAGTCTTGGGCACTGAGTAACAGTGACCATAGTTAGGTTTGAACTGCAATCCCCTCTACCCCTAACACTGAAAATCCAGCTCACTGAGAAACCCTCTTTTAATAGTGGAGGTGTGAATGGGAGCAGACTTTACCCACGTGGTTTTGAAATACTCTCTGGTTGCTGGTCTCTTCACGAGGCAGATAATAGAATTAAAGCTGGGTCTTGGGGATTTTCCCATGAGAATTGGCAGCTTAAAGGAAGAATTATTTCACCCATACTCCTCAGGCTAGGTCAGCGTTCAGTCAGCATCTGCTTTCTATCTCCATGTTATGAGAGATGCATGACAAAGGTTCAGTTTCTCAAAGCTCCTGTAACCTGACTCTTCATGGTCCTCTCCACAGTGAACAGATTCATCTGTTGGAACTCAAAGCACTTCTCCATTTGGATAACAACAGATCATTTGAAAAGGGAGTTACATTAAAGATCATTTTACTTTAATTTTAGGTGTGGTCCTTGAAAAAAAACCTGTATTTTTTAACACTGCACCACTCTGATCCTGTGAGTCAAGTCTCTTGCCCAAAACATGCAGTGGGAGACCCCACCACAGCTTCAACTCAGGCAAGTTTTACCCACTTCTCTTCAACCAGGTCATTTCCCACCAGCTGGGTCTCTCTCCTCTTCATTTTTTTAATTGTATAGCCACTCATTCTGATGTCTCCAACTACTGCCAGCTTTTTTACATGTAGAAGGAAGAATTGCACCATCACTCTGGGAAAAAAAAAATATAAAATTGTTTTGCTGGATGTTCAAATATCAAAAAAACCCCAAAAGCTGGAAAGTCACACTGGTAGGACAGTGCCTGTTCCTCGGTCACGCCTGGCTGCCAGCGATCATAATAATACTGAGCAATTAGGCCTTTCATTTTCATTAGGCTAATTAATTGTTTGCACAGTGCCCTGAATATGGAATCATTTTCCTTTGGAAAGAATTGAAAGGATTAGAAATGGCTTCGTCCCAAGATGCTCAGAACGTATTCTATTTATTTTATGGGAGGGAAAATTCTCTGGCACCCCAAACGCAAACCATAGACTGGAGTGCTAATGCCTGCACTGGGATGCTCACAGCAGCAGAGATGCACACAGATTATACATATGTCCATCCATCTGCCTCCATCGCTCCGTATGGGATCTGGGCTTCCTGCTGCATGTCAATGAGTCTGCGGAGAGGCTGGAGCCATCGCTGCGTGTGGGCTGTGGGGTCTGTGTGTGTGTCAGCCGCTGTCAGAGGTTGGAAGAGAGATGGGTGCATCCTCTCAGGGATCAGCTGCCCATGGCATGGGTGTGTGCTGAGGGCAGCACTGCTGGAAGCCTGAGCGCTGGGTTTGGGAGCACTCGGAGGGCAGAGCGCTGCGGTGTGTAAACGTACCAGAGGCTGTCTCAAGGGGGTTGTACTTCAAGTAATCTCAAGGGGGTTGTACTTCAAGTAAATCAAAGGAAACTTCTTCACAGTGAGAGTGACAGCCCTGGGACAGGCTGCCCAGGGAGGTTGTGGAGTCTCCTTCTCTGGAGATATTCAATACCCACCTGGACACCGACCTGTGCAATATGTCCTAGGAACCCTGCTTTGGCAGGGGGGGTTGGGCTCAATGTCTGGAGGTCGCTTCCAACCCCTACAACTTGGTGATTCTGTGAAACCTGGGCTAAGGTTGTACCCACCCAGTAGATACAATATTGCAGAGGCTATTGCTAACTCTTTGGTTTTTACATTTGTCCTATTGGGTGCCTCTTGGTGCTACCATGTTATTATATTTGTATTTCATATTAAATTGTTCCAAGTGCAATGCAAGCTTGCAGAAAGCCATTTCAGAGGGAAGTGAGGGGACATGTTTGGGCCTGGAGTGTAAGAGAGAGGCTGCCATCATGCAAACTTCCCTGAAGTGTGGAGATAGCTAACTGGAGTTCCTCTTGCCTTGCCTTCTCCCTGCCTCACGTGTAAGGCCTGTTGTGTGCTGGCTGTAAGAGTTGAAAGTGAAAACTGTGTCCTGTACAACTTCCTCTGCCACTGAAGACCAGGGCATTGACAACAGCCCTGGGTTAGAAGGGCTGTCAGCCACAGATGTCCATCCTGTCTTAGAAACAGCCACTGGCCACGGTGGTGTATCTCCCTGGCAATCTGTTCCCCTGCTAAATTGTCCTGACTGCTGGAAAGATTTCCATAATATCTTCCCCCAATCACCTCTAAACTCATCATCCAGCTCATCCTCTCAGCCTGCTGCTGCTACATCTGCAGCCCAAACCAAGGCCAACCCAAACACGTAGGAAAGGAATCGGGTGATGACATAAAGCAGGGCCATGCATGTGCCTGCTGGCTCCAGTGAGGTCATTCTGTGGTCAGGCTAAGGCTGAAGAATTTAAACGAAAGTCAAACCCCTTTTGTTTCTTTAATGCCTGGATATCTGAGTGTTCTTCTGGAGCTTTGGACCTTCCTGGTGTCTGACTATTCTGGGTCATGCAAAAGCCCCCGACATCAGCGCTGGCAGCAGTCCCTGCCCCATTCCCATCCAATGAGAAAACCCAGTATTTTGGGTGCAGAGTTCCTGCAATAGCACATACCTGGTAGGGGATGGAAAGCAGCCACTGCAACAAACAAAATGTCCCCCCCATTATCTGAAGAGCTCATCAGTATTTCTCCTACTTTCCCTCCTTCATGCCTTCTCTCCACTTCCCTTCACGGTGAGTACTCTGAGTGTTTTGCCTGGTCAGTGGGAGAATCCCAAGTTCTCATTTTTCTTTTTTCTGCTTTTTTTTTTTCTTTTGCAAATTTTTCTCAAGCTTAACTGTCTTAAATAACAACTAAGGACAATGGACCAGAACAGACATGGAGGAGTTTGGACAACTGTCCTAAATTAAAGGACGGGTTTGCTTTGGAAACCCTGCATGCATCACACTCTGTTACAGAGAGTTGGCTTTAACAGCAAATCTCTTGCAGCAGGGTGTCACTTCACTTCCATACATTACTTGAAATGCTTTATTAATTTGATGACCTCGTGGGCTCTTAGGAAAAGCCATTTATCAGTGTTTTGAGGAAAGAGAACTCCTCTGAGCTAAAGGGACTGTTTGTTGCTCAGATTTATTGCTTGGCTGACTTAATTCACCACTCGAACATGATGATTTTTAGCTGCTGGGCAGTGGCCCTTTTCAATGTTGAAACTAATTAACTGCTAGAACTCTTCTTAGCAAGGCTGTTTTCTTACTGTTGTGTTGGGGTTTGTTTTTTTTTTAATCCACAGAAATAAAGCAAACAGGATCCTTGAAACACAGGTTGCATGGAGACAGGATCGGCGCAGACACAGCGCCTGTTAACAGGGATGACTTTGTGTTTCAAAGAAAGGGAGGCTGCTGGCTGTCCCTGCTGGCAACGAGACACTATACAAAGGTAAGATGAGAAAAGAGACATCTGAAGACAGAAGAAAGGAGTGATGCCAGAATCATGACAAAGCAAGAGCTCAGAAAACAAGAAGAGAGGTCTGCAATATAGAGCGAGCGATTCACAGCCAGCAACCATCGGAGCAGTGAACCTTGCTGGCAGGGCAAGGTCAATGGCTGTGCAGCTGGGGAGTCCTTGCACCTCCCTCCCCTTCCTTCATCCCCACTGCTTCTGTAGCAGCTTGTGCCTCTGAAAGAACAGCCTACTTCATAGCTCAGGTATAGATCATAAGGAGTGTGGTGTCTGCTGCAAGGACCTTGTCAAAGCCTTGTGTGGGAGAGGGGAGGGAAAGGGGGGAAGGGTGTTGCTGGTTGTCAGGATGCACCCAGCTGCAGGAAGTTGAGCTACTGGTTGTTATCTCGTCAGGGGACTCTGCTCATCAAAATATTTTCTAGGAAAATTTTATAACCCCTGTGATATTTCATGGTGATTTCTAAAGAAGCATAAACAGGTCTAGATGCTCAAGTGCAGAAAAAATCAGTGTCTGTTGTACTCCTCCCTATGGTGTTTTTGTAAAGCACTGCTGCCTTGCTCTGTAGGTAGGAATGTAATATAAATCACAGCTGTTAACTGAGAGCAGGGAATCCCTCGCTGGCTCCAGTGAGCTCCCCATCTGTCTTTGTTCTTGACAGTTTGATTACCTTTATCATCATCTTTAAATGTAGAGCTGCAAATACCATTAGTGGTCATAAAGATTCTTCCTGACATGCCTCAACCAGACTGTCCTCCTCATCTGACAGCAAGGAGCACAAGCTGGTCATCTTTCCCCTGAGAGTTTGGGCTGGGAGCCTCAGCCCTGGCTGTCAGTTCACCTCCATCTTCTTCCCTGCATTTCAATTCAGACAGCTTCAGGGTGTCCAGTCTCCTTCAGAAGCTTCATGGCCTCGTTGCTCATGCTTGGAGTACAGGAGTGTAGAGGAGCATCCCTGGGTGTGTGACCAAGGAAATGTTATGTCACTTGCCTTGATCTGAATAAAAGGGAACGGGCAGAGGACCAGCTGCATCTGGGAGAGAGGAGACCTGTGCTTCCCACAGGTGCTGGTGGAGCTCACCTGGCAGTGGACAGCTTCGGGGAGTGCTCCAAAAAGATCATGATGTTTTCTGTCTGCTAGTTCTCTAGGGGAAGTAAGACAGTTGGTGAAGGTTTGTCATGGAGTGGGGTGGTCAGGAGAGTCCAAAATGGCACGCTGGGATATGTTGTGCCATGTTCCAGTAAGTTCTAACATCCCCTGGCCTGGAAAGGTGACCCTAGCGGCAGGGCAGGGCACAGGGCATGAGAGGGACAGTGGTGAGCATGACCTCAAGGATGTACCAAATGTGGGACCAGTAGAATGGACCAATCTTCAGTCCCTGCCATTTCTCTGCATACCAGTGAGGCAGAAGCATGTATCTGGTCCATGTGTCACCATCTGCCAGCCATCCCTGCTGATCTCTCCTTGCCTGTGAGCACCCACACTTTGCTTCAATCAAGCTGTCCGTGAAGGGACACACAATGCTGGGCATTTCTTCCTTGCCACCCTCACCTCAGCAGCCCAAGGCTCTCTGTTTGTTTAGCTGAAAGGGAGCCTGGGTCAATGAGGTTGTTACATGCTCAGCTGGATCCAAGCAGCAAGAAGATGCAGGTGAGCTCAGAGCCAGGATTTGGGCTGCCAGTGGCACTGGCAGGAGGGGCAGTACTGCTCCTGGGACCAGGGCAAGACAGCTGGAGAAAGGGGATGCTGGTGAGGGATGGAATGGGAAGGGAAGGGAAGGGAAGGGAAGGGAAGGGAAGGGAAGGGAAGGGAAGGGAAGGGAAGCCGTGGGGTCTCGCTGGTGCAGCCCCAGCCGGTCGTTGGGTGGCAGGGACATAAGAGCCAGGCACCAGACCCCGAGGCAGGGCCGGGAAGAGCTCCCTGCCCGGAGCCCCGCACAAGCCCCCGGCCGCCCCCGGTGCCACTAGAGGCAGCTCTTGGGCTGAGCACGGAGGAACCGGGCGCCGAGCTGCAGCCCGGGACTACGCTGCAGGCAGGAGGGACGGGGCTGCTCCTGCCCGCCCCCTGCAACCTCCCTTCCCGCACCGACGCCCCGCAGCCCCCTGCCACAGCCCACCCGCGTCCGGCAGCCCGTTCAGCAGCGGCTTTCCTCCCTGCTGCCAACACAGTGTGTTAAAGCCCGGGGGGCAGTGGGACCCCCGGTGCCGGCCAGCCTGAACCCAGGCAAGAAGGGGCTGCACGGGACGTGGGAGGCTCAGGGGGCTGAAGCTGGCATCGAGGGGAGCAGCGACGTCGGAGGTCGGCGTGTCCCCCCCGTCCTGCCCCGGAGGGCAGGTGAGCAGGGGGACACACCGCCCCGGAGAGCGAGTCCCTGGTGCCGGCATCCCGCGGCGGGGGCGAGGGGTGGAGGGGGGATAAAAGCTGGCGAGGAACGGATTTGGTTTGTCCTTTTCTTTGTAGATTAACAGATCCGGCTCTGACTGAGGGATTTAGTGATTACAGCGACTTAATTGCACGGGGGAAACAATTCCTAGCGATGACTTAGCGTGCCCGGCTTGGCTCGCTGGGTGTTCCCCTTCCCGCAGCGAACGGCGGGGACAGCCCCTCCGTGACGCCCGTCCCGGAGCTCGGGGATGCGACCGGCCCCGGGGATGGGCAGCGGCAGCCCGGGCGCACCCACGCTCCGGCCAGGCCTCCGGATGGATGGATGGATGGATGGATGGATGGATGGATGGATGGATGGATGGATGGATGGATGGATGGATGGATGCGGCCAGCGGTTGTCCCTCCTGCCTGCCGCCGGGAGCCCTGGAAAAGCCGGCTCCACTCTTGATGCTGCGGCATGGGCAGCCAGGCAAGTCCTCGGTGGCCGAGGAGCTCCTCGGCAGCCACCCACGCCTCTCCGTCGCACCGAGGCTCAGCCTGGGTGGTTTCCAGCGTTGCTCTTTTCATTTCAGTGCAGCGGGAGAGAAGGCTTTACGGTCGCCTTAAAGGAATAAACGACGCATAAAAATATTTGATCAATTAAGCCGAACGATTTGGCAAGCGCAGGCTCCCGCGGTACCCATCCTCCTCACAACCGCCTCATTATCCAGCCCTAAATCAAGCTGTCACGGCTTGGGGGGGAGGGGGAGGGAGGGAGTGAGGGAGAGAGGAAAGGAGGGAGAAGCTTTCCAGCGTTCACCTCCAAAACAGAAAACCCTCTCCCCGAGCGGGGAGCGGGGCAGTGAGTCACCAAGAGCATCCCCGCCCTGCTCACCTTCCCCCGCCGCCCCCCTGCCGCTCGCTCGTGATCCGTGCTGCTGCCCCACACTCCCTCGATCACGGTGTCGTGACAGAGAGCCAGGGCCATGTCAGCCAGGCACAGGCTGGGCAGGAATTGTGGGG
This sequence comes from Laterallus jamaicensis coturniculus, assembly GCA_022605575.1. Lineage (NCBI taxonomy): Eukaryota > Metazoa > Chordata > Aves > Gruiformes > Rallidae > Laterallus > Laterallus jamaicensis. Next base: position 13,801,581 of record JAKCOX010000016.1, on the reverse strand, counting down.
GTCCCTGATAGCTCTGTCCAGGACCAGAGGTGGTTTTTTTGGTGCCATCCCCAAGGACAGTGACTCAGTCACTTGCAGCGTTCTGGGAAGTATCCTGGGAAAGGGATCCATGTCTCATCAGTGAGACAGGAAGGTCTGGAAGTGGCCCAGGGAGGAGCTGTCCACTTCCCTTGAACACTAAAATGAAAAGAGGTCAGATCCTGTTTGCTTATTTCCATGGGAAGTGAGACAAGTGTCTGGAGACCCTCCTCTTGCCTTAGCTAGGACAAAGGGCCCCTGGAGACTCACATCAATGGACATACCCATGCTTTCATGTCCTATCAGCCTCTTTTCCCTAGGAAACCACAGGAGGATTGTACTAAGAGGCTCTTGATACAAACATGTCCCGGTGGAACTGCATATGAGTGTACATCTGTGTGAGCCCCAGACACCAGACATGGAGTCTTTCACTGTTCATTAGTCAAGAGAGAAGCAAAATCTGTCTCACTGGGAGCCTCAGCATTGGAGGAATTGCATGAGGAGCCATTTTTTCCATCCTCAGTACAATGAAGCATCCCTGACCCTACACACAGGGAATCTCCTCTCCAGGTGAGAGGGTTCCTCCTCCCTTGGGAAGAACCTTCCTCATGTTCTGCCCTGACTTGGCTGTGCCCTGACTGCTGAGCTGCGTTTGCCTGATTCTCTGAAGACCAAGTCTGCTGAATGAATTTGGAGCCAGACCCATTGATTCACTCTGCTGGGAGAGTGAAACATCTGCAAACTCATCTGTTCAGGGGAGCAGAGCCAGGCAGCCAGAGTATCCCTGCTACACTTGTCCCTCCTCAGCAGAGACAGCCCAAAGCAGATCCTTCCACCCAGGAACCTTCAACCCAAGAAGAAAAAATAGGAGACTATATGATATAAACACAGAGCCTTGTATGCAAAACTGCTCTGGATGGAGTTAATAAAAAAATCTACCGTTTTCTCACGCTGGCTCCATCCCAGGACAAGGCAGGGAAGTAGGCTCTGGTCAGCAGGCTGGGACCTTGCCGGTCCCTGGGACCTGCTGTGCTGCTGGGGCTTCTGGCAGATCAGCTCAGCACTGGGTTACTGATGCTGGAGCGACAGCTCGCATGGGTGGCATGTTCAAGCCAGGCTGTTTAGCTTCCCTGTCTTTTTAACACTGTCAAAACATGAGATGCTCATGCTGCTTTTGCAGCCTTGCTAATTGGCTGCAAAGAGCAGGTTTCTGTTCAAATTGCAGCTGCTTTTGAACTTTGGACTTGTCTTTAAAGTCCAATTCCTGTGAGGATTTTTTTCCCCCTCCGCTTCTCCCAGGCACAGTTCTGCTCCAGCTTACAGAGCTATGAGACAGCAGCAGCCCAATTCCACAGCCCTGCTTGGAGGATTGAGGGCAGGTTGCACCCCCCACAAGGATCCCACAGGGGCTTTTCTGCTCCTGTCCTGGTCACCGCAGGCTCCCTCTGGAAATACAGGACTGGTGAGCCCATGCCAACCCATCATCTGGAGCCTGCAAGCAATACCCTCTCTGGGGAACATCTCTAGAGCTGAACCTCCAGGAGATGCTGTGGTGTCTCCAGCCTTTCCCTCTCCAGCCTCGCTGTATTCCCTTTCCCAGGCTCCAGTGACTGTTCATTCACCTCTTTGATCACATAGGTGTGGGGTAATGCCATGTGCTGGGTGCTGAGCGAAGCACCTGCATGAATCACAGCACTAGCTGTGCTCTGCCTGTCCCCACCCGCGCCCCAGCTCTGTCACCTCTGCAATCTGTGTGTGTTCAGCCTGTGTTCCAGCTGCACCAGAGCCAGTAGCACTTTGAGCAGCACAGCAGGGATCCTTCCTGACCACACAGGCCTGGCAGACTCTGGCTTTCCTTAGATGAGGACAAATGGGAGCATTGGATAAAACCCATCCAAATCCAGCATCAGACTGGGAAGAGCACGTTACATGACTGGCTGGGGCCCTGGGCAGAAGCGATGCAAGGAGGAAGGGGGGAGCTCAGCAAAGCAACTCTCGGGTGACCCCCCAGCACGTGCTGATGAACACCCGGGTGATGTCCCCGTGTGCAGCACCAGGAGGACTTGTAAGCTGAAGGCCAGTGGGGAGGATGAGCCCCTGGGGAAGGTGCCTGTGCTAACATACACACAGAGCCTGGAGCACTGGCCAAGACCCCGTTTCTCAGGAAAACGACCCGAGGCTCGCAAGGACCTGCTTGCCAGAGGGGAAAAGGTTCATCTCCAGCACATCCTTCGCTCAACGGATGTGTTTCAGCTCCTGCTAAGCTGTAAAGAGACTGGCCAAGAATCCTTGATGGGTGCAGATGGGCTCAGCCCCATTAGCCATCATTAACCAGCCAAAATGCACTGATCATCAATGAGCCACAGAACCAATGTGCTGTTGGGCAGGAGGCACGGCTGGAGGCAGCTGTAGCCAGACCCAATGCAGGAGGCTGCAGAGCAGAGGGGAGGAGAAGCTGGACTTGCATGAAACATCCTAGTGAAAGTATGGGAGTAGTTGGAGCAGCAGTTTGGGGTTTCTACATTCCTTGATAATTTCAGCTGACAGATGGGAATATCCAAGAGGAGCATCTCGTAAATCACACGGTCTGTGGTTTTCCCCTCTTTCCCTGCTGCGTTATGATGGAAAATTGCAGCCAGTGTTTCCAAAAGCCATGAAACACTGTGCAGGCCCTGGCATGTTCACATCCAGCTGAAGCAAACTGCGCTCCAGCTTGCAGCTTGCCTTCGAAAAGGTCACTGAACCCAGCAGCTGCGTTTTGCTGAGTGTAATTTGCACCTTTCCCCCAGCTCATTTGGCTGCTCTGAGGCCTTTCCCAGCAGTGTTGATTCAGCATTCTTCTCGTGCCAGCCTTGCACCCCTCCAACACAACTGCAGCCAGGGGTCTCTGGCAGGAAACATGGATAAGGGCATGGGCAGGCAGCTGGGAGAGAAGCAAGAGGGGAAATATGATTCTCCAATAGAAAGAGGAAAGATGGGGACTTTGCTAAGAGTTACCCATCAAGGGAAGATTCTTGGGCCCAGATCTTCTCTGCTGCAGCCTCCCTTCTTGGCTGAGCAAGAGCATGGTGAGTGCTGCGGCAGAGACACCTCATCTGGTTTGGTGCCGTGGCTCTGCTTCCAAACCCACATTCACTGTCTGTGCTCAGTCTCAGCAGTGCAGCAGTAAATTGTCACCATCCTTTCCTCAGTGCTGCCCTGGCTGCCCTCATACCCTTCCCTATGCCGCTCTGATCTACTCACACAGCTCAAGGCAAGCATCATGCCACTGACTGGGAGCAGCAGCATCTTCATGCTGCAGCCCAGGACATACAGGGGTCCTGGATGTGGCCCCTTGGTTACCTTGGAACTATGCTAATAGCTATCTATTTTAATTACCTGTGAGCCATACCGTTCCTCGGGGTCAGGGTAAATCTGCACAGCACAGAGGAAGGCTTGTTCATCACCCAGCAGCTTATAGTTTTGCATAATAAAGGTAAAGTGACACTGGGGACATATGTCTTTTACAGTCCGACATCAGCCGTCTGCAGGTCCAGAGAGCCAAGACTGGGAGGGGAGAGGGAAGGCAGGCAAAACAAACAGATAAATCCCTGGAACATATGGCTTGTGCTTGATATCTTTACGCATGAGGCACCCCACTTAATAAAAGTTTAGAATGGAAAAGCCAAATAAAATTGATAATCTGCCCAGGGAGGGTGATTCAGATGAAGTAAGCACATTACAAGGGGGTGACTGATTTACAGTTTTCTTCTATTTGCAGTTTTATGACTATTACAGTTATTCTTGTGAATATAATTCATTACTGTGCTATTATTCCCAGAAGTGAAAATCAAAGGTTTATCAGCCGACACCGGCAAGCATGAAATACTGCCCCAACACACTGATGCTGGAGTCAAAGCCTCAAACCGACTCAGGAGGCAGGAGCTCAGCACTCACCTCTCCCCATCCCCAGGTCCCCTCCTGGGATGTGGGCAGGAACAGGCAGCTCAAAGCCAGCAGCATCTCCCAGCTGGGCAGGGAGGAGGCGATGATCCATGCAGGTACCTGCACAGCCAGGATCGCACCCTCCAAAAGGTGGCAGGGAAAGAGAGGAGGGCTTGGTTCTTTGGAAAAAAATAATACAGGAGCATAGGATGGGTGGCAGTCCTGGGACAGGCACAGGCAGGGGGAGCTGCAGGAGCTGGGTACCAAAGGGGATCAGGCACAGCCATAGTCCGTGCATGGCATCTTGTGGTGCTGAGAGGGACTGGTGGGGCAGAGTGATGGGCTCCAAACCAAGAGAACAGGATGGGACCTGGAGCCACAAAGGGTGAATTTGAGGAGAGCTTTATTTTGACTAACAGAAATGGACTAATCTGGGGTATTATCCAAGCTAAAAAGGAGCAGGGAGAGGACTGGCATTTAATTAGGTTGCTGCTCAGTGGACACCTGACCCTATAACCCACGTTTAACACAGCAGCAGTCATTCCTGTGGTGAGGTTTCTCTGGTGGCAGCTGAAGCCTGGTCCCAGCCAGGCGCTGGTGCCGCTGGTGCAGCCTGATGGCACAGCCCTCCCTGGCTACATCCTGTGGGCTCTTGGGACTCTTTGCTTCCATGCACCAGCCTCAGCTGTAAAAAATAAGAGAGATCTCTTTCCTTTGCTCCTCTACTCAACAAGTTTCTGTCTGAAGTGTCACCCTGTTTGGCTCCATGGCAAATCCTCATCCCAAAGGCTTATTTTGCAGGGCACCAGCTACTGCTGCTGTCCTGCTCTAACATCAATGGATATTAGCTCTTGATTTAAAAAAACCCTCCAGAAGTTCGTGGTAAATAGAGCCCTGCACGTTACAGAGACCCTGCTACAAGCCCTTGTGAATGTGGAGAGGGGAAGAGAGGAGAGGAGATGGAGCCCAAGATCAGCACATCTGAGCCAGACCAAGGGCCCCTTCAGCCCAGTGTCCCATTGCTGGTCCTGACCAAGACTGGGTGGGATGGAGAGAGCAGGAGGGATCAGACAGATTTGAGGGACGCTTCCCTGGCGTCCACCCATCTGGGTCCCAGAGCTTGTCTTGGAGCTTAATAGCTCTTGATGGATATCTTTCTTCCTAGAATTTGTCTAATTACTTTCTGAAGCCTTGCAAAGTTTTGGCATTCACAGTGTCTTCTGGTAATAAGTGCCTGGCTGAAGGGCACACTGTGGGAGGTGGTCTGTGTGCTTCCAAAGCCTCAGGCTGTGGTGCTGGGATCTAAGTCACATTATGAGGATGGGAAACATGAACGCAGAGTCAAAGAGTTTATTCCTCATCACTACAAAGTGCCACAGTGGGAGCAGAGTCTCTGAAGTTTCAATAGCTTAAAAGGAAATATAACTGTCACCAGCTGCGTTGTCAGAGTCTGTCCTCGTCTCTCTCTGGGGCCCTAGAAATGGCACATCCTAAAGCAGCTGAAAACAAGCTCCCAGACATGCCAGAGTTGCTGTTTAACAGCTTCAGAACAGCAAAAAACCCCAAAACCTTAAACAAATGTGCCCATGACAGTGAAGTGGGCTGAGCTTCTGCCCGCATTCAAAGCGAAGCGCGTGTCAAGTGCTCTGTCAGAAAGGGGCAGTTTGGTGATGCCAAGAGAGATAGAGAACCAGACCAGCAAAGGCTCAGCCTAAGGACAGCCCCTCTTGCAGCCCCTCCAACTGTCTGTGCCAGCTCAGGACACTCAGCCCCCCCCCCCCCATTGCCATGGCCCAGCGCCAGGCTGGGACTGTCCTCGGCTTCCCCAGCGCTGCCACCACGGCAGCTCTCAGCCAGCATTCCGTGCAGGGAGCAGTTCCAACTGGCCATGCACAAAATAAATCCTATTAAGCTGCAAACGGCATGAAGTAAAGGCAAATCAGCTGCAGCAATAACCCCATGCTTTCCCTGCCAGAGGCTGGGGACAGGGTCCAGTGGGGCCCCAAAAGTGCCCAGCAAGGACGTAGCTCCAGACTGAGCTAATGGCACATGTGTGGCCCAGAGACTTTAGCATCATGGTTAATTGTGATGAGCAATAAAATTCCAGCTGGGGATGAAGGTCCCAGTGCCTGCCAATTAGTCCTGGCATCCTGAAGACAGACTGTAATGGGATTATTGAACCGGTCTTATTATGCACTAAAGTGTTCAGGGAACATCGCCACTGAGCTGCTGCTGCTGCCGAGCTGCTGAGAGGGATGTGCACACCAGCACACCTTGGGGTGGGCTGTGGAGGGAGCTGGGATGGGAACCAGGCACCCACCTGACCTTCCCACAAGATATAAGCACTTTTCCCACTCCCTGGCTTACTCAGTCATCATGCCAAAGGTGTTTGAGTGGACAAGCGAGCGGTGAAGCTGGGCAGTGACCAAGACTTTGCTGTTTAAGATAAAAATGGGTTGATTTACTCCCCTGAAATACTATCCCAAAGAAGCTGCATCAGCCCCCAGCTGAGAACATTTTAAAGGCAACACTGATGCAAGAAACTGTTTGCTTCGCCATCTTACTATAGTGGCAGGTATTTGTGATTTGGAGCTTTTTCTTTGGCAGCCCTGAGGAGATTTCATGGTTTTAACACTGCAATTAAGGGCAGGAGGATGGCCTCAGCCTGCCAAAGGAGCTGCCACTCTCTGCAGCTCACAGGTGACATTTGGAGCCGTCAGGTTCATCACGGCAGATGATGGAGGGAGCATCCTGCAGACTCCACATCTCAGCTGCTGAAAATAGGTGACCCTCTGGCTCTGCTTGCTGCAAATGTTGCTGGAGGGATCTTTCTTTGATGAAGGAGAGAGCCACATAGTGGCCATGGCTCCTGTCCCCCTCAGTGCCCATTGCTCACTGCTGTTTTGGCTGCATGGCCAAAATGTGGCTTCATTTATCCTGATTTATGTTTATTTATCTCAATTAAGTATTCCTGTGCTGAGAAAGGTCATCTCCTGCTCATGGCTCACTCCAAAACTTCTCTCTCCCTCTCTGGTACAAGGATCTGGCCATCAAAGGGATCTCCTGACTCCTTGATGGAAGGACCCAGGAGCTTTGTGCTGGGGGCACCATCCCCTCCGCTTGTCCCCAGCCCCCCTCAGCAGTGCAGGACCCAGGAGCAGGACCCAGGCAAGCCAGGGATGGTGCCTGCCCTGGGAGAGGAGCACAGCAGGTTCACAGGCAGGTTACAGAATGGACTCAAACACCATTTATTAGGCAATAAAGGGGCAAGCTAAGCAGAAAACAAGGTGGAAGAGGAAGGGTTCTGGGCTGTGTCTGCAGGAAGCATTAGCAGGACATGTGGGGATGAAAAGGTGTTTGATTGTTAGGGCAACACTTACTGCTCACTTACTGCTGCCTCTTCCCTGCTTGGCACAGCTCATCCAGCTGTGCCTGAGGGCTCCACTGCGGCTGTGCCACGGCCCAGGGAAAGGTCAGCAAAGGTCCTGCTGCCAGAGCCAGGCTGCTCTGCCCACGCTGGGCTGCAGCCAGCTGATCCTAAAAAAACCCAACCCATTGAGTGGGTCGGAATTCTATCTGCAATCCATAAGGAGCTTTGGTTTTCCGCCTGGGAGCCCGGTGTGACGTGCCTGGAGGTGTGGATTCTTTGCACCTTTATCAACCCAGGCAGATGCCCCCAGGCTCGTGGGAAGGTTCAACCCAGAAGATGTGCACATCTCAGAGTCCAAGGAAATGCTGCAGGAGCTGCCTGTGACCCATGGCCTGACCTGCTGTCCCCACAAGGCCAAGCAAAGCTGACAGCCCGCAGCCACGCTCTGAACCGACTCTGAATCCATCATTTCTACTGCATTAATTTCTACTTATTATTGATCACCTTGTAACACACTAGGACTGTGCTGAACTCCACCAGCCATGAGTTATGAGCCCATCAATATTTGGCCATGGTGAATGGTGTGCCCTTAGAAGCCACCCTTCTGTTGAGGAGAGGAGAGGAGAGGAGAGGAGAGGAGAGGAGAGGAGAGGAGAGGAGAGGAGAGGAGAGGAGAGGAGAGGAGAGGAGAGGAGAGGAGAGGAGAGGAGAGGAGAGGAGAGGAGAGGAGAGGAGAGGAGAGGAGAGGAGAGGAGAGGAGAGGAGAGGAGAGGAGAGGAGAGGAGAGGAGAGGAGAGGAGAGGAGAGGAGAGGAGAGGAGAGGAGAGGAGAGGAGGAGAAGAGAGGGGTACCTACACTCCCATTCTGCATATGGCTGACCAGGGTAGCAGCCATCAGTGGCAAATCCCAACGTGGCCGTTGAAGGTACTCACCTACCCTTGATGGAGTGCAATGCCCTTATCACAGAGCTAATCACTACATGGGGTTCTGCTGTGGGTATGGCACAGGCTGTCACTCCTGCACTCCAGAGGTATTTGGGAGCCAGAGAAGAGAGGGGGAGTGGAGTGATATCAGTTGTTCATGTTTGTAAGGGCTGTAGGGTCAATAACCAGGATTCATCCTGAGTTAGAGGTGAGCATCAGTGCAGAGTGTTTGGTTTGCCCAGGGTCCATTTGCCACCAGCAGGATCCAGACCTACTTGCTGGAGCTGCTTCTCAGCCCACACTTGTGTCCCAGCAGCCCTCTCACACTGGCATTGCCCCAGCCATGCATGTGCCTGACACAAGATCCCAAGCTCTGCCTAGAAGAGGACTAAAAAGCACACAAAAACCTGCAGAGCTCCTCTGTGGATTGGTGCCATGACCTCCTCCCAAGAACATGTCTGAGATATTTAATCTGCAAATTGCCCTGAAGTCCCCAAGGTAGGAGAAGGCTCAAGCAGAGGCAGGAGCAGGAGGTTTGCTGGTGTCAGCAGCTGCAGGGTAGGGGGGCAATGAGCTATGAGATAGTGCCAGGCTCATCACAACTGAGCCTACTGCTCAGTTATCCCATGGGCAAAGCAGGGGTTTATGACATGTGGGAGCACCCCCAGACACCCCTTGGCACCAGGCAGCTGCCTCCAGCCCTGCTCACCCACCCCAGTGCTCTGCAGGGTCTCCCCAGTAGCCTCTAAAGCCTTCGTACCCTCTGCTTAACAGCATGTGCAGGCAGCAAGGGCAGAGAAGGGAGTCTTGGTGCTGGGGGCGGGGGGGTATCCCAAAAGCAAGCAGTGCTTTGGTTTATGAAAAATTAGATGTTCAAGAGCTCAGCTCACGTTTGGGACCTGGGTACAAGAGTCACATGCGTGCTGTGAGTGAGTGCGCACCCGCAGCCGGGGAGCGTGCTGCCAGGGCAGCCTCTGCCATCCTCAGGGTGGGAGAAATATCAGAGGGGGTTTGCTCCCCGTGTGGCAGGGCGGGAGGTGAGCGGCAGGCAGAGCCGAGCCCCTCAGCAGCGCTTCACGCGATTAAGCGCATTAAAGGATTGAGTGGCTGTGGCATCAGCTGCTTTGGAGATGCTGGGAGGGAGGAAGGATTGATCTCTTCCCTGCTGACAGTTTCTGTGACCGGCAGCAGCAATTAAAGGATCCCTGAGGAGGATGTGGAGCTGCTGCAGCTGCAGAGCGCTAACGACAGTGGCAGAGGCGAGACAGGAGGACTCGGTCTGGTGATGCTGCGCGCTCACAGCTTCACACCCAGGGGATCTGAAGTGTGCACCAGGAGTCCCAGGGCTGTCGCTTGAGTCCCACAGCACCATGACAGCTCCTCACCCTGAAGAGAAAACATCAGGATGTCCTCAGCTTGTTAACGGGGTCCTTGTGCTGGGGAGAAGAAAGGGAAGCTGTCAGCCAGGACAGGCAGGAGAGAAGTTAAGGTTGGTCTCTGGACAAAGGCAAGATCAAATTGCTCAAAAGCAGTGAACAGCAGCATTTCTCCCTATTGAATTCGCTGGGACTTGATTTTGGGTTTCCCTCTTGCCCCTTTCTCCTACCCTGAAGGTTTTTCTGCACACAGGAGGCAGCACTTCCCCAAGTCCCTGCCTTGAAACAGTGCTATTGATTGTCGTGGCACATCAAGGGATGGGTTTCTTTACCTTACAAGAGCTGACATGCCTTCAGATGACCTGCCGTAAGCTGAGACACGAGGGAGAGGACAAGGACAGCTGGTTCTCCTTGCTCTGGGACAAGCACAGCCCTGTATTGCTGCTCCTCCTGGCAGAGCTCACACCCAGCTCAGCACCTGATCCATGTCACCGGGCAAAACTACTCTTGCCTCCAGAAGCTCCCCAGCTCTGGACACCTGAGTGTATCCTCTGAGAAAGCAGAAATCCTCCTGTGTGGGAAGCCATGCTGATGTCATGACCACACAAAGCAGTTTTATATGTGTTATATTCATATTTTTTGTTGCAGGTCGTTTACAAGCTGCAGACTCAGAAAGGCTGGTTTGTTTCTGCAACATTGGTTTCTTTGCCTTCGAAAGAAAAACAGAGCAGCTCTTAAGGGCATTAAAACCCAGCACACACAATTTATCTCAAACCACCCAAACTTCTTGTGCTGGTATATAATCTGCCAGCATCTGCCCTGGGAGATGTTACGTGGCATTTCTCTGCGTGGAGCCCCAGTCCGTCAGAGCCTTGGTGCTTTAGATCATATTTCCTCAATAAGACAGAAGCTGTTGGAAAAAAAGAGCAATCACCACCAAAAAAATGACAGGAAGCCTGCAAGCACATATGGAGGAAAGGCAAAGCAAGTTTTGGGTTTCCCATCTACACTCTCTTGAGTGTCCTATTAAATCTGAAAACCAACCGGAGGCAGAACGATCTAAAGCCCAGCTGTTTCAGAGCTGTGCGGTGGGAATTGCTCTCAGCCCCACACTACAGTTTGTCAAACAACATTTTCATCTTTAGAGGCTCTTAATTAGCCCCTTTGTTTTTCACCAAAACCCCTGCACGCTGGGATGTGCGACCCTGGGTGCAGGATCCCAACATCCTGGTTGCTGCCTCCCTATTCCCATGGGGCTGTCAGCTCCCTCTATAACCCCCTGATATGTATTCCAAGACATTTATTTCTAAGAAACAGGCTTAAAATCATCCTTTTTGGCTCCATGACTCTAAAGCACCGATGCTATAATTGAATAGCAACAGCCTCAAACCTTTGAGCAGAGGCTTCTCCCTTGGGGTTGGCCCTCTCCTGAGCCAGGCTGCTCCCTGCGGCTCCCAAAAAGAACACGAGGCACCCACAGAGCTCCAGGGTGGCTCAGAGGGAGCTACATTGTCCCTACAGCCCCCGCCAGCCCTTGCAGGAGAGGGTACACTGAGACCACCTTCCCACTAACATCCAACTGGGGAGGGAAAGCATAAAGATGAAGCAGGACTTAAGCATCACAGGGCTTCTAAGCAACTCAGAGGAGGAGCAGCCAAACAGCGCTCCCTTTATTGATTTATTTATAGAGAATGAGATATTAATGCAAGACCTGTTGTTTGAACTGGTTTCTTCTTGCCGTGCCGAGAGAGAAGCCCTGCTGTGCCGGGTGTGAGTGCAGGCGTGTGCGGAGTGCTAATCCCTGCCCCAGCCCCTCTTTGCTCCAGCTGGTCCTTCAGATGACTCGCTTTGACTTCTCAACTTCCTATCCCCCTTTCCCCACCCTGAGCAGGGAGCGGTTGGCAATTAAGATATTAGCAGGAATGGGGGATGTTTCATAATGCACATGATTATTCCTCAGTCCAAGGAATTTTAATTAGCTGAAAATACAGAAGAACAAGTTTTGCAGGGAGGATCCTGCAGCCTGGCAGTGAGACCTCGCTGGATGCCTTCTCCTGCCCACAATGGGCCATGGATGGTCCAGTATTGCTTGGTCAGGGGCTGTGCATCCAGAATTTCCTGCAGGTTATTATTATTATTACTACTACTATTATTATTATTACTATTACTACTATTTTTTTTTTTTTTTTTTTTTTATGTGCTGACAGGTTTTATCTTGGTTTTTGGGTTTGCTCAGTGGCATAACAAGATGATGGGATTTATGGGCAGTTCTGGTGTTTCTGGTACAGCTTTTCTTAGCAAGATCGTCACTTTTGTCACGACCCTCACTGATTTTTCTCCCTGGCTTTGGTGGTCCCAGAGAGATGCAGCCCACATTAGTCTCCAGCTGTTGTCTAAGCAACCCAAGCAGTGATCACAGAGAAGCTGTTGTAACTAAATAGAACTTTCAAGAGCTGCAGGGTTTTAAAAGGCTTGTGAGGTATTTCTGCTGTCATCCATTAATTCTGACTTGGGCAAAGCCCTGCTTACAGGGGACAATGACAAAAAGCATCCTCACTTGGAAAGCTAAGGACTAACGCAGCAGTCTGGAACGACTGGCCAGGGACTGGGAAAGCAGCCGAGAGCTGTGTCCAAGCCAGGAGCTATAAACCAGCAAAGGGATAGAAAGAAACAGGGTGTTATTTCTTAATGAGGCCACACTCAGGACCCAGGTGGGGAAGGTGTGAGCTAGCTCCAGAGTGAGCCCAAGCTAATCTGGGAAGAGCTGCCCCACGGCAGAGGAAACGAAGGCTCTGCCCAGTTGTGAATCTAGGGCTGTGGTTTTGAGGGCAGCGGCTGTGAGAGCAAGGAGCATCCTTCAGCTGAGATAGTGGTGAGAATCTGGGAAACCACCAGCAACCTCTGCAGGCTGATTCCCTATCCAGCCTCATCTCAAAAGCAGGGCACTCAAAACACAGCATCCCTCATATATTACCTTAAGTGGGCTAATGAGAATCACTAGTTAAAAACCCTGCCACCCCATCCACCCTCCTAGCAGGAGTGTGAGGATAAAGATCCAGCAAAAATCTTCTCCCCCTTGACTTTGTGGATTTAACACTTGAGTCTTGTGATTTCCTTTAGCTGGAGCCCCAGGATGAACACCAAAGTGCAAAGAGATGCCAGTACCACAGCGTTGTTCCTTCAGCATCTCTCAAGGAAGGACAGGGGCTGATGGTTCCCTTTTCACACCCTCACCTCTGACAATTTTCAGGTACAGGGACATTTCAGTGCTTTTGCAAACACTTCACAAATATTGTCCCATGTGTTTTGCCAGATGCTGGATTTTTATCTCTCAGAAGAAAAATCCCAGTTGTAATGTGGTCCGTGACAGTGCTAAGACAAGTGCGGGGACCGAATGTGTCCCTTGTAAGGATGCATTTCCTAGAGCTGTGTTTTATCTAGCACAATTACAAGCTAGTTATCCTGCCAGTCCTTCCCTGGAAGAGGCTATGGAGGAATCTCTGGGGGTTTTACACCAATGGCACAGCCCCTTGGCAGGCAGTGTGCAGGCAGGGCATCCCTATGGGATGGGGCTGCTCTGCCCAACCTCCTCATGGCCTCCCCCGAGCTCTGCTCTCCCCAGTGCCACTTCCCAACACTCAAAAAAAGAAAAACAAAGGGGGTAAAAAAAGGGACGTTTTAGAGGCTTCAACTGCCTCAGCATAGAAAGCCTTTCCCATAGTAGGAGCTGTTGTCCCTGCAGCAGCAGGGGCATGGCAGGGCTAAACCTGCCCTCCGGCAAGAGGAGAAATTGCTCGTTGGGCAGTGTAAATATTTCAGCAGCAGCATCTTCCACATCTGAGTGCCCTGTCCACTCCTGCAGACTTGCTGCTCTCTCCCCAGAGCCCTGTGCAGAAGCCAAACCAAACCCCCAGCCCTGCTGCCGGTGCAACTGAATCACTGCTAAGAATTTCAAGGAAAAGTAAAATAAATTAAATAAGAAATAAGGACAAAAAAAAAAAAAAAGGTGAGTTTACATGCTCCTAAAGCCTGGCTGGGCTATGAAATGCTTGGCTCTGATGGGACTGCAGCCAAGCCAGGGCAAACAGGAGCCAGGCTGAGGAGATTTGCTGAGCAGCACTTTGCTCTGCAGCCAGCCCCGGAGCCCCGGCCAAGGCAGTGTGTTCAGACCCTTGATCTTTGCATTGCCAGAGAGCTAGACCTTCAGGGACATCATTGACCCAGGTCCCTGGGTATGGTCACTCTGGATTCTTGTGGCCATCCATCATCAGAAGCTGTCTGGGCAGGCAGTAGGGCAAAGCATCGCCCGCACAATGAACCTTGGGGCTTCCCAGCAGCCACGGGCCGTGAGAAACCACTGCAGGGACACACACAGCCTCAGTGGGATGGAGACACTTGTCCACAGTCCCTGGGACTGGGAAAAAATAAAAAGGCTCAGCCTGGAGCAGAGGAGGTTGAGGGGAGAGAGGGAAGATACAGGGACGTGTCCCAGCTCCAAGGGAAGGGTTGATGGAGGAGGATTAAGAGCAGGGGAAGCAAATATTGGTTGGAAATGGCATTGGTAGAGCTGGTCCTGCCCCAGAGCTGAGAGGGGTGATAACTAGTGATCCCCTCCTATAAAATCTGCCTGTGGAAGTTAAAAATAATGATGCTCATCCGAGATTCACAGGTGGCACATAACCTACATCAACAAGGCATTACCTACACATTAGCAAAGCCTCCCTCCCTGGAATTGCAACCACCCAAACCAAGGAGGCATTACCCCATTATTTTTGGGAAGGAGATGAGCAATCTTGTATGGTTCCCCTGCATGGGACAGAGCAAATAGGGCTGGTTTCTTTGGCAGAGCCACAATAAATGGCAGAGGAGGTGGGGACAAGGCTTTGCCAGTGCTCGGTGATGCAGAGCAGCAGTGAGGGATGCTGATGGAGCCCCGCTGAGGCTGTCTCTTTCCCATGCCAGGTATCTGCAGGACCCAGCTGCTGCAGGACTGGATCCAGGCTGGGCTGGTGCAATGCAACCAAGCCCCAATCTGTTAAGCAGGGGGAAATGGTATCGGGAGAATGACACTTCCATCTTTAGCAGAGGGAGCGCGCTTGACAGGAGGAGTTAGCAGAGAGATAAGATGCTCAAAGGGGTGCTTGCTATCCACACTCAAAAAATAAAAAGAAGGGAAAAAAAGGGCAATCAAAAGCAAAAGGGGTAAAGATGTGAGATAGAAGCAGAGCTGTGGATGCAGGCAAAAGAAATCTTTGGTGGAGGCACAGCATTTGTCTTTCCCAAACTGCTGGAGGACTCAGGCTGACCTGGGCATCTCTATCCTTCATCCCACAGGAGACTGATAGCAGCTCCAGGAAGAACAATGTCTGTCCTCAGCAGCCTGTGGTCAAAATAATAATAATAATTTTAAAAAAAGGAGGCAGAAAGCAATCAAAGCCCAGGAGAGTGAGGTGAATTTAAAACTAGGTAGGAATTTCCCAGGAGACCAGTTCACTGGCTGAAAATACCAGTCTCATAAAAATGAAAATTTTTCCTTTGGGAAAATTTGAAGATTGATGAAAAATTATGTGTTTCCTCTGGGAGAAGGGGTGGGAGAACTGGAGACATCCACCTAGTCCCATTTCTGCCTTCAGGGAGAAAACAAAATTAATGGGCACCGGTTGAGCAGTCACGGGTTGAGCCAAGAAACTGCTGAGCTCTCCTAAAGCTTTTTCCACCCTCTCTGAATACCTACTCCCATGGGGAAAAAAAAAGAGTTAAAAAAAAAATCTAATATTGCATTTTGCCCCAATTCAGGTCAAAAAAATGGCTTCAAAATCACTTTCTTGAGCATGGGATGGGATTTCATTTTCTAGCTGGCAGCAGTGAACTTCTATCAGCAAAACCCATCCTCTCTGCAGTATGCCCTGCCCAGTCTGCCCCAGTGTCACCAGCTTAATTAGCTGCCGTCCCCAGTGCCTGCAGCTCAGCTTTCCTTCATGAAAATAAGCCCCATTGCTGTGCTGGCTGAGCTGGGCTCCAGCTTGCACCAGGGAGAAATCAGTGCCTTCCTCCTCTTTTTTTTTTTGCCCCAAGACTTCATGCCTGGAAGAAATTAAAACTTGGAAGATGGCCCCAGGTGGATTCATACCTGCCTCAGTCACTCAGTCTTGTCTTTTACCTAAGGAGCAAAACAGGGAAAAAGAGACCTAAGGGAAGCAAATCCTCTGCCAAGCTTTGATGAGTGGCTTTCCAGGCTGCCAATGTCTGCCTGGGAGTGGGATTAACTCCCACCATGGGCACCGTGGGGTGAAGTGTATCCTCACCATGTGAAAGAAGGTGCAAAAAGGGGCTGGGAGTAGCCTGTAGGGGTAGAAATCAGAAATACAAGCTGGGAAAACTGAGTTTGAGACTCAAAAAGAGCGAGTTGTAACAAAACACTAGTGGGAAAAATGAAGGCAAGGAATGGAAGTGTCAGTTCTTCATCCTCTGCTGTTCAGGATGAGGTGGGATGGACTGAAAGAGCAGCAAGAACATTTATGGTTAGACATCAGGGACACACTTTAAGGGTTAGGGAGAAAACAGGCTGCCATGGCAAAGAACAGACCAGGAGCATGTCTCTCTGGAGTGCAGGTGGAGCTGGTCCTGCTGGGAAGCAGGGCTCTGGGCTAGACAGCTTGCTGAGGTTTCTGCTGCTCCAACCCAGGGTCTGGCTCTGCCTGCTTGACTCCCTGGGGAAATCAGTTTATAGCCACTTTCTGCCACTTCAGCACATATTTTCCCAAAGGACAGCAGCACCCACAGAAGATGGGCATCCAGGTGGGATCCCAGGGAGGGAACTGGATTTACTGAGCTGCAGAGCAAACCTGCGCATCCCCGTGTGAGCTGAGCTGAAGGGTTGGCAGCACGCATGGCAGGGCACCCACTTGAAAATCTGGCATGGGCTCAGCAGCAGAGTGGACTCAGGAAACACCTCAGAGAGGTTTGCTGAAGCAAAGTTTTTCTTGTTTGTCTCCATCAGCTGGATCAGGAATCTGCAGCTGCCACCTCAAAGCGATCACTTTCCCACTGGATACATGATCAGGGACTTCTTCAAAAAGGCAGTAGAAGATGGCTGGAATATTTTCTCCCAAGAAGAGAAGCAAAACCAATGGGCTGACCTGCATTTCCCTGCATCCCACAGCTATGTCCTACCCCCTTCCCCACAGCTCAACCATCAGCCAAACCTGCCCCATCCACACTGAAACCACCTCCCCACGGCAATGAGCAGCGATGCACGCAGGTACAGGGTTTCATCTCACTCTCAGGGCAGAGGAGGGGAGCGGGAGGGATGCACAGGAGGGGGTAACCCTGCCTCTACAGAGTTTACCAGCCTTTTATGGTGCCTGATTTTTGTCATCTGCAAAGCTATCAGCTGAAAACGTCAAATTAGTGCTGTTAGTCCACTGCGCGGCTCTTATCTGCGTCTCTCAGGATGGAAGACACTTCAAGATGATTATTGTTCCCCACTGCTCCTGAAATGAAATCGGCCCTCCCGGAGCGCTAAAAGGGAACCGAGAAATTGTTTGCCTGAATTTGCATGAAAAGCCTTGGAGACATAATGAAAAGGGGTGACAGGCCCAGTGTCACCTTCTGCCAGCTAAATGATGGAAGAAATTTTTTCCTTTGTGTTTCTGCTTCATTTTAGGACCTCAGTTCCCTCTTCTGCCCCTTTGCCCCACCTGCCCCTGAGCTCCTAAGCCCTGTGCATCCGCCCATCCAGCACTCCCATGGGGCCTGTTTGGAACCTGGATTGTATCTCAGCACTTGGGGAAGTTTGGACTGTCCTCCAAAGAGATGCAGACCTTATTCCCAGCATAGCAATAGTGTCTGTGTGCCCAAGGACTGGGTCTCCCACCTTCACCCCAAGGGTAAAGTGGGGTCCCCCCTGCTCTGGGACACCCTGCCCTGCTATAGCTTTTCGCCAGGCTGGGAAGTCCTGTACACCTGAAAGGGATGCAGTCACACTAATTCAAGTCTCCATTACTGCAGCTTGATACTTTCCTTTTGATCCACACACCTGGCTGCAAGTGAGCAAGGCTGCCACGGTCTCACAGGACAGACAGAT
This sequence comes from Laterallus jamaicensis coturniculus, assembly GCA_022605575.1. Taxonomy (NCBI): domain Eukaryota; kingdom Metazoa; phylum Chordata; class Aves; order Gruiformes; family Rallidae; genus Laterallus; species Laterallus jamaicensis. The sequence continues at coordinate 13,783,884 of JAKCOX010000016.1, read as the reverse complement.
GGCTGTATGCTTACCAGGCTCTTCCTGATTGCCACAGGATCATCAGCCTAAAACTGCAACACCCTGTGAGGGGCAGGAGCCTAATGACAGGGCTCCACTTGCAAAATATGTGTGGTGTCAGGGCAGGCACTGCTGGGGTTTGACTGGGGAAGAGGTTCCTTACTGGGCTGACTTTACAACTTTGCTGGCTCCTGCAGTGCCCAAATCAGTCTCCAAACCCATGTCTGGCTTCACCCAAGCATGCTGCACACCGTGTCCTTGCCGGTGCTGGGCAGCAGGCAGGCTGTGCAGGCAGCTGGCTCGGGGTGAGCTGCAGCCAACTTCCAGCCGTGAACTTGCTCACACATCGTACTTTGTGCAATTGCTAATTCTCACCAGCCTTGCAGTGTTTGCTGCCTTCCTCCAGCGCTGGTTATCCCCAGCTCACAGCTTTCCTTCGCAAAGGGAGAACCCTTCTAGACTTCACAGTTGTAGAGAAGGACTGGAAATCATGATGCAGGCAAGACTGAAAGTTCAAAACCCAGAAGTCAAATACTGAGACCACAGAAAATGTGTTTAAAACATAGAAATTTGTGATCTGTTTGATCTGGGACCAGGAGAGGAGACAAAATACTCAGCCTCACTTCACTGGGGCAGTGCCGGGCGTTTCCTCCCTGGCAGTTTTAGATGTTGCTTTTGGAGGGTCCAGCCTCATCAGCTCCCCTGTTCCCAGAAAACTTCATCCTACACATCTTTCCTCTTGTGCCTCCCCAAAGGGCTGCTCAATCTCCTGCACAAGCGCTCTGCATGGGTGCACATCCCTCCAGCTGGACATATAGGGACCTTAGTTCACTTCATTTCTCTTTTAATCATACACAAGGAAACACCCCAGAGGCAGGACCAGCTTCTGCTGGGATCACTTCCTCCATCTCAACATTTATCCCTAATCTGATTCCTGCGATTCCCCTGGCAGGACATCTTCTGCTACCAATTACCCAGCACAGGGCTCACAGATCACAGCCCATCTAATAAGAAGAGGCTGTTCCCTGTGCTGGTACCGGTGATGAAGGGCAAGGGGAGGGAGAGTGAAAGGGCTGACGAGTGCTGCAAGCACCCACTGTGTCAGAGAGGGAGGTTCAAAGCAGAGATAACTCATTGCCTGGAGATGTTTTCCCCTCTCATCATCCGGGGAGATGGGCAGGAGCTCAGCAGATGGGTGGAAATGGCCCTTTCAAAGACAGAGACTCCAGCAGCAAGCCCTGAAACTGGTCCTGGGACAATGCTCAGGGCACAAGCGCCTCATGAGCAATTAGCTCTGGCTTCATTCCACCAGACCTGCTCCTTCCTCACACCACTGACATCCTCAAAACTCCCTTTCTTCTCAGTTGGTACCTAGGGCCTGGTCATGCCCAGCCCTGGGGCCACTGGAGCTGCCATCACTTGGGTGAACCAAGCAGATGCAATGCCTCCCAGAAACCCAGGTTTTGGGGCACTGTGGCAGGAGATGGGGTTGGGAGATACGCTCCCAGGTAAGGAGCACAGGCAGGGGGCGGGATGCATGTGATGCTCTGTGTGTTGCAATTCAGATGGCTGGAGCTCCAGCTGCCACTGACAGCTGCAGCAGGGCTTTTGTGGGGGGATGCAACTGTATGACACACTGAGGATGCAAATCTGCCCTGCCATGGGGTCATGTTTAGAGTATTTAATCCTGGCCCCCCCCACTGGCAGTGGCTCTATGAAGGACCCAGATGGGTCTGTCACCCATGTGTGTTCCCATTTTTCCCATCACCCTGCACAACCAGCATTTTTGCCTCAATCTTCACATTAGTTTGGGGAGCTCTGAAAGGGCTTTAAAGCATGGTGGCAGCCCTCCCTCCCCCAGCCCCAGGTGGAGTTTTGCAGAGCTGGTCCGTGGATGCATCATGGCAGAAAGAGAGATGGGTGAGTGCTTATGTTGCCTTGTGCTGTCCCTAGGAAAGGATTCCTATCCACAGCAGGGCTCTGAGTGATGAAACACAATGCAGCAGCCATTTCCTGGGGCATCTCTGCAGGAGGAGAGCCAATATGGGGCTCCCACAGTGGGACACTGTGGAGTATCACCTGCTCCACACCCTTACATATCTGCTCCTGTCAGCAGAGCAGCACCATCCCCCCAAACTGGTGCAATGCCTGTTAGCAAAGGGCACGTGGCTGGGATGAAATCCAGGCTATGAGCAGCTCTCAGCACTGGAGGAATCCTCACCCCACATCCCTTGGGTGCAACACAGGCAGCACCCACAGTGGACATGAGGTCCCATGGGGTGTTTCCTCCACGTCCATGCCTGCTTTTGACTCCCTGCAACAGCTCCTCCCCCCCCTCGCAGTGACCAGAAGTCCACTGTCCCTCCGTGCCAGCAGCACCCTGTCCCACACAGGGTAGCAGGCAGGCTGCGGAGCATCTGCACAGGGGAGAAATTACAACCAGAGTCACACGAGTGTTTTCACTCAGAAAAACCACACTGACACATTCTCCCTCTTCCCTACTTTTCCACCTCCAGCAGCACAGTGGGAGTTTTCTCACCGCTTCACCTCCCACAGCCGAGCGAAGGTGGGATGTTGTGTAACAGGCACCGGCAGGAAGGGAAACTGAGTCACGGTGGGTGGGTGAGGGGTTGGGGTCTCTCCTCCAGGGAGGGCAGTGAGTGAGCTCTGCTTGACCGGGGCTACACAGCCCGGAGGAGTCTCCTCCAAACCCAGGCTTGGGCTCAGTGGGATGTCTCCTTGCAGCAGACCTCGTTGCCATGGCGGGGAATAAACCTGCCTGGAGCGAGAGAGAAGAGAATATGTAAACAGCCATCGCATCCCTGGGAAGGCTCGTACACTGCAGCTGGCTGCGAGGGGACAAATTCAGATGGAAAAATATATGGCTGGGAATCAGGAGAGAGCTTTTGGACTCAAATAGAGACTAAAAAGCCTGGCTGCAGAGTCAGAGAAGGAAACAATTAAAGCTCCCGTGGTTCGGTGGTGAAATGAAAGCAGCATTAACATTGGAAAAATGTATATATAGCCAAGGAAAACTAGATAGTGGTCGTTACGTTATGGAGGATGTGAAATGTTAAAAATACAAAAAGCAAGATGAAAATGCCAGGGAAAAAACCATGCCCAGAATGGCTAAGGGCAATAAGAAAGGAGTTTTTAAAATTGTATTTGTATTATTACAGACAAATGCTTAATAGAGGCAGCAAAACTGCTAATGATGATACATATCAGGCAGAGACCGGCAGCAAATATTTCTGTTTGGTATTTGGAAATGAGCAGGCAGCTATATTTGTCTCACGTCAGGCTGCTGGAGCGCTTTCTAGTTCATTAATGATGTGGCCTTATTAAATATCATCTGCCAGGAATAAATACTAGCGAAGTGGTAGGCCAGGGTGCCTCGGCTCCATGCCCTGCCCAAGCTGTGATCATGAGTCTTGGAGCAAAGCCTGGAGCTGGGGATGCTTCGGGAGGTAAAGCAAGAGGTAAAGGTGAGTTGGCTTCTTGGAGAGGGGACGTGGGATGACCCAGATTGGTGCTGCCTGCTCAGCCTGAGTATAATCCTAGGCAAAATAAAAGAGAAGCTGATGTAAGATTCAATTAATAAAGAATTAAAGGATAAAAATCTAATTAATGCCAGTCCACGTGGTTTATGGAAAACAACATCTTGTCAAACAAAGCTGGTTCGTTCCACGATGGAGTGATGAATCAGATCCATGGAGGTGACACACTTTGCAGGGCCCCAGCTCTGAACAGGAGGGTGTCCCGGTCTCCCCAAACTGGCACAATGCCTGTGAGCAAAGGCCATGTGCCTGGGATGAAACGTGGGCTAGGAGCAGCTCACAACATGGCAGGGACCCTCGCCCTGCACAGCCCTGGTTCACCCAGGCTCCCAGTTGACACGCAGCCAGCACAGCTCTGCCAGCCCATAAGCCCTTAAGGGCTGGAGTCAGCTGAGGCAGAAGCTGTCCCTTGGTAGCTCTCACCTGGCTGGAGGTACATTTTTTGTCCCCCTTGACAATCTGTGCACCGAAATGATCTTCATTCAGCTCCTGCTCTTCACTTTTCCCCCTTTTCTCATGAATCCCTTGCTGCTTTCCCCTTGATTTCTTTTTTCCTCTTTGGTTTAATCAGCAGCTTCTTTGGAGACAAGCTAAAAACTGCAGGTGCCTTTCCCAGGGGAAGGGGCTGCATGATTTTTGAGGACAGAAGGATGCTACCCCTACACCCATGGGAGTGTGCAGGAGAACTTTTGGGGCCAGAGGGGAGTTCTCCCTCTCTGCGTGTGGAACTGGGGTGCATATGGGTGCTGTAAGCAGGGATGTGGGCTGTGGTGCTGGTGGCAGAGGACATCAGTCCACAAGCAGTGGAAGGTCTCTCTGCTGTCCCTGCCCCACCAGCACACACAGCCAAATTACAGACCTGCAGATGAGGCACACAAAAGGGGATGTGCATCTGTGTCATGGCCAGGTAATCAGCCCAAAGAGTGAAACTTGTAGAAAATGTCAGGCAGAGCTGGATGCACTGCCTGCCATGGCTCCTGCTGCTCCATCACCCTGCAAAGGCACCCAGGGTGCCCGAGGGCACCACTCATGTCTCCTCTATGGGCAGGGGTTTTGCCATGGACTGCACATCACTCCAATTTTCTCCAGAGGAGGAATTGTCCTTACAGGGAAATACAAAGATGTGCTATGCCGGGTGTACAGCCAGTGCATCACCCTGAGATGCCAGCCCTGGGGAGGGGCTGTGAGACCGGCTTGCCAGGGTAACAAGGGCTGAAAAGTTGGGATAATAAAAAAGGGAAAGAATGGAGGGGAAGAGGGAAACATTGTGGAGGTCCCAGCATGTGCAGGAGCACCCTGACACCATGAGCCCAGCCCGCCGCAAGCCCCCGCAAGGCCCTGTCCCCACGCAGTGTCCCCTCCCCAGGGGCCATGTCCCCAGGTGGGGAGCACAGAGGCACGTCTGCGCTGGTTCTATCTGCGCTCCGAGGCTCAGCCCGTTTCAGCCTTATTGTGATTCCACGTCCTCATAGCGTCTCCTGACACTGGATCATTTACAATGCCCAGGAGGCAAATACAATGACTCATTATTATTAGTTAATGAAGCATCCAAGCACTAAACCCACAGTCTGCCGAATGGATAAAGAGCTCAGGCTGAATCCGATTTACCACGCATCTCACTGGTTCCTCTGGCAGCCATGGAGCTGCTGCCCGCCGCAGCCCCCCGCCCCTTTATCTCCGCTATGGATGCAGGCAGCAGCCAGGTGCTGGCAGGGAGCTGGGCTGGGAGCATCCATCCTGCTGCAGGATCTGGTGAGTGGTGCTGGCTGTCTCTGCAGTGTCACCTCACAGAGCAGAGACCACCAGTCAAGCACTGGTATCTCCCCTCCTGCAGCGTCCTGCAAAGCCCTGACATAGCACCAGCTTCAAAGCCACCAGCCCTGAGGGACAAAGGACCTTGCTCTGCATTCTGAGCCTGCACAAGGGGGCTGGGGGAGATAGGGGCAGGGGGAGGCACGAAGGACACAGCACGTCCTTGCCTGGCAGCACAGATAATGCAGAATCTCTCAGCCTGCATCTCCCTTCCTAGAAGGATAAATATTTGATAACAAATTACTTTGAAGATAATCCACTTAATCCTGTGCCATGTCTCCAGGTTTCACTGTAATTAAAGTATGATTAATTTCCTAAAGAAAAGCTAAAACCCCATGCCTCTACTCACCCCCCTCTCCCCAGGGTGCAGGAGATGGGCTCAGCCCCGTTACAGGGATGATGGGGTCCTGCTGAGCCTGCTGCCTGTGGCTGTGCAAAGCCCAGAATTGGACTCACACACATCCTGCACAGCTCAAACCACCAAGCCTGGAGCAAGGACACAAAAGCCAGACCCACCTCTGGCACTGGGAAGGGCTGACACAGGCATGCAGCCCCCAGCAGCCCTTCATCCAGATGTGTACCTGGACTGGAAAGAGATCTTTTATTCCATGTCATGTTCCTCTGAGGTCTTCCCCTAGAACTTCACCTCCCTTAGCCCTTGTCCCCTGCCCAGAGCAGGCAGTTGATGTCCCACTGGTGTCACAGTTTTAGGGCTGAGGTCAGCAAAGCCAGTAGGATGCTCACCTCATGATCTGCATCTCCCAAGGTGCAGCTCCACACTGGGGGTTTCAGACACTCAGCCTTTTAACCCCCACCTCCATAGAGGCCAGTATTTATTATAGAGGGCTTGCTTGAGGTGGGGAGCTGTTGGCACATAGCTGGTGTGGGCTGGGGAGCAGTGCAGAGGGGAGGTGTGCAGGGTGTGCCCCACTGATGGAGCAGGATTACCTTTCCAGTCCTCAAGTGCCAAATTCAGGGTTGACTCAGCTGATCAAAAATAGAGAGTGAGGGGAGGTGTGAAAGTCAGCAAGAAAAAGGAAAAAGAGAGTAAAAGGGAGAAAAATAAAGAAAAAACAACCAACCTGACTAAGGCAATCTGCATCTCACTCTGCTACCCCTGAGGTCCCAGGGCTTGGGCTGGGGGGACCCAGCTCATGTTGGTGTATTTCAGAGCTCCTCCAGGGAGCTGTGCTGACATCTCCCTGGCAATCCCAGCCGTGGCAGTGCTGGTGCCCATGGGACTGTTGGCAGCTCTGGCTCAGTGTCACAGCTCGCAGTGCACCAGGAAGGGAGCCGAGGGGTGAGGATGGGAGTGCTGGCAGCAGGTGACACTGTTGGAAGTGGAAGGCAGGACCGTCGCTCAGTTCCACACTTCCCAGCAGGGCTATTAGGGTCTCAGACACTCAAAGACATCACAAGGTGCAGCCCAGGTGTGTCCCTTGTCCCAGAACTGTTTGCAGCACAACCAGGTTGGATTTTCTGGCTGTTGGCTGGTTGGTGTTGAAGTGGAGCAACAAGAAGCCCCAGCATTCCTGCAGACCACTGACACCTCAGATTCAGGCAGTGTCTCTGGGACTGCTCAGGCTGAGTTTGCCCAGCCCCATGTGCACCCCTGTGGTCCCATTGTTCCCTGCCACTGGGACAGGGCTGAGGAGAGGACAGAGGCAGCCCTGGTTGCTGATGCTTAAATAGTGCCCTTGTCTCATGGCAGAGTAGCTTTCCCAGCCAACATTGGGAGAATGGACGTTGCTGCATGCAACTCTGACTCTTGGTCCTGCATGACCAGTGTGACCACCTCCCTGTCCCTAGGGAACTTCCCAGGACCAGGTCAATTCCTTTCAGCTTGGGTTTTTGAGGCTAGATGCCTAGAAGAGTTCTCAGCCCCAGCACAGGCAGAGAGGAGACTGAGCAGCCAGGAGGGTAAAGCTTCAGGGGGCTTTGAGGGGAGCTGCACCTGCTTGGGGACATCACAGCACATCATAAGCATGAAGCTACCACTCTTGGCATCAGGGAAACCAAGCTGTGCATAGCAGTCAGGGGAACATTAACTTGATTTGCCCACATCCAACAAGGATGTGAATCCTGGCTAAAATTAACACCATGCCTTCACTGCCCCAGTCCTGGCAGACCTCTCCTTATCATGTGTCCCAGGATAGTTGTGTCTTCAGGTCAACCCTGTTAAGAGAAGCTTTGGAGGTCAGGACCATTTGTTGAAGACTAAACCCCCCTTGGGTGCAGGGAGCGTGGGAGAGCAGCAGAGAGCTGCCCTTATCAGATAGCTCAGCCCAGAGTCAGCTCTAAGGACGCAGATGAAGCTGCATTATTCAGAAAATCAGGTTTTGCTATTGAATCCCAATAGCCCAACAGCGCTTTTGAAGCAGCAGAGTGGGCACCTTGCTGCAAGTCAGGATGCTGCCCCGGAGCTGCCTCTGCACCAGGCACATATGCACAGATGTGAAAATTTCCTGAAGAAAAGGAGCAGTTGGTGAAGGCTGCCAGATTGTCACAGGAAAAAGAGTTATACTGCTGAGGGATCACGTAGTTATTCATCAGAGATGGCAGCTTCGTTGCTGGGATGAATCAAAGAGCCACGTCAGCCCGTGGTGGGGGGACTCTGCCCGCACGGTCAGCAGAGGCTCTGCAGCCATCGGTGTACGTGCTGCTGTGAGCTGTCAGCACGATGCTGTGCTCTGCAGGCTCTCAGAGGGTTTTTCCAATGAAATACTACTAGCTTTTGCATCAAAAGGTCTGGGGTTTTCATTAAATTAAAAGAATAAGGAATAAAACTCAGCACATTCCTGGTTTTTCTCTCGCTGGTACTCAGCACAGTGCAGTCTGCAAGGTAAGCGAGCTCTGCTCTGTGTACTTTGCTTTTGTTGTACCCCAGGGTAGCCCACAGGAAAGGAGGAAACAGTTGCTTTCATAAGCCTTCCTTCTTTCCACTTTCCTCCTACTCCTCTTCCCCACACTGAATCCATGTTCCTAAACAAAAGCAGGAAAGAAACCTGTGATGATCACAGACCAAGCCCTTCACCTGGCTGCAGCAGGGAGCTGTATTTTAGGAGCATCCCGCTGGGCTTTCTGCATTTCAGTTTCCCCTGACAGCACCTGAACGAGCCATACTGTAAAAGATCGGGGGGAAGGGGGCTGAAATAAACATTTCCCTTGACCATTTTGCCTCCAAAAATCACTCAGCAACACAGGAACCCCAAAAGCCCTTCTCTGGCTCAGTGACTTGGCCAGCGGTGACATACAGGGGACAGGCTGATAATTGCTTCTGTCCCCTGTGCCCTAGGATGCCCCCGAGGGTTGTGAGGCATGTGGGGGTCCACCTTAGGCAAGGCCAGCAAAGTTTTGTATTTATTTCCCTCAAAAATATCTCCTTAAGAGGCACTTAACATTATGCTTAAGTTACAGCAAATTACACATTTTATTTAAGAGCAGGCACAAGGAACAGGGTAATTCCCTATAGACTAATGGTGCATTTCTCCTCACAGACAGCCAATTAAATATTTAATCAGCACAATAGCCGGTTAAGTATTGTATATGGACATAAATACAACCCAATACATTTCCACGCCACATTAAGCTGAAGCTTGTAGTCACTTGTCTCCCCAGCATCAGGCATGACAGCTTGGTCAATGCATCCTTCGAAAGCATTTTCTGTTGTATTAAGTAGGCATCATTTCCATCCTGTCCCAGCCAAGTACATTAACTCTTCAGCAGCACCATATGAATAATCTGCATCAAATTGTGGATTAGAAGATTACTGCCTTCCTGCTCAGCAGCTTTCATGAGCTGACTGCAAATTTCCAGGAATAATTTATCTTTGGGTCTCATCCTGGAGCTGCAGCAGTGGCTGGAGAGCTCAGCACTCCTCAGGTGCTGTAGAAGAGATGGAAGATTTAGCAATTAAAGGCAGAAGACAGAGAAAAAGAGGGAAGAACTCTGCTTCTCCTCGTTTAATGGAGAGGGCTGAGGTTAAAAAGACATTCAAACCCAGGTTTTCAGGCAGGGAGGGAGGGATGGAGTTTATGGCATGCTCCAAGTCCGCACCAGAGCACTCAGAATGGGAAGGCACAGCCTGGGCTGCAGCCATGGGCACGAGTGGGGGTTCCCATGGACAGGCAGAGCTGGCTCCCAAGGAGGGCACAGCTGGATCCATGCCCAGCACAGCATGCAGAGAGAGAAGCTCTCGTTCCATTTTCCCACCGTCTCGGAGACGTGTTGCTTCCACAAGTGTCTTCCTTCGGGCTTGATTTCTATTCAGCTTTCTTCCAGCCTCCACTTCAAGCTCTCATCGGCTCGATTAGAACTGTAAGAATAAATCCATTTACAGCACATTGTTGCAAAATGAATCAATAAACCTGAAGCAAACACAAGGCCAAATCCTCAACAGCTCGAGCAGGCGGCTTTATGTCTGCTGCAGCGGGTGCTGCCTCCTGCCTCCCCCCCTGGGCATCTCAGGTAAGTGGTGTTCGCAGACACAAGGGTCTTTCCTGATACAGAAAGTTTAGCATGATGGGTTATTGACAGCTGATTTTCTTTTCTGGCTTCTGAGTGACCTTGGATATGAGTCAAAAGCCTTCTTCTCAGTTCTGCAAGCCATGGTGATCAGTGCTGGTAAAGTAACGAGTATGAGCCCCTGCTTGCAGACATAAGCTGCTCTTGGAGACACTGGGCATGCTTTGACACATCACCTAAACACAGCAGAGACCAAGGGAGAATGTGATGTGCTGTTAGACATTACCCTCCCTGTTCAAGGTGTTTCTAAGGCTCTGCAAAGCACAGAGATAGCAGAGTGCAGGCAGTAGGAAGCAGACTCCAACTGCCCAGAGCTAGGATGGAGCTCCCAGACACAAGGGATCACTTAACTAGAGGGATATCAGGGTAAGTCCTGCAAAGCATCACTGTTAAAAGAGGAAAGAGGCTTCTCAAGGTTTGTGAACCACCTTTTGGAGAGCTATAGGCTGAAAGGGTGGTGTGTAGATGAAGATCAAACAATGGGAGGGACGCCCATTTTTTGGTAACTTCATCTTAGAATGGTTGCTGTAGGAATCTGTTAGGTTCCATAAGGGTTTTGGGAAAGCAAAGGACTGTGTGGCTTGCTGGAGACCAACTAACTGACTGGGCACTACAGCATCTTCCTGGCCCCATGACCAGTGCTGATGGGCTTGGCCAGGCTGAGCAGGTTCGCACCTTCCCAGTGAGCTGTGGTGGCCAGTCGGGGCTATGACAACAGGCTTTACGACCTCACCATGCTTTCATCTAACATAGTATTTCATCCTCAGCCAGCCTATGGGCCAATTACATCATCCAAGCTGAAGCACAGCGAGGCTTTAAACCCCATGAATGCCCTGGGTTATGTGCCTGTTGCCTTAATTGCAACCTGAATTTCATCAGAGGTTAATTTGATCCTAGACGTGGGGAGCAACGGAGCTGGGAATTTGCCTCCAAGTACCTCCCACTACCCCCATCAGCTTCCTGTTCATAAATCTCCTTCCATTAGGAAACGACAGGCAAGTGCTGAAGGTGATTTCCACTTTTCTGTCTCTGTTGCTCTTAGTTCAACCTCTGCAACAGCTGCCAGGCACCATAAATCACTGAGCACAGTCCTGGAGCTGGGGATCACTGTCCTGTAAAACAAATATCTTTCAGATTTTGTCAGGCTTGATGCTGGTTACAAACTGTTGGTTGTTGGGTTCTTCCTCCTCTCTTCCATTTATTTCCCAGCTCTGCATCTCTGCTACTCCTTGTCTGCTATATATCTCTGGTTTATTGTTATTTCTTTCCCCCCTTTGTTTTAATAACTCTTTTACTGTGGATTCTTGTAAAAACAGCTGCTCTAGCCAGTAAAAAAAAAAAAAAGTAAAAAAGAATATCTGAAACAGATGCCCTGGCATTGCTTCAGCTGTAATCTGCTAGATTTATAATTCTTCTTCGGTTCAATATTGATTCAGGATAAAGCAACTCAAAACACACTGGCAGCTCACAGCTTTTTGTAGTCTTCTTCTATCTTTCTTCTACTCCACGACATTTCTTTTCTCTTCATCCACACAACTAGATGATACAAAGGAACAAGCCACTGCAAGCTGACGAGAGACACCCAGGTGCCTGCAGAGCAGAGGGTTTATGTCTGGGAAAGCTCAAAGGAGTCTTGTCAGCTGCTTTTTTATTGTTTTAATTTCTTCCCTCTTGTCCAGCATTATCTACCTCCTCTCAGCATCCCCCTTGAAGTCACTCCCCTGCGTTTTAGAGACTTGGAGAGTCCCTGAGGCTCACACGGAGACGGTGACAGCCCAACAGCCTTGGGATGGGGCATGGTACCCACTGTAGCATGTGATTGTGGCTCCCCTTCAGGTTCTGGGTCCAGAAGCCCATAGGTAGGGTACTACAGCTCCTCCTCAGCCTGTCTGCCGCTGAACAGCTGTGCAGGGGGTAGTAAGCTGTCCCTTGGCACCATGTAGAAATGGAAATAACAACATTTCCCTTTGGTAATGTGCCTTGAGAGCCCTCAGAGAAGAGCAGAAGAAAGTTATTAGCACGCTTCTTTCAGGCATAAAAGAACTCCAGCATTAAGCTGGACAACTTATATGCCCACCAACAAGCACTGGGAGTCCCTGCAGCCTGCCCCTGTGCAGCTCGAGGGCCACACCATCCTTCCACCAGCATGCAGATTTCTTCTGGCTTTTCCCATGCCAGTGAGGCTGTACCTCAGTGCAGAGCAGAAGGCTTGTTTGGAGTGTAGAAGAGGGATCTGCTCCTCTGAGCATTTTCCTGCACATCAGACAGTGCCATCTCTCTCGCACATCTCAGCTCCTCTCAGAGCTATTTGGTTTGAGTGGTTTGGACTATTTGTGCCTGACTCTTCCTTTCCAAGCCCAGTCACCTCTTGCTTCCTCCTGACAAAGCTCTGCCAGCCCCACAAGCTGTGTCTTCCCGGCAGAGCTCTCATTTGGGCACATAACTTAACCTATTGATTTCTTCTTCAGCAGAGGAGGTTGCCAGGGCTCTTTTTATCTTGTGAAACCCCAGGTGGTCTCCAGTTACCACATCTCGCTCAGATATGGTACCACCTGCACTCTCCAAGCCTAATATTGCCCTTTGGAATCCCCCCCAGGTTCTCCTTCAGGCTCCTCCTGCACCTCCAGCTGCCTTCACCTCCAAGAGGGATCGGCCCAAGGGCAGCTCACGAAGCCCAGCAGCCACCCACCTTTGTGTTTGCCTGCAGCCAGGCACTGAGGCACAAATTTAGGAAGTGGAAGTAAAGGGTCAGTCCTATGACAGGGTGAGAAACGTGGCTCCTAGCAGAGCTACACTGCTGCAGGGCATTTGATTTGGGAAACAGGCTCCAGCTCTCCCCACCAACAGTCAGGCTGGTGATTCAGTCAGGCAAAAAGTTCACTGATTCTGCAGGTTCTATCATGTGTCAGCCTGGGGCTGGGAAACCCTCAAGCCATCCTTTACATCACTGCATCTGGGATGCAGAGCTGCTCCTAGACATACTCCCCAAAGCTCTACATCAGCAGAAGATCTGCTCTGTGCTGTCTGCCCATGCGTCCTGTCCTCACCCAACATGGGACCCCATAGTGGAGTGGGTGATTTTTCCAGCTGGCAGGAGGGATGGGAAGGAACATGGTTTTAGCAAGCTCAGAAATCATACTGATGTCAGGGACTAGCTGCATCCCAGCCTGGGGAGGGACAGGATCCCACAGGGAGTGTGACCACACAGGGAGGTTTGTCTGCCCCGACAACAACAGTGCCAGGAGCTGGCAGACCTGCTGCCAACTGCTCAGGGGTCGTCTGAGTTTGGTTATTTGTAAGCTGCCTTCAGGGTGCTGGAGGATGATGTACTCAGCCAAGACACGCACATGGGTTGGCGATGGAGATCCATTAGGCTTATTGCATAACCCTTTCGACACAACTATGGTGGCTGACACATAGCAGGTGGCTGACACAGCTCTCCAGAAAGATTTGCAGTCTCACTGTTCTTTCTCGGTCAGTCTTTGTTTCTGTGAGGAAAAGGGCATCTGGACATGATGGTGGCCTGGGAAACAGCCCACACAAGTCCATAGGGTAGTCCACGCTGCTGTAATCCCTGTGTGAGGAGCTGGCAAACCAGATTTCCCAGCTGAGAGCATCTCTTCTCTGCTGCTGGACACATTTACTCTGTGTGTGTGAGGTCCTGCTGTGTTGGCAGCAGGTAGAACACTGTCCAGAGGAAGGAAAGGCAGATCTCTGGCTCTGTGTGAGTGAGCAGTGCTGGGTCTCTGCCGGTAGCTGGCAGGGACCCAGGGCGGCTCTTGAACCTTGATAAATCACAGCAATTCGCCTGCCCTTCTTGGACTGCCCAGCAGCAGAGCAAGAAGCTGCTCCCTGAACTCTGCTTCACCCAGCTCCTCCCTTGCTCTCTCTCCAGGGCAAACTCACGTGTCAGCTCCAGGCTGAAATCCAGGAGTCCCAGAACTGACCATTTTTTTGTGTGTGTGTGTGTGTGTTCCATTCTCCAACAAATCAAGCAAGTGACCATCAGACCTGCAGCTGGGTATGCTGGGTCACAGCAGACACTGAACGCTTCCTCTTTGCTGCTGCCATGCAAATATGGGGACCCCTGATACCACCCCTCCATCCACAGCCTGCTGTGGCAGTGACCACACAGTGGTCTGTCTGTGGCTGTCATTTCTCCCCCTGCTGCGTCACCATCACACAGACAGGACTCAGCCTCAGCTCTCCCTGGAAGGATGAATTTTCTTGACTCCTCTGAAGCTTTTAGGTGTGTTTCCCAGGAGGGAGAGGCTGGGGGAAACCCCATGGGAAGTGCTCTGTCTTGCAGTGCTATGTACTGCAAGATGATGGTTATTAGCACACTCAAAGGAGCTCTCAGTTATCTTTCATCCTGCTGTATCCCCTGGGAATAAGGCAGAAACCTCTGCAGAGCACCTTGTTCAATAGGCTTGAGTCTTAATCATGGGGTTCTTTGGGCTTCTGAATTACAGATTAATCATGGGGCTGCTCAATTATGAATCCCTGGCAATGTGATATGATAACTATAGCCTGGTGTCTTGTGTGTCAGCTCTGCAGACTCACCTTTCAAGAAACACAGGTATAGGGCAACTGGGTTTTGCTTCCCAGGCTTCCTCCAAAAGAAGGTTCAACCCTCCTCCCTTCCTACCCCTATCCCAGCTCCTCACAGGTGCCTCCACATCCTCTTCCTGCAGAAGAACCCATGGAAGGCAGGCAGACTGCCAGTGCTGAGAGCTTGTCGCAGCAAGTTTTCCTCCTGGTCCCAGGTTAATCACTGCCTCTCATGCAGGCAGTCACTTAAGGTTGTTCTTTGCTGCCCCAGGAGACTTGTGACCAGCTGGGCTGCCTCAGAGAGCAGGAGGAGGGGAAGGGGGAGGAGGATGGTGGAAGGGATTGCCTGCAGACTGTAGGGAGAAGAGAAGGAAGGATGTTTGGGTCCTTCAGGATGAAGGCAGCATTCTGCATGTTGAGCTTCAGCTCTTTGAGAGCAAGCATCTGGTCCAAGCAAGTCACCACAGCATCTTCTGTAGTCTTAGAAGTGAAAAACACCTCCAAAGGCACGACTGGCTGCTAGAAATGCCAGTCAGGACAAGGCCTTCCAGAGAGACAACTGCCTCTTCATTAACCTCCAGATAGTCTGTGTGTACTGCCATATATTAGAGTTAAAGGATAATGGGATTTCAGTTGAACTACAAGTCTCAGCTGATGGAAGAGGAGCTGTACAATTCCTTACATGATGTCTTTGTGAGTCTCAGAGGCCAGAAGTGTTAGCAGACTCTGAAGCAAGTTGTGATATTGATAGAAAGAATGAAAGCAACCCTGGGGACACCGGGCAGGAGAAAGGAAACAGGAGGGTATCTATCTGAAGCTCCAGCTTTACACTATGTGTTCACCTCTAAAAGATAAAAAACTGGGAAAATACAATGAAAAGGTGACCAGCTTCATCACTAGCTGGCAGCTACTTGGAGCCACATGGCAGCCTGGAGCTGTGAAACTCCTTGAAGATGAGAAGGGCAATGTCTGTGAGACACAGTGGAGATGCTGACACGATCTGGTACAACTCGTCCCACATCAAGCTCCTGTCAGCACAGAGCTCTTGGCTCTCCCAGTGCATCACCACAGTTCAGCATCACACTGGCAGGTGCCTGCCCTCCCAATCTCATCCTCTTGTCCCATCCCACACTGTGTTCACCTTGCTTTTCCTCTTCTCAAACACTGTTTTTTCCACCTTTCTTTTTAGAGACAGAAAATAAAGAACAAAGGACTTGGTTTCCTTCTGGCTCTTGAACTCAAGAGCCCTTGGAGAGGGCCTATTTTAAGAAAGGAGAGCCTTCCCCCCACTGGAAAAGTGTCTCAGCAAGGGCAGGCTCAGCACCGTGCCCTCCAGTCAGGCACTTGAGACACCTGCTAGCAGCCACTTCAGCCGCCAAATACTCATCCTATATCAGCAGAATCCAATGTCTGCAAGACGTGCTCTGGGAAGATTCATGGGGAAGGTGGAGAGATTCACATTCTGGGCAGAAGCCCCTGCTTCACACCCCCCTGCACTGGCTCACTGCTCTGGTGGCAGCAATGCCACTTTCTCCCTGAGGTGGGAACCTCATGGGACATGGGCAAGTGACCTGCCAGGTGGCTTGGAACCCCTCCAAGACTGAACCACTCATGCTTCCAATCCATAGGGCTGAAGAAGCAGGAGGTTCCCATGAGAAGAGCTGCCCTGGCTTCCCTCACAGCTGGTAGTTCAGCATGAAAAATCCTGAAGCTGATTTTATGTCTGATGTAGAAAGCAAGGCAGGATCCCACAGAAGCCATTTGGCACTTCTCACTCTGTGCTTAGCCCCAGAGACACATCTCACCTTGGAAAGCTCTGACATGTCCACTCCAGCCTTGCCCGGCAGGTCATTCCCTGCTGTTTTGATTCTCCATTTGGGAAGATGCTTCTTGACATCTGTTCTGAATTTGATTCTCCTCTATTTACATTTTATAGCACTCGCTCCTCTCCCCTTGGTGGGGCTGAGTGCAGTAACTCAAGATGATATAATCCACGTTGCTTAAGTTTTTATGCACTTTGCTTAAATTTTCTAACAACCAGCTTTGTTTTTCCCTTTCTCCTGGCTATCTTCAGCACTAGATGTTTTAGTGCTGTGTTAAGCATCTTTATCCTTTCCCCTTTCCATAAGGCTATTTTTAAATGGTGTAAGCAGAGTTTATTACACTTAACAAAAGACCTGGTAAAGCAGAGCTTGAGCACGTAAGTGTTCTTGATACAGTGCAGACCCACCCTGAAGAAGACCTCGGACTCAAGTGATGCTCCTCTCACTCCACAGGGCATCCAGCATCCTCCAAGTTCAGCTCAGTGATGCACAAATTACTCATGTGCATAGGAAAGCTGCAAAATTCCCTCAAAATCAGCTCTGCACTGCTCTCATATACGCAGTGGAGAGTCTGCTTTAAGTACCCCCTTGCTAAAACCATGAGAGCCCACGGTGAGCACATTTTGAAAGCCAGTACCTGCTCCAAGCACCTGGGAACAGCCAGAAAAGTGAGGCTGAAGGCTAAGATGTTCAAAGCTGCCTTAATTATTAGAGCGTGAGCTTCCAAATCCCTTGAGGAGGGAGGAAAATGTTGGCCTCAAAATTCACAGTGTGCTCAGAGAAGCGGGAGCCAGGGAGTTTTGGGGACATCTTGACTGCAGTCTGCCTGGCTGGCTCCACCGGACTTGGAATCAGTCCGATTCATTGCAGCAGCTCTGAATTGAGAGCAGAGGGAGCAGACAGGGCTCATTGCCTATTCTAGCCAGAGAGGCTGCAACATTGGTTGGGGGTTTCTTGGGTTTTTTTTCTAAAAAAAATATCAGGTTACTTGAGTAGACAGCCAGGAATAGTCCCTCCATCTCCTCATCCCCAAACGGAGTCTCACTGATAATTATGCATAACCTGTCAGGGCTGCTTTGGGGAAACAGCACTAGAACTAAAGCAGCCTGACATGGCTTTGTGCAAGGCTTTGCCTGCAGAATCAGGGTCCTCAACCACCGCCAAAGCCTGGAGGGGAGAGCAGGGACCGTTCAGTCCCTGCAAAGTGCAGCACCACCTTTTTCTCCTCAACCACTAATGGCCCTGTCAGTTGGGCAGCCTGGCACAGAGGTGGGCAAGGGATTCCAGCTATACTTGAGGAAAAGGACATTCCAGTGCAAAGCAAATCTCTGGATATGTTGATGCAACCGTTTGCAATGCAGAATGCATGAGACTCACATCCCTCTCTGCTTCCACGCTCTGTTCCAGTATTTAGCCTCCCAGCAAGCCACTGCCACCTCATCTTTCAGGACTGTGCTTCAACTTAGACATCAGCAATTTCCCCTGCCACAGGCGATCAGTGAAATTACCCACCTGATTTAAGGCCAGGGGAGTTAAGAGAGTGTTATGCTCCGGGAAACTTTTCCACCAGTCTGGCTGCTTTTGCACCTGTCCAGGCTGCAGACAGACCTGGCCGCTCCTTTCAGTTTGCACCAGGCTAGAGGAGCAACTGCTGGTGATGGCACCCCTTTCCAAGCAAGGCTCTGAGTGTCCTCCACCAGCACCCAGCCCCAGCTGCCTTCTCCTGTCCCACACTTCTGGGCTCTGTTTGTCCAAAGTAAATGCAGGCAGGTTTCCCTGTTGACCGTGGAGATTTTGCTTGCTCAGGTGGATCCACTGGGAATATAATTATTTTTATTTAATTTATATTTCTGCTAAAAGCTTTGTGTAGGTCTGTCCTGCGTGACTAAACCCTCCAGGTCAGCCATAACTCCCTACTTTGCTTCCCAGCCACAGGAAAAGGATTCATGGATGTTGGTGCTGCTGTATCTCCATCCCTGGGAGGGATGAGGAGAAGGCTGGATGCCCTCCTGCAGTGCATTCTGCAGTTTCTTTTTAAAAGCCTGTAATCATCCTCACTTCTGTGAGCCATTCAGGCATTTGCATTGTTTCACAGCATCTCAAGTGCAGTCTGGAAGCAGCTCCAGGTTTCAGGGGAGCCCAGCAGGATCTCTGTGGGGGTCTGAGCTGGCAGGCACCCCGCTGCTGAGCAGCAGAGAAGGGCTGTGCTCTTCCCAACAGATGAGCTGGATCCTGGACATTTCCCTTTTATCGGGAAACAAAAAATGGGGGAAAACCCCCCAACAAATCAATTCTCTTCATATGAGATATGAGCTGAACTTCAACCAATAAACACTGAAAGATAAAGAAATGCTGCAGAAAAATCAGCCCTGTTGTGACACAGCCATGGCTGAGGCTCATTCATTTTTTAAAGATTGTTTTTCCTTTACTCCTCCTGGTTAAAAATGAGATTTGCAGAAAAGAGAAAGCATCACCAGCATACAAACATCTACCCAAAACCCCACCCAAGGGAGAAGGAGTTGGCTTTCCCTGCAGGTGCAGCTGTCTGACACAGGGCATGGTGCTGACACGGAGCCCTGGACCAGGGTTTCCCATTGCGTCCCCTGTAGTCGCAACACGTATCTGCAGCATCTGGCATGATATTTTGGTTCCCACATCCCCATTGCTATTAGAGGCAGATACGCAATCCCTCTGGCAATATTTCCCCCCCACACCCCGTGCAGTTAGGCTGGCACAGCAGCCAGGGCATGGAAAGCCAGGTCATGTCTCACTCATGACCACTTAGCAGGAGAGAGCAGACCCCATAACCATTCAGCTCTCTTGCAGGGTGGAGAGGACTCATTGCTCATCATTACCCATCCTTGCAGGAGTTCCAAGGTCAGATCCAACCCTTCCCATGAGTCAGTCCTTGCCCTGAGGAGCTGCAGCCAGAACACACCAGAAGGCAGGGGATTCGGGCAGCACTGATTCCCTGCATCTTTGCCATCTCGTTTCCAAGCTGTCATGCTGTCTGTGGGCATTATCCCAGCAACTCCTGTCACATCCACTCCAGTTAGCATTTTGCAGTGCTCTCTTGCCCTCTCCCAGCATCTGCTGAACAAGTTCCTACAGTCGCCCTGCTACCCAGCCTTCATCCAAGGCTTCATGATGTTGCTACCCTCTTTTTCTGCACTCTGCCCTGCAGCATCTCAACACATGAGCTGCAAACTGTGTAACCCAGGTCACTAACAGAGAGAGCTTACAAATGAGGATTGAGCTGCTATTAATTTATCCTATATTTGTTTTGAAAAGGTGCCCGGGGAAGGTACACCATTTCCCTTTCCAGTTAGAGGCTTAACAGCCACAGGATTTCTACTCTCTCAGAAAGATAAATCCGTGTTTATTTTGTATGTACCCTGTACCTTGCATCCAACAGGCCAAAGTCATCTTTAGCAAAACACTTCAGGAGAAAGAGGAAAGGGAAAAATGCTGGACCTTGCATAGCAGAAACACATCTATTTATTTAGAACCAAGGCAGCTGCATGTGGTATAAATTATTTTACTGGGTAACCCTAACAGGATTCATTCCATCTTAAAGTGGGAAGGAAAGACCTGGATCATCCATTTCCAGTGTGATCAACAAGGAGCAGCCATACTTCAACTCCTACGGGGCTCTTCAGAGGGTTTCATCATTCAGGATGCTCTCAGATAGGAAATGCTGATCTACCTGCAGCACCAGCCACATTCTGTTCCCAGTTAAAACGTGTACAACTCTGCTAAAGTCAATTTACGAGGCAAACATTTAATTTAGCAAGCAGGCTCACAATCCTAAATTTAAACATATGTCAAGCCAGCTAGTATCTTTGTTTTAATTAACTCTCAAACTTTGTGGCTGTCATTTCTTTATATAAATGAGGATATTCTGCCAAGGGCAGACTGCAATCCTATGTGCATACCTACGAAACCGCCTGCTATTTCACAACCCCTTTTCGAAGAGCTCTTGCAGAGACAAGGGGATGTGGATGTTATTATAAGGGTCCATATGGCAGAACGCTGGCACTGCAGTACTGAATCAGAGGCACTGTACCTCTCCAGCCTAGATTCTCACAGTTCCAGGTAACGGATACGCAGCTTTATTGTTGTACAGTTTCAGTGGCTATGCATTATGCAGCGGCGGCCAAAGTCTCTGCGCTGCCGGAGGTGATTCAGTGATGATAAAGGGAATATGTTTTGCTCTAAAGACAGAAGCCAAGGCATTTCATGGGTCGGTATCTTCTCCACCCAAGGAGGAGCAATGGAAGCATTAACATTTCCAGCAAAGAAATCATCTGCTGACAAATTCTCATCGACAATTAAAACGAAAGCACAAGCTCTCCTAACATGTAGTTAGACTTAGGGACTGTAACCTGCTCTCTAAATTAAATGCTTTCCTTGATGATCTGGTTCGCTCAGCGGGAGCTGAAATCTGCTGGAAGATGCCATCTAGTGGGTCCTGGAAGTTTATTTAACTTTAAAGCCACTGGCTGGGGTGACGGTGGCAAGAACTGCAAATGCTGGAGTGCGTCACGGTTTTCATAGGCTTTCTGTTGTTGTCATTCTAGGAAAACAAAATTCCCCTGCGGGGGTTTACATTGGAAGGCACCTAATATTTATTTTGCCAGTCCCACAGCCGGGCATTGGATTGTCACAGCTCTGCTACTGACACAGCCAAGCTGCACAGCTGCTCCATGCTCAGGCATCTCCCTGAGCACCAGGGCCGTTTGCCCTTCATTTAAGGAACGAATCCACTCCTCCTTTTTTTTTTGGGAAAGCTGTACCGCCATTCTTTTCTTCTTAATGAAAAGCACCACCCCGTGCCTACAACTTGTATGGTTCATGGTACTGTAGCCGACACTTAATTGGTACCCGAATGAACCACACTCCTTGCTGCCCCATCGCTGGGGAACGGATTTGGAGCGATCCTGACTGCGGGCAAGGCCGGGTGAGGACAAGGACCTCATCTCCATCCACGGAGGGGTGGGCATCCCCATCCACGGAGGGGTGGGCATCTCCATCCACGGAGGGGTGGGCATCCCCATCCACGGAGGGGTGGGCATCCCCATCCACGGAGGGGTGGGCATCTCCATCCATGGAGGGGTGGGCATCTCCATTCTCAGAGGGGTGGGCATCCCCATCCACGGAGGGGTGGGCATCCCCATCCACGGAGGGATGGGCATCTCCATCCATGGAGGGGTGGGCATCTCCATCCACGGAGGGGTGGGCATCCCCATCCACGGAGGGGTGGGCATCCCCATCCATGGAGGGGTGGGCATCTCCATCCACGGAGGGGTGGGCATCTCCATCCACGGAGGGGTGGGCATCCCCATCCACGGAGGGGTGGGCATCCCCATCCATGGAGGGGTGGGCATCTCCATCCACGGAGGGGTGGGCATCTCCATCCACGGAGGGGTGGGCATCCCCATCCACGGAGGGGTGGGCATCTCCATCCACGGAGGGGTGGGCATCCCCATCCATGGAGGGCTGTGGACAGCAGCCTTGTCCCCCCGACGCCGTGTGTCCATGGGGCATGCTGCACCCCTCTGGGGGGCCCCCGCACCCCTTGGGGAGCCCCCGTACCCCCTGGGGAGCCCCCGCACCCCTTTTCGGCTGCCGAGCCTCCCTGGAGCAATTAACCACCTTCACCCCCCACCGGCGGCCAGCTCGGAGCCCGCTCCCAGCCAGGTGCCGGCCGGTTATTAGGGAGTCATTAAGGGAGGGTCATTAGCGGGGAGTGAACGGGCGAAGGGGCGCGAGCTCGGCGGGGCGGGGCCGCCCTGCGGCTGTGGGCGGGGTCTGCCGGGCCACGCCCCCCCGCGCGCGGAGCAGAGCGGAAGTGCCGGAGTTGCCGCCCGCCGCTGCCGCCGCCGCGCGCGCCGGGGAAAGTTGGGGTGCCTGAGGGCGGCGGCGGGGGCGGCCGGGCCGCGCTCCCTCTCTCCCTCCCTTCGCCTCCTCCTCCCCGCCGGCGGCTCCGATGCGGCGGAAGCAGAAGCGGCTGCTGCAGGCGGTGGGGCTGGCGCTGGCCGCCCTCGTCTTCTTACCCAACGTGGGGCTCTGGTCCCTCTACCGCGAACGGCAGCTGGAGGGCGGCGGGGCGGCCGGCGGGGAGGGGGCCGCCGCTGCGGGGCCGCCGGGGGCAGCGGCCGGCGAAGCGCCGGTGAGTGGCGGCGGAGGAGGGGGGGGGACATACAGCCTCGGGGTGCGAGGGCTGAGCGGTCCCCCCGGTGCGGCGGGGCGGGGGGAGGTGGGAGTCTCTGGGGCGGGGGCTCCCGTGGGAGCGGGAGCAGCCGTGAGCTGGGGCAGAGCGGGGCTGTGGAGGGGATGGGTGCGTCCCTCTCCCCAGAGGGAAGCCTGGGCAGCGACTGGGGGTGGGCGAGAAGCATCAGCCGCCCCTTACAGGGGAGGAGGTGAGGCAGAGGAGCGCAGGGAATGGGCTCCTGCGCCCCTGAGGAAGGAGCTGTTCCTGTGCAGCCTAAGTCTGGGTTGGAGAGGGAGCGCGAGGGGTCCCTTGACAGTTTGCCTACATGGGCACCCGAGGGTCTGCTTGCCTTAGGTGAACTTGGGGTGGGAATCAAGCGAGGTCTTTTGTGCCTGTCTCCAAGGAAAGGTGTCCCATCCCCGCATAAGAAAGGCCGGTAATTCTGTCTCCCCGGGGTCCACCTTCTGTGCCATCTCTTTACCTGCCTTGGAAAGGTACAGAGAATGAGCATCACCTGTTACCTCTGGGTCCCCACAGAGCTGAATTCAAGGGCTAGCAGAAAGTACCAGGTGGAGCTTTGAAGATTATGTCCATGTACTGATCCTCCTTTGGGGAAAAGGGAGTGGATAACTCTTCCTGAGAGAGGCAGAGGATTCCTGCTGGATACGTGGCCTGATGGTGTTGCAGCACATGACTGCATTCCTTTCTTGTCCCACTGGTGTAGTAGTAAATTTAACAGACAAACCCTTCTGCTTATTGTGTGAGACATGAAGGCTAGATCACCCAAATTAGACATTTGGAAGCTCGCTTGAGCTGCATTTACTTTTGGCTATGTAATTGCTTTATCCCCTTCTGGGTTTGGCTTTGTACCATTAGGAATGATTTGGACTTGAAAGCTTGAAATGTCAGTGTGTAACTATCAGTTCAGCTGCTACCCTACGAGGCTCTGCTTGTTCAAAAACCACTTAAAACTCTTAGTTGTCTAAATCTTTCCCTCCTTGGAGACTTGCCACTGTAAGTGCACTGTAAAAGTGGAGAAACCTACTGTGGCAGTTTCTGCTCTGAGGGAGAGAGAGCTTTCAAAGAGGTGGTCAAACTGGGGCTGAGCTCTTCCTGCCCACAAGAAGCAGGTTTGGTTTGATTTTTTTCTCTAATTTGGACATTTAGTACAAGTCTAGGTATAACCATGATTGTATCCTGTTAATGTCCCATGCTGGTAGGGAAAAAAAGTCAGCTGTTACCTGCCATAACACATAAATTAGTGGCAGAACCTCAAACCTGCACAGAAATCCCTTTAACATACACAGTGATTGTTACGTGCCTTGAGCTCCTGATGTTGCTGCCTTATGCTTGTGCTTCTGTTGGATGCAGGGCATCTATTTTGCATGACTGCTAAGAATTGAGCCCTGTAGTCTGCTGCTCTGTATCTTCCCATTGTATGCTGGTATGGTGAAATCAAAGCCTTTGCAAAATCACGTGTCTTCCAGATGTTATGGGGAGAAAGTAGTAGTTATTCTTAGGAGGCTTCAGAGCTCCTTGTTGGAGGTAACGGTTCAGTCTGGTTAGATCTGTGAAAGCTAAAAAGACAATGACATCACTGTTGATATTTTTGCTCTTTCAAAATTGCCCTTGTCCTGTGGGCTTTGGGTAGCTGTAAGCCAGGCAGTTCCTATGGTGCAGTGCATCCCTGATAATTTCTGTGTATGTTGAGTGTTCTTGGTATTCCCATACCCTGTATTGCCCATGTTGTATGGAATGTTCAGTCTGTTTTTCTGTATGTCTCTTTAAAGCATGGCAGCTCTCAGTAAACTGAGACCTGCATTTATTTTGATGGTGTGTTGAGCTGGGCAGGAAACGTGCAAGTTTTGGGAGAATTTGCAATAAAAACTTTCTGCACTGGTGTAAATAGACTTACTGGGGTTTAGGCTGAAGACTTCATCTTCCAGTTTAATTTATGTGGAATTTCAGGCTGCAGTGGGTCTGTGAGTGAAGATCACTGTATCATATGCCTTTTTTTAAGGATTGCCCCCTGAAATGATAGCTCTTGTTCTACTGGGCAAGGCAAAACATACCCTAAAGGATAACTGGCTGTCTTGGTAAAAATAATTTCAGATGAAGCAGAATAAAGACTAACCAAATGTTTTGGGGTTTAGTGTTGTCATAGAGTTAGTTATCTGCCAGCTGACTGCAGAGAGTTTTTCGGGCATCCTCAGATTCGATGGGTAAAGCTTCTTTTCCTTGGTCCTGATGAGCATTCGTGGGGTTTGTACTTACTAATCAACTTCCCAGCTTGTAAATGAGTATGTTGTTTGTCTGTTCATGAAGCTATTTGGAAGAGCTGACTTCTTAATACCAAAACTCTAGATGATGGGAAGCTATATCATAAAAATGATATTCATGGCAGTCAGAAAGGATTTTCTTCTGTTTCTGGCTGTAACGTGCCTTTTTGTGCTGGCTGATCTTTGAATTGGGGACATTTCAGATGTGATACAGAATGGAGCTTTTCAATGAAATCTCTGTCCAGGCTCATTCTTTCTCTTTAAATGGTGTAGTCTGCTTTTTCAGTCAGTAATTTTATCTTTCAGAATAACAGCAAAAGAAAGAGGGGGGGGGGATGTTTTAAGAAACAGCTGAATTAAAGCTATAAAGCAGTTCTTAGAACATAGAGCTGTGATGCTAAAATGTTGAAGTTTAAAACCTGCTAAGAGTTTCTTTTGCTGCTGTGTGCTGCCTTCAAAATGGCAATAGATCAGTGTAGGCGATTTTGCCTTATTTAATCTTTTTAGTGCCTGAAACAAACGTGTCAGAAAATTAAGCAATTGGAAGCCATGTAAATATTATGCTAAATGCTTTCTGCAGAAGTGCCTAGGCAGCTAATTGCTTCTGTATTTACATGTTCAGGGGAAACATTATGGTGGCTGAAAATAATGTATTGCTTTAATAAGTTGGATTAGATTTGTGTTGGTTGGGGTTGGTTTTTTTTTTTCTTCTGCCTTTGCATTTGTTCTTCTGTAGCTCTGTTGGGTGCTTCTTGCTTTGCAGAGAAGGGATGGCCTTAAGTCATCAAGGTCCTGGCCTCAAGGTCGTGCTGCAGATCTCTTTAGAAAAGCTGATTCATTGAATTACTCTTCACTACAGCTGCATGCTCAGGAGTGTGCTTTACTGATGTGTACATACAGTCGCTCAGCAGATGATAAGGAACTAGGAAGTCCTTTTCATGGTGTGTGTAACAGGTTTGGCTAGTGTCATGCCTTTCCATGGTGATAATGGTATCAAAGTGCTGAAATGTTTCTGCTGAGAGCAAAGGTATTAGCTTAGAGGCTTCTTACACTTCATGGTTGTACCTTTTTGCTCACCAGTGTGTGTATCAGTATGCTCCTGTAATGCAGATTGACTTTTGCATAGTTTAATCTCTTTCTTTTTTTAACAAGTATCTGGTAAATACAAACATATGATCTGTAGGTGTGGGGGTAGGAAGAAGCAAGAGAAATGCAGCTATTCCTTTTGTCTTGTGATTCTCCACTGTCTACGTGAGAGGCTGCTGGGCATCCTCAGCTGAAATGCTCAATTGAGGAGTAGTCCTGCAATGCATAAACTACAAATGAATTGGTTTGTGGGCTAGTGGTTTATACTTGGGCTAATGTAGGTATTTACGTGGCTTCTAATGCTCTGTGGAGATACTATTCTGTACCTGCCTGGTCGGGCTGGAGATCTGCACTCTGCCTGATAACTGCTGTTGTGGGAATCTGTCATCTGAACTCGAACAGGTATTAAGCTTGGACATCTCTTCCTTTGAATTGCCAGCTAAAAGCACTGTAGCAAATTAGCTGCCTTTCATTGCCTGCTTTTTTTTTTATCTGATGTGATGCTTTATGGAGTTACCCTGTAGCTTGTCATAGGAGTAATTTGTGCTCTATAAATTCACTTGTGTGCATGATGGAAGTATATAAATCACATAGGTGATTGTGTGGTGCCCTCTACTGCCAGCCGGCTGGATTGAAGGGGATGTACCTGCCTCCTGGTAGGTCACAAATGAGAAACCTACTGCAAACTTGTGATTGAAAAATGATTTGTGAGAATGGGCCTCATGAAAAGTTTGGAGTCATAAACTTTGCCTTTAGTGCAATTAAGCTTAGAGTTTCCAGGCGGTATTGCTGAAAATGTAGCCCTAATGATGAGCTGAGAGGGGAGCATTGCTGTGCTGCCTTTCAGGCTGCTGCTCCTGCTCACGGCCTCCTCAGCAGAGGAAGATGACTGGCTTTGCCATTCTGACCTGGGGGCAGCTATGAAGCTGTCAAGGATTGTCAGCTTCATGTTGTGCTTGGCAAAAGCTAGTCAGGAAGAGGGTCTTTTAGCAGACTCTGTGTTGCCAAGGGTTGGGAGGGAGAAGGATGGCTTGGGAAAAGTGAGAGGAAAACCTTTTTGCTCTCTGCCAGACAGAAGTAAGAAGAATGATGACTTACCATACTTTTGAGGCAGATTTTTTTTGGCAGTTAGACTGGCCATGCCCTATATCTTGCTCCTGCTGTTGAACTTTGGGGCTTGGCTCCTCATGGACCTCCTGGAGACTGCTGAGTTGGCAGTTGTGTTTGCTAGTCGCTCACCAGCTGAAACAAAAGCAAACTGAAAAGCTTGTTCTGATAAGCTGAAGATTGAAGCACAAGTGCTAGAGCTGAACAAACCTGTTTTAATTTGAATGATTGATTTCCAGTATGGACTGCTCTAAAGCTGATCACTTCAGGGTGTGAAATGAGCAGGTTTTCCTAGACTAGATAAGGGTGTACTGCACTTCTGATTAGCAGTGAGCTGAAATGAACATGGAGTGGCTAAACTATCTCACGGCTGTGAAGTGAAATGTAAAATTTGGAGAAGATGCTTAGCTGTAGAGGTCTTCAGTCAGGGTCTTAATAGATAATCTATGCCATATGAAAATAAAAGGTTTATTATACATGGGGGTTTTTTTTTTGGGGGGGGGAGCAGCTATCTCTATTGTAGAAGAGGTGCTCCTGCTATTGGACAAGTGGTTCTGTGTTTTGCCATTCACAGAATCACAGAACTGTAGGGGTTGGAAGGCACCTCGAGACCTCACTGGGTCCAACCCCCCTGCCAAAGCAGCTCCCCAGCTCATACTGCACAGGTCGGCGTCCAGATGGGTCTGGAATCTCTCCAGAGAAGGAGACTCCACACGCCCTGGGCAGCCTGTCCCAGGGCTCCCTCACCCTCACTGGGGAAAAGTTCCTCCCCATGTTGGTGTGGAACTTCCTGTGCTCCAACTTGCAGCCATTGCCCCTTGTCCTGTCCCCACAGACACTGAAAAGGGGCTGGCCAGTTCCCCCTGCACCCCATACTTAAGATATTTATAAACATTGATCAGGTCCCCCCTCAGTCTTCTTTTCTCCAGGCTGAACAGCCCCAGCTCTCTCAGCCTTTCCTCATAGGGGAGATGTTCCAGGCCCTTCATCATTTTCGTAGCCCTAAAGAGATGCCATATGGCATCTTTTAAGTGAACTGAGTGCATGTGTGGTTTTTTTTTTCCTGGATCACCTTTACTAGAAAACTGGAAAGGAATGGATTGAAAACTGGAAAGGAATGGATTGAAAACTGGCTGTTCTGATTGGCAGTTACTGCAATGGCAAACAGACAATCAGGATTATTTAATAATAATTTATTTCTTATTTAAATCTTAACTAGGATTTAGTTGTATTGGGTTAAAGCTGAACTATTTGTCAACCTTACATCTATCTGTTCCTATTCTGGAATCAGTTCAGGAATAGTTTTTCTGCCCTGTATTTGAACTTAGTCTTAACTTGAGCTAATATCCCTGCACAGAACAGTTTTGGTCAGTCCTACTGCAGTTTGGCCACCCACATATTCTTTCTAGATACAGCTTGGCCTGGGATTCCTCTGCTTCTAAGGAGAAGTGTAAAAGATTCTCTGACCCAACTTCAGGTCTCAGACTGTTTGCAAAGCCGATAGCTGCCAGTGGGGAATGTTGGCAGTTAACAGAAAGTGTGAATCTGTTCACCAGATTTCACAGACTCCTGAACAAATCCTGATGCTCCAGTCATTTTCAGTATAACAGCATGATGCTTCATTTCCAAATCCAGGGATACTAGTTCCCCTTTTCTAATTTTCAATGTTTATGTTCTACCTTTGTCTTGCTTGGGATGAATATGCTTTCAAATTCTCCTTTACCTCTTTTAAGAGTCTACTTGTGGTTTTACCTTCGCATCTGTCTTGCTGCTCATGACTTCTTACAGCCCAGGGTGGTAGGAAGTGTTACTGGTCCTGCTTTATTCAACATGAAGCACAACCTCTCAGTGGTAATGGTATCTTTTCTGTCAGTGTAACTGACACTTGTAGTGCTATTTCCTGTGTTTTGTGTTACACTGGTTTGATGATGGATAGCTAACAAGGATGGGAGTCTTTATCTACACAGCTTTAAGAATATAAGTAGCACTGGATATCAAATTATGGTTGATTTGTCAGACTGTGCCTCCTTTGTTAGATTTAAAAGGTCTGGCAAACAACTGGAGAAAGCTATAGATAAGCAAATCAATAAGTACCACAATAAGTTACCAGGCAGCTTGCCTCTTCAAATGCTTGGGTAGAAGAGTAACTTCTACTGTGTCTGAGATCTACTGGCAGCTTGGCATCTGAGTTCCAGGGGGTCCCCTGAAATATAAGAAATATCACTTGACAAGTCTCCTTATTGTTTGACAGCTTGATGAAGCTTTTAAATCACAGCTTCAGAGATAGGAGGTCTACTGTTTCTTGGTCCTTAAGTTAGCTTCTCTTTCTAAATAATTAGCTCTTTTCTCTGCCCTTTTGCTGTTCCTCTATTTTTTCTAATCTTAGCTCCAGGGTTAAAAGAGAGCTCTCTAGAGCATATATCTATAATTAAGGCTTTTTAACCACAGTTAGAGTGGAGCATAAGCAATGTTCCAGTGTTGCTGATACCCAGGGGAGAAACTAGCTTCAGGAGAAAAGCTGGTGATGATGTTAGAACTGAACTCTGCTGTCCTGGTCATGGAGTTTCCCCTGATACTCCCTCATGCCTTCCCACTTTGATAAGTTATCTTTGTAAGGTTGATGCCCATTCATGGCAGATCTTCTGTAACTCACAAGACTAAAAATGTTATTTATTCTGCCTGTCACTTTCTTGGAAACGTGGGGTGCCAGCTATTGTTAGTAGTGACCCTCATGAGTATGTTCAGAAAGCTTGAGGAAATGTCATCCAACTTGTTTCTAAGGTCTGACTTCTTCGTGCCTTACCACAACTCTGCCCAGGCATCTGAGCTGAAACACAGCCTTCACTGTACTGGTGGTTGGTGGTGTTCAGCAGACTTCTCTTTTGGAGGTCATGCTATAAGCACATGAACGTGTTGCCACCAGCATGAGTCAGGGATGAAGTTCCTCACTTAGTCTCAGTGCTCTCAGAGGTCTTAACAACTACCACAGACAAGAGCATGCTTAGAGGCAATAGCTCACCAGTAGCTGATGGCTTAAAACTTGCACCTCACAAAACTTGGGTTATATTGCTATATCCTTTGCTTTTCTGTACTACAAACTGAAATGCTAAGCAGCGTAAACATACTAAAGGTTTAAAATGGAAACCCTATTTAAAGTGAGTTGGTATAACTCCTGGTAGTATTGGATTCTTTCCTTGGCCAGTAGCAGAAAGCAAAAAGGAAAGGAGGGAGGATGGAGTCAGCAATGGCTTGAATGCATAGCACCACCCAGCCTGGTGGAGAAGTCCACTCTTAATGCTTATTAGGTGACTGTATCTTCCAGTCTCAACTCCTTAATAAATTCAGAGCTGTGTTTTCTTCCCAATTAGCCCAACAAGTATCAAAAAGCAACTTCTAAAATTCATCTTTCAAAACAGTGAATGCTGGCATCCTTCTGTTAAGCTGAGCATTGCCTCTTTGTTCCAGTGGATCACAGAATCACAGACTATCAGGGGTTGGAAGGGACCCTTGAAGATCATCTAGTCCTATCCCCTGATAAAGCAGGATCATCTACAGCACACTGCACAGGACAGTGTTCAGGCAGGTTTTGAATGTCTCTGGAGAAGGAGACCCCACAACCTCTCCAGGCAGCCTTGTGATTTCCAAACTTGCAGTTGTTAAGATGGTACCTGTGACCCATGAGTATCTGTGTCATTATTTGAGAACTGTTGTCCGAAGCATCTGAGATGTTCCAAGACTTGTGTTTATACTCTGCTGTTCACCTGAAAGCCAAATATTACCTCCCTCTGGAAGTGTGGTCTCCAGACAGTAACAAGTCTGCCCTGGTCCAGGCATGACACTGGGCTACATTATTTTTGACAGTGCTAGAATTTCTGAGTAAAGTGTCTCCCCTCAACACTAATACATGTTTGACACATGCATGTCACACGTAGCTGATGTCACTCTGCCCTGACACATCTCTCTGCTGCAGCTTTCTCATGGAGAGCTTGGCCCTTTCTGCATCATTGTGGTTCACAAGGTGGCTGCAGGAGTCAAACTGCCAGAAGGCATTGCAGAGTGTATTTTTAAATGCACAGAAACTGCAGCTGTTTACTGGAAAAGTGACCAGCTGAGGGGTCAAACTTCAAACAAATGTGGAAGGGTGGTTTTCCAGGTACAAGTGTTTGAACTTTTATCCTAAACTTGGATGTCTGTAAGTGATCTGTCTTCTTGCTGTAGAGCTGTTCAGTAATAAAAATAAAGGATTTGAAGAATTAACAGTAAATCAGTCTGTCTCCTGGACAAACTTTCTGGATGCATGAAATCTTCCTTCTTGTTTGACTGCTCTCCCTTTCAAAAGATCTCATTAGAATCGCATTTTGTCTTTGTTAGTCTTGTGATGTTTTAGGGCTTTATCAGAGCTTGTCTGGCAACATTGTCAGCTGTCCTTTCTCCATGCAGAGCTGCTGCATTGTTTCTGCCCTCTTGAACAACTCTTTTTACAAGATTAAGTTGTTAGGAAAAGTTCTGCTCTGCTTGATCTCTAAAGCCTGAAATCACTGGCTTCCAGTTATGCGTGCAAGCTAAGGTGATGACTTTCAAAGAAATGTCATCCTCTTCTCCATCTTTGCTTATGATTATTGAGAAGATCTAACACTTAAAACCTCTAGTAGCCAGTCTCATTTTTTTCCTTGGTGGAAGATTTCTTAGTCTTGTCTTTACTTGTGTTTAAATTCAGTTGGGAAGTTAGTTTTACCTAGTTCATTACACTAGCAACAAAACAAGTTTTCTCTGTGATGGAAAAGAGGTAATTTTAATTTTTCTTGAGCTTACCTAACATTTCTCAGCCTTCAGATGAAGAAATGTTCACAGGGACTAGTAAGCATGAGCTATTGCTTAATAAATAAAACAGTTGAGACAGAGTTTGAGTGTTCTTAATGTTTAGACCAAAGTTTTCAAAGATGCCTTGGAGTGTGATGTTCCTTTGAAAGTCTCAGTGACTTTGATCTAAGGTATGATATAAAAATAGCCATGTAACCAGGTCTGGCATCTCATAAGACTTTATTTTGTTTTCTCTCTTTTATATTATTATTTTTAAAAGAGCAGGTGGCTCCTTTGCTTCTGCTCAGACTGACTTTAATCTTAACTCGGCTTCCTTGGAAGTGGCTCTCTGTAAAGACTGTACTTCCAGCTCAGATAAGTACAAGCAAAATATATTCCCTCACTAAAGAAAATCAGAACCCCAAAAGGTAGATAAAATACAGACATAAGTATGTTGTAAAGGGCTTCAGTTAGGCAAGTAAGTTATTTCCTGTAACATTACAGAAGGTCACTTAAATTTAGCCTGACTGTCAGTTCATGTTAACCACTACATAACAGGATTATTCTGGATCTCAAAACGAAGTGAACCCTGTGATTATCTTCTGTCTTCTCATTTATCTTCCAGGTGGCCTGTTGCCAGGGTTTAGTGTGTGATAGCCAAGTAAGAAGGAATAACCCTTTTTTTCCACTCCTGTGTATGTTAGTTTTGCTGATCCACCAAATAAATTCTGGACTGCTGCTTCCCTGATTCTCAGACTGTGGCTTACTGTGTTGGAAATACCTAATACTCTTACTGATGTTTTCCTGTTACGTGCTGCCTAATTTTTTTGTGTGTCTGTTTTGGAATCTAATTCAAGGTACTAATGTAGCCTGGGGAAAAAAAAATTCCCTTCAGAAAACCAGCATCTGTTCCCAGGGCTTTGTCATAGCAGCAAAGAAGTTATATTGGTACAATTAACATGCTTGGAATAAGACTGGACAAAATTATTTTGCTTGCCTGATTCTGAAGGTGTGAAAGTAAGTTGCAAAAGATTTGGAAGACCTTGGATTTTGATATAGAAGTGGACAGATGGGTATTTGGATATATGTATGGAGACCAGGGGTCCACCTGAGTTATCATAGAATCATAGAAAGGCATGGGTTGGAAGGTTCCCCAAGGATCATAGAGCTCCAACCCCCCTGCCACAGGCAGGGCCACCAACCTCAGGCCTGGAGCTACACAAGGTTGCCCAGGGCCCCATCCAACCTGGCCTTGAACACTTCCAGGGATGGGGCATCCACCCCCTCTCTGGGCAGCCTGTTCCAGCCCCTCACCACTCTCTCTGTAAAAAATTCCCCCTAATATCCAATCTAAACCTTCCCTCCTTCAGCTTTAATCCATCCCCCTTGTCCTGCCATTATCTGCCCTTTTAAAAAGTTGATTCCCCTCCTGTTTCTCTGCTCCCTTCAGGAACTGGCAGGCTGCAATGAGGTCCCCCCACAGCCTTCTCTTCTCCAGGCTGAACAAGCCCAGCTCCCTCAGCCTCTCTTTGTAGGGCAGGTGCTCCAGTTGCTGTCTTCCTGCTCTTGCTGCTGATTCTTTAGAAATGTGTTTCTTTCCCCATTCTGCCCCATATTGTTTCTGATCTTCAGATACAGGTTGTGTGTTCTGCGATTAGGGATGTGAAAGTCTTATCTGCAGTGTGTGAAGGTTCTACTTGTGCTGTCCTTGGGTTTTGATTGCTGCAGAGTATCTGTATATAAAAGATAATAGGTTTTCTTTCACCATAGTAGTGTATTTTCTGCAAATAGGAACTTGAGCCAGCTGATTACAGCAGAGGAGGCCTTGGCAAAGCAATTACAAACTAAGAAGAAAGTGTTTCGAGCCTCAGCCTGTGCCAAGACCCTTTTCCTTGCATTTTGGCCAGAGCTGTTATCAGCATAAAATAATACTGGTTACCATGGGTGAGAGGCCTAAGCTCTGGAAACAAGTGATGTCTTGTGGCTTTCCAAGTGCTGATATTTTTATAAGAAGAGGCTGCTCATAGTAGAAATTTGCGTCAATTCACAGCTTCTCAGATGCATGAGCAGAGAGCACTGGTGTTGCTGATTAAACTAGCAGGGAATTGTCAGTCATGTAAAAGAATTCAAATATTGGCTTAACCTGAAATTGTTAAATGAAATATAAAGCTACAGGTTTTCTCTCTGGATATTTGAAAACAATAACTAGTCATCTGAAAATGTGAGGCTTTTTTTAAAAAAATTATTTCTAGAGGGTATGTATGAGATTTCAAGCCTAATGCAGAGAAGTCTATTTTTATAGTCCTTGAAAACAAAACCTGACAGACCATATTTGCCAGCACTTACATTGCTCTGGTGACAGTGCTGCTTTTTAAAGCATGCCAGAGGAAATGCTCTGTGCTGGAGCATATGCTGGTGATTAGTGGGACCTGCAGGAAAAAAGTGGGAGAAATATGGCTGTATGTAGAAAAAGCTGAATGGACAGAGCATAAGAAATGTACAGTTTATGGATTGGTTTTACAGTAGAAATGGAAGATGGTTATTTTTAGGGTTATCTGGAAGATGTCGTGACAGTTACAAATGAGGTTTAACTGAGAAGGCAACTGGTGCCTTTCTATGTACGTTTTCATCAGTTTCTTCACTTAGAAAGCTGTTTGCCCTTTGTATCTGTCATTGTTTGTTTCTGGCAGAGTGACCTGAAAGCCCTAGGAAGTGGGAGGCTTTGGTACCCAACTCTTTTTGTGCATTTAAGGGCTCAGGCAGTGAGTGATGCTCAGAAACCAGCCAATCCTCTCCAGACCTGACATCCTCTGTCCAGAGCTCTTGCCAGTCAAACCCCAGGGTGCATGCTGACGTTTTACTTCTGAATTGCTCTAGTTGTTGCCTTCTCCTCCCTGAAGCCCAGCAGCAATCCTTAGCATTGACCATCTCATGTCAAGGATGCTGAGTTCAGAGCACAGCTGAGCAGACTTGAGTTCTGCATGAGCCGCATGGGACTCTAGGTACTTGCATTCAAAGCCCTGGGGTAAAGGGAAAAGGAGGACATTGCCCTGCTACCCTTCCACAAGGACTATTGATGGCTTACTCTAGTGCAGTAGTAACAGTACTCAATTGACTTTGCCTGTGTGCAATAACCCCTGTTCTCTGAGAGGAAGAGCTTAGACCTGCCTGTGAAGCATGCAGACAGGTGCAGGGGTTTGATTCATATGCAATACAAGGCAACCCTGTGCATAAGGGCTGTGTACCCAAGACCTGGAGAAAATCAGAGGTCAAAAGCCTGTCTTCCCAGTTTGGAATTCGATCCTGAAGGTGCCTACAGACCTTACTCAAGGACACATGCACCCCACTGTGGGAGCAGCAAAGCTACAAGTTGAGTAGCAGGATGCACAACACTTCAATATCAAAGTTTCTTGCAGATTTAGCCCTCAATATCATAGAGGTAGTCATCACTCAAGTGCTGTAAAAGGTGTTCTCCTGCCTTATGCCCTATTCTTCATACCTTGTCAGTTATGTTGGAGTATGCCAGGAATTTTTCTACTCAATACAAATGAGAGCAAAATGAAAATGCCCTGCTCCCTTTATCACAATTGATGTCTGTATTTGAACTTTGCCAGTATTTATTTATGAAAATGGTTTGTTTGCCCCTCTGAAATCTTTGTCAGAGCAGTTCAATACAACTTGGATTAAGGGAAGTCACAAGAGGTTAGAGAATCCCTGAAAACTAGAAACAAGTATTAGACTGCTGGATAGCATTACCCTGCTAGTATCAAAATTAGACTGCTGCTTTTAGTAGAGTAGACATTTGGCTATTAATATTGAAAGAAATAATTGGAGAAGCCAAATTCTTTCCAATTAAATCCAAGTTACGAAATAATTGTCTTGAGCTCACTGCAGCTGTCATTTACCTGTCTTGCACTTTTTGTGTTCAGTTTTTCCTTACATTTAGGAGTTTTTCAAGCTATTTTCAGTCTGAGGTTTGCTAACCTGTAAAATTCCTGATTTTGAGTAACTCTTGAGATAATTAGAAAAACAGAATTAAATTCTTTGGGCCTTTTAGGAAAAAGTGATGGCATCATGAGGGTTGATTTGTATTTCTGTAGCTTGGAGGAGGCCCAGTCAGAAATCTGGGGAAGACAAAACACCCAAAGGAAGATTGCTTCCCATAAAGTAACATCAGCTGAAAGTGTACTTACTTTCCTTCCCTAAAGAAGCTTTATAGAAAATGCCTTAAAAATGAGATTGTTTGCTGGTACTTGTACCCAAAAAAAGCAGCATCACAGCAGTGCAGTAATTTGGTCTTTTGATGTGTGGTGTCTCTTTAGATTTTGTAATTGTTTCATATTTGAATTTGCTGGCTCAGGCATGAGATTTCTGTACCCAGTTTTGTCTTTCTTAGCTTGTCAGAGCTATGAAAGTGTCTGGCTTTGGAACCTTGATTATTTTTAATGTCTTTAATTCTTTAAAACTGTTTAAAGCCTAAACATTTAGAAGGAGCACCATCTTACCTCATTTGTGAGTCACACCTTCACAGTAACAGGATGTCTTCAGCAAAACGTCTTCAAGCTCACTGAAGTTGGATCCATTACCAGTGGGTTCGTGTGGGGGTTTGGCTGTATCTGCAGGTACAGAAATATGTGTACAAGTGGTTCTTGGAAAGGCTGTTACTTCTGGATAGCAAAGGAAAGACTCATGACTACAAGATCAGCAGTGAGGCACAGTGTTCATACATCCTCTTCTCATGGAAGCTTATTGAAAACTGTGTCCTGATGCACTGTAAAGGTAAGCTTGTGTGTAGAAACCAGCGATCTCCTCCATTCAGGAGATGGAAAATACCAAACAATACCAAAGAACACTCTATTTCCATCCTACTTATAAACTTTGTCAGCTTAACATGAATGAGTTTGGGCATGTGTTCAGTGCTACTGGATTATGCAGTTAGGATTCTGTTCTGGCTTCCTAAATGAGAACAATGTGTAACACATCACCATTCAGCATGTGCATAATCTGTTCTTGGTTCTGGGCTGTGTACAGTAAGCAGGAAGGGTTAGGGATTAAATAAAGAGGACATCAGTTTGTGTACCTGGATCTTACTTGTGATCTTGGGGTACTGTGATAGAAATCTTTTGGGGTACATAGAAAATCTTGAAATTAGGGTGTACAAAGCTTCTGAAGCCTCCTAAAACTTCCAGGGGCTCTGCAAAAGAGGCAGCTCATTGGCAGAGAAGACACTGAAAGCTGCTTGGTTATATGGAGTACTCTTAAAATTTAATGAAATATAATCAAACACTTTAATTGCATGTCTGGGCTTATGAATTTAATGTTGACTTTAGCAATTCTGCTTAGTACCTAATGGGGTTAAACTCTTTATGTAACAATGAGTCTCCTCCAAAAGATCTTAAGATTAAGAAATACCAATACTTGAAAAAGCAGGGAGGGAGAGGCAGCTGTTGTCAAGATATTCCCTGGCTTCTTGAAGTTCTTAAAGTACTAAGTTTCTTCTGTTGTTCAAAGCAATCTTGGCTTTACCTTACTTTATGAACATTTCCTCCATACTACTCTGCAGAATAGCTTGGACAACCTACAGCAAGTGTGCAAGTGATTACTGTGATCTGCAGCCAAAATGGTGGAAGCATGAAGCTATGCTCATTAGCAAAAGAACTGCAGCTTTCCAAAGGGATTTGTCGCTCAACTAGTAGCCACAAATGCTGGCTTGTGTCCCTGGAACACTGAATGTTTGGGAAATGACACAGTTTGCAGCAGGAGTTAGTCAAGATTTAGTTTCCTTACATCCCTGCCACGTAATGCTGTACCATCTCTTAGCCCTGCAATATTGCAGGGTTTGGCTGCTTTGCTGCTGGATTCTGCTTTTACCATCTCTGCTGAGAGATGACAGTAGGACAACATAAGTCATGCTGCTGAGCCATTTGTCTTCTGATGGCTGCTCATGAGATCTTCCCAGTTCACCTGTTTGGGATGGTAAGGGTAGGCAGGGGAGGTTGCATTATTCCTTGGATAGTCTAGCTGTCAGAATTTTTCTCCTATGCCTTTGTTGTGTAGCTGTGTGCCCAGTCTGAACTGGGATGCTACTTCAGTGATTCTTGCTCTTCCTTGGGGTTTACATTCAAACCCAACATAGGCCAGCAAGAGAACTGGTGCTTACCAGTCCCATATTTCCTGACCACAGGAGAGTCACACACTATGCCCCTTTCCAACTACATAGGTGATGTGGGAGTGAGACTGAATGTGTGTCTCTGGAACAGTGGACTCCAGGGACAAGAGGACATATGCATCTGCTTCTTTATCTTGTCCTCAGCCAAACCCAGCTGGCAGAATGGGCTGCATTGGGCAAAACATTTGGCACTAACTCTAGCAAGGCTAGTGGTTTTGTAGTACTAGACAGCTGGCATCCTGTGGATCTGACACAGTGCTTGGCATAACTATTAATCTGTGTTAATGGGATTGCCTGAGTGGCCTTAAATTTTCATTGTAGAGTCAGCAAGGTGGATGCTCTGAGTCCATGGGGCTGAATATTCACTCCCAAGGCACCCACCCAGCTCAGAGGTGGGAAAGATGTTCTGGCACAGCAGGCTAATGTGCTGCTGATGCAGGAAGTGCTGGCACTAAAGCAGCTGTATTGGAGAGGATGGATTGCATGTCTATTGCTTTCATGTTTGGGGATAGCTCTGGTTTCTGTAGTGATCTGCACCTTGGGACTGAAAGAAAATGCCTGTCATGTAAACACTGCTGTGGATATATAACAAACTGTAAATGTTAAAGTGTTTTGGTATCTTGCAATGCAATGTATCATCTAGAAACAGTGGTGCTGGTTGGATGGGCAGCTTTCAGACATGTTGACTCTGTGACTTTTGCTGCTCTGTCTTTGAGTTCCTACTGCTAGAAGGAGACCTGCTGTACTTTGGAAAGGTTGTAGTTGAGAGAAGCTACAAAACAGCACCCAGCAGGGTATAATCTGCTCAGGCTCTTGGGAACTGCACATACTTGATAGACATTTCAAGGCATAATCCTTCTCTAAGGAGTAAAGGAAAGTTCATTGGTAGCCAGCAAAGACCCTTTGGCCATCTGGACTTGACTTAGATGTCTGCTGCTTGTTGTTGGGTAAGGAAGTGCTGTCTGAGCTGTGGATATAAGGTGCTATGCAACATATTTTAGTAGCACTTAAGCTCACTTGACCTAATTTGCTTGCTTGTTTTACTGGAGCACGGATTAGCAGTGGCTTGCTAGTGTAAGAGTAAGCAGCAGTTAATTCTTGTAAGTCAAGTCCTATATGACTAACTTGGGTAATGCCATCTTTTAGGCAAAATCCAGAGCAAACTCCTCAAATGACCATGGCAGAGGACAGGCAGGGGTGATCCTGGTGCCAATTACTGATATGGCAGGCGAGTTGTGTTAAAACTTGGATGTTGCTGGCTACTTCTGTCTGCTGCTTTCCTTCTTTGAGTCACAACTGATCTCAGCTCTTAGCCAGAGCAGGCTTCCTTGGAGGCCTTAATGCATTCCACAGGATTCCAGATTGTTCTGAAAATGCTTTCTAAATGCTGTCTTAATTAAAGATTTCTTTAAGTCAGAATTAAGTTATTAAAATGTTCCAGGCATTTTCCAGAAGTCTTTGAAAGCTGACTGTACATTCCTTTCAAAGTTGGTCTACTGCCTGTTCGGAGTTACAAAGTAATATTGTGCTGCTCCAGGGTTACAGATACCTTCAAGCAAGTGTATGGTTTGGGTTTTTTTTCTTGCAGCAGTTTGCCTTTTTGTGAACTGACACTGCAGTTTAGTCACTCTTTTTAAGATTTTGCAGTTGTGTAGTTGTGATCCTTCAGCAGCAATGGAAGCAAACGTTTCCAAAATCCCAGGGTATGTCAGACTAGATAGTGCTGGGTAAGACAATAGACTAACAGCCATCCAAAATGCTTTTGGTTTGTTTTACAGAACCTAGGGCTGCTTCCAAAATACTGGGTAATCATACCTGATAGGCTTTGTACTTCACAGAAAAATTGCACTGTGTGGTGTTGGCAGCTCTTGATGCTGTGGTGTTGCAAGTATTTAATATGTTCATTAGGTATCACAGGTGCTCAAGAGATGTGACTTTAAAGACAGTGACACCATCCTCTGTATGTCCCTGCCAAGATCTGTGAGAACAGGTGGTTCTCTGCCATTAAATAGCGATTAGAGCTTCAAAACTAGACCTTGTCATGACTGTTCTAGATGAGCATACCAGCGTGGATTGAGTGCTTAGATTGGACTCTGCTGGTTTGGGTTTTGATTTAGGGTTTTAGTATTTTAAAGGCATATTCCAACTACCTGAATTCTGTGTATCTAGAGGAAAAGGCAGTGTATTTGGGGGGCCATGAATTTCATTAACAGTAAAGCAGAGTTCTTAGCTTAAAAATGTGTGTTTATAAAAGCTCTGGGTCTGCCCTCTTTCCAAATCCATGTTCTGCATAGATTATATCCTTCCTTGCGTTTTAACAGGCAATTTGGAGGACCAAGTGGCTTCAGGAGGAGCAAGTGGCTTCCCCATCTACTCTGCCCTGGTCAGGCCCCACCTGGAGTATTGTGTCCAGTTCTGGGCTCCCTGGTGTAAAAAAGACAGGGATCTCCTGGAGAGAGTCCAGAGAAGGGCTACGAAGATGATGAAGGGCCTGGAACATCTATCCTATGAGGAGAGGCTGAGAGAGCTGGGGCTGTTCAGCCTGGAGAAAAGAAGACTGAGGGGGGACCTGATCAATGTTTATAAATACCTTAAGTATGGGGTGCAGGGGGAATTGGCCAGCCCCTTTTTAGTGTCTGTGGGGACAGGACAAGGGGCAATGGCTGCAAATTGGAGCACAGGAAGTTCCACACCAACATGGGGAGGAACTTTTCCCCAGTGAGGGTGACAGAGCCCTGGGACAGGCTGCCCAGAGGGTGTGGAGTCTCCTTCTCTGGAGAGATTCAAGACCCATCTGGACACCGACCTGTGCAGTATGAGCTGGGGAGCTGCTTTGGCAGGGGGGTTGGACCCCATGATCTCTCGAGGTCCCTTCCAACCCCTACAGCTCTGTGATTCTGTGATTCAGTAGAATTGTCACCTTTTCCTGGTGAGTGCAGTTAACTTCTGCAGATGATATTCAATGTTCCTTTACTCACCTAGGGTTAGGAAAACTTGGTCTGAAGTGCAGAGATGAAGTCAGAGCAGAGGTGGTGTTCTGAGCTTGCAGTTGGCCTTTGACGTTTGCTACTCAGTTCTACAAAGTTGTAAATGGTTTCAAAAATTAAATTTGGAACCTTGTCAGTTTATGTTGCTTTGTCTGGAACCTATGAGCAACTGTGAAACTGCTTATCTAGTTGATGTTCAGAGTCTCATTGAAAATGGCAAGAGAATGTCAGCCCAGAACCTGTTATGGAGACCACTGTTGCCATGTACATCACCCCAGCAGTTCTTACCGTAAGTGAAATGTTAATTCTCTTCTACTTGCTTTGCAGTCTTCTGATGTATCAAAAGCCATGTAATTATCCTTATTAGAGGTTCTGCAGTGGGAATGGATGAGACTGTCTCTGAATTTGCTGTGCAATTACTGTTAAGTAACGGGGAAGCCTGCTAAGTGGACAGTCAGAAAAAGCATTACTGGGAAACTAGGGGGGTACTGAGCACTTAAAAGCTGAAGACAAATTTTGTAGTGTCATCTTTTGTTCTGAAAGAAGGATGGGAGGCAGTTGTTACAAACTTTGCACTGAGATCAGAGACTGAGCAGGGATGCAGTAAGCGAGTGCATTAATCTGTGGGGCTGAGAAAAACATTTTTCCCAAAGAGAACAAAGTATGACAGGGCTGTTTGTCTCCTTTAAGTTTCCCAGGAGATCTGAACCCAAAATATGTTGTGCTCAGCCTCTTTATCACTGTACTAGGTAATTTCTTTGCAAAATGACTTGCCCATAGAGGTCAGTTCTCTAGCACAAGCCTTGCTCCTCTGTTCCTGCTCTGTTCTTGAAAGCATTTTGCAGATTTACCTGTTTTGAGAGGTGCTTCCTTCAGAGCAGCGTGGGTACGAAGAAGATTTATTGCTGCTTGCATTAAAAAGACAGCAATAACATAGCAGCATGACAGTTCCTTCTCTCTGACCCATAAAACAATGTTTGTTGGGAAGGTGTGGTTGGAGAAGTTTCACATAGTTTTTGGACCACTTCACTGCAATCTGAAGCACAAATTATGTGTTTATCCAGGATGTTTCTACTTAGAGTATGTCATTCTCCTGCTGTTCTCACTCTGGAGCAGAACAGTGGGCTGTGCTCAGCAGTGTGGGTCTCAGACCATGCGGTTGTAGTGAACATTTGCTGTTTGTTTTAAGCTGGACATGTCTTTGACTTTTCCATACAGGAATGTCTGCTTGGGCCATAGGAACAGCTGAAATCACTGGCTTTACAAAATGTTTTGCTCAAGCTTTTCTCTAAAGCCAAAGCCATGGAAAGCTTTTTAATACAGTAATTTCATGTGAGCAAATGCAATGTTAGGCAGAACACGTGTAACTTGTGACAGCTGAAGGCTTGTATAGAAGTAGCCCACTTGCTGGAGTGCCCTGTCAGTGGCTGGTTACACTCACAGAGGTGACACTCTGCCCCTGTTGTATGGCTGGGAGTGAGTCCACAGCCCTGTATGTCTCAGCTATACTGGTGATGCAAGTTGCTGTGCTTTTCCAGCCTCAGTGTTTGGGTTCCTTTTTATCTGTGCTGATTTATATAGCTCAAGAACCTTTGGAGCAGGCACATGTATCACTGTTTGAATGTCTTTCATCCAGATGTAAGGGAAGACCTGGTTCAAAATTGAGTTTCTGGCTGGATTAAAACCTCTGCTCTCGTTCACTTAATTTGAAGCAGTAAGCGGCTATTTATTCAAGATACAGTTTGAATTTAACAAACCACAGTGTGAATTACTTGGGAAGGGGTATCACTTTGTGCACCCACAGTGATGATATCCTGGATGAAACAATCACTGGCAGCCTATTTCTTGGTGGAGAAGCAAAGGGAAGCATTCTGGGCATGGCAAACTGATAACCCCTTACCAGAAAGGTGTTTGACTGGTACAATCAAAGCCAGCTGGATTATGGGAATTCAAAGGGTGGGGCTTTTAAGCATTTTTTAAAGAGCCCAAGAAGTCCAATTAGTAAAATTCAATTCGCAGGGGTTTAAAAATTAATGGTAAGTTACCTTATAAAATATAGATCACTTGAGACTGAACTAAGAGCAGGCATATGGTTTTGATTCTTTTTTTTTTTTTCCTTCAAACACTGGCACAGTACTGAGGCCAGACAACTTTATTTTCCTGATGCATTATAACCAGCTGCAGATGTTTTAGACATTATCGCTTTTAAATGGGCTTTGACAAATGTCTCCTGGAAGCCAGCAGCTCTAAATATTGCATGCAGTGTATTCTGAGGAAATGTAGAAAATAAAGTTTTAGGAATTAAGTGTTCAATGTCTGAAAAAATGGCTTGAGAAAATTTACTTTCTGCC
This sequence comes from Laterallus jamaicensis coturniculus, assembly GCA_022605575.1. Taxonomy (NCBI): domain Eukaryota; kingdom Metazoa; phylum Chordata; class Aves; order Gruiformes; family Rallidae; genus Laterallus; species Laterallus jamaicensis. The sequence continues at coordinate 13,740,624 of JAKCOX010000016.1, read as the reverse complement.
CTTGTCAGGAGACTTGCTAGCTGAAACCATTTTGTAAGACGTGCACAGATCACAGGTCAGGACACATACAGAGGCTGGAACAAATACTGCCATGGATGGTCTTGCATAGTCTGTTATTTACTGGCACTCTGTTGCTGATACTAGAAGGTGGATGCTTGTTTGAAGGGGTACTTCAGCAGATATCTAAATACTGAACTGACATTTCTAACAGGTATTTGACTTCTCAGCATCAAGACAAAAAGAAAAGGAGGTACTTGAACATATGGAAATGTGTTCTGTCCATCAGTGACAACAGTATGGCCTTCTGCTACAGAAACCTTTGTTTTCAATTACTCTATTCAGGATTGAAGAACTTAAATGAAAATCTCTTTGTGCTTTTTGTCTTTGCTGCATAGCTTTGAATTGAACACTTGCCCAGAAGGCCATCTTCATGCCTGCATTACAGAATGTTGCTTGCATGTTCAAAGGTCATACCACACAGGGTGACCAAAGGGAATCTCCCTGCCTGTCTGTGTTATCCCTAAAGAGCCTTCTTCCAGCTTTGGACCAGTTTAATATAAGCCAGCTTGTGCTCATTGAAATCCCCAGAGTCTGCCTGGCACTGGGGAGCAATTCCAAGAGAAGATTAGAGATGGCAAGCATCAATGGGTAACTACTTGAGCAGGGACCTGCATGCTTTGCTTGATGGGACATGGCACGCTGCCCTGCAGCAGAGAGCTGAATCAAGCAAATGCAAGTCTAATGATTTGGATTTTGCTACTGCACATTAGTGTTTAAAACTGCTTAGATATAATCCTCCTAGCAAATCTCTCCATGCTTTGAGATGGTGAACACTCACTGCTGCACACTGATTTATTTTTTTTTTAAGTATGAACTGGTTATACTGAATTCTCATGCAGCTGAACAAAGGCATTCACTGATGCCTGTCAAAGAAGTTTTCATGTTTGATTCTGTTTGCACAGGAACATAAAATGGTTCTTTGTATCGATGGGCTATAACAACTGAAAAATTCAACCAGAGGTTTGGTTTTGATATGTCTCAGTTGTGTAGTGACTCTGGACAAGGTATACATCAAATAATTAAGAATGTGGGGGGGGGAATTCTGCTAAGTTGCTGTAGAGCTGCTGGTGGTTATATGTGATCAGTTGAAAATGTTTTATTTTCTTAAAGATTATTAAGAAAACTTATGTTGAAGGGGCTGTTCACAATATGAATACTTTCTTAGTGGTTGCTTATCTGAGCCACAAAGAAATGCAGGATTTCTTTTTCCCCAGTCACCCAAGGTGTTTCCAATACCACTAGAGCTTGCTCTGGTTTCTTGCCATGACTTCTTCAGAAAAATCTCAGAGATAGTATGTACCCCTCAGCTGCAGCCTTCTTAACTTGTGCTCAGAGGTCCTGTACTGTGTATGGAGCCCAAAGTCCTTGCATTTCTGATTAGAAGACAAATCACCATTCACTTTCTGAACCATCAAAAAAAGCATGCAGTATTTTTATGCACCACTCAGAAGATTGATCTGATACTTTAAAATATGTAGTAGCTATGAACTTTGGCTTGCATCTTCTTGTAAGGAAAAAGGTCCTACCTTTAATGGAAGCCAGCAGAAAGTTGGCTGCTGTTTAAGGAGTTTGGGGTGTTTTTTCCTCCATATGATCTAAGGGGAATATCTTGGCTTGTCCAAAACAACTGCTGCTTCTTGCAAATGTATTTAAAGGAATTGTGGAGGTTAAAGTATTTGTTTTTCCCATATCACCACCCTGTAATATAGTTTCTTCATATTTCCTTTCTAGGACAAAGTATTTAGCTTACTGTAATGTTAACTGCTACATAAATTGTTCCAGGCAGACTAGTTTTCTTATTGAGGATGGAGGATTAAGTGATGAAGATTTTAACTACACGAGCTTTGGGGATTGCTTGGGTTTGGAGGGTTATTTTTGCATGTAGTGATCTTTCTGAAGCTTGCAAAGAAGATGAGTTGAATAGACCAGTGTTGCAGTGGAGTTGTCACTGAATCGGGATCATCTTTGGCTGTTGCTGTGATTAAAATGTTATCATGGGCTTGATGCAGTCTGAAAACTAAAGCAAGTGGCTGGTTAAAGTTTTATATAGGAAAGGTGGTTTAAATTGCAGCAATCCAGACAGACCAGTCTGAGATGTTAACAAGCAACCAAAAATGTGCTGTATTTCCCACCTACTAGTAAGCATTTATTGATTCCTTAAAGGCTGGCACTGAAGTTTTCCTTATTTTTTTTTACATAAGTGGCTTTCTATTTGTAAATGGTTTAATAAGCATGAAGGTTGGGGGATGGTGTGGATTGACTGGTGTTCCTGTATAAGGGAGTGTGAAAGTGTAAACGTGAGTGTGTGCATGGCAGAGATAGAAAGAACAGTAAATGAATTGTCTGAATAGTCTCTCCTGCCTGACAAGTAACAAACCGGTTACCAAGCAGTGTGTGTGAAGGAAGGCTCTGGCCTAGGGAAGGCTCTGGCCTAGGGAAGGCTCTGGCCTAGGGAAGGCTCTGGCCTAGGGAAGGCTCTGGCCTAGGGAAGGCTCTGGCCTAGGGAAGGCTCTGGCCTAGGGAAGGCTCTGGCCTAGGGAATCTCAGCAGTACAGGTGATTCAATGGTTTTACCCCCATTTGCAGTTTACTTCCCTGTCCATTGTGCTTGTATAGCTCTGGATGGGGACCTGTTGTAAACTAGATCGATGCGATGAGCTGGATTTGAAACAAGAAAAAAGCCTTTTAACAAAGCTTTGACCCCAAAAATGAGGAGTATAATGTATCAGTGTAATTCAGCAAGCTATTTTTGCTGACTTGTGTAGAGGAAAGAAGCTGTTGGTCTCACCTGTTCAAATAATTTGCAAGGTTTTACTTCAGACCTTGGACCAAAGCGTCAGGATCTATCAGTCTGAGATTAGTTTTACTTCAAAGTACATAGCAGCCTTGGTTTTGTTTTACTATGCAAATTGGAAAGTAATTCTGCTAAATTGCATGTATTAAGAATCTTATTTTTTACTTTTTGGCATGATTGACATCTAATCCTTACAGTAAGTGTTATGGTCCTTCCTCCTCCTAATGCAATTTGTGAAAATCCAGTCCTACATAGGCTGCTTCTGAGCAGCTGTCCTAAATGGGATTACTGACACGTTGACATTTATCTGAGCTTTTTACTATTATAATTCATAATGGCCAACCACTCTGACTTATACCTTATGGGATGGAGAACTTGCCTCTTCACACAGTGGTAAATTTATGGAAATAGATAAATATTTCCTAATCTGGGAGCATCATATGAACACTTAAATCTTGAAATCTCTTTGCTTGTTACTTCAAGTTTCAAGAGATGTTCTTAAAAGTAAAAAAGGACTAGTCCACTTAACACATGGCCTCTAGAGTGTTTCATAGCATGAGGCATGGGAAATAGATCTAGTTGAAGGCATCTGTGAAGTGATACTGAAAGAGAAGTAAAAGCTCGGGGAGGGGTGAGTGTATTTCATTGCTCTGTATGCACACTGAAGTGAATTTAGATGCATCTGAAAGGCCGCTCCATTGCTATGCAGTACCAAGGCTGACTTTTAGTATGTGTTACATATGAATTATGAAGTGATCAGAGTCCATATTCAGTGTGCATCTCTTAATAGCATAAAATTATTCAAAGTTGAGTTGTTTCCTAACATTAAGTGCTTGGCATATTTATGATTCTCTTGCCTTTCTGGCAAAGGTGGTAACTTTCACATGTAGCTTTTTACTTGCATTTTATATCATCTTAAAATATGTAGCTTGTCTCCCAACAGTGCTGACAGATGAAGCTAGAATTGCATGTATTTCATGGATTTTGTTTGGGATTTGGGCTAATATTCTTGGGGAGGGAAAAGCTTGCTGTGTAGCATCGTGTTCCATTATCTTAGAGGGAGAGAATGCTCACAGGTTTAGGTGTGTCTGCCTTTGGTTTGGGCTCAGTTATCTACTTTTTACTGCTAGTTCTGGTAAACAGAATGGTGGATTTTTTCCTGAAGCTTGACAACTGCCCTTCCTCTTGCAGTTCCAATTTTACTGAAAAAGTCATCTTTCTTACCACCACCTTTATCTTTCTTTCATCTTTTGCTTAAGAGTAGCTCTCCAGAGATGATGTTTTCCACAACAGGTTAGTTGATAGAATGTTATCATGAAATACAGCTACTTGAAAGCAGTTGCTGCTGTCTTTCATTTTAGTGTCAAGTTGGTCTGTTTTAAGTAAGTGCCAAAACTCTCCATCTCCCTTTTGTAGAGGTCACTATATGTGGCTCACCTGTAAATGTCTCATCCCTGTATGTCCTCTCTTTTATGGTGGAGAACAGATGTTGCTGTCTATTGAAAGATGCTTCAGGCATTTGCTGTAGGAGATGGTCACCAGGCTGTCAGAAACAATCTTTATGGCCAGGCTGGTCTTTCACAAGGAGATGTGTTTACAGAGCATGAAATTAACATTTTTGCACAGAGGCAAATAATTGCTTACAAAGGAGACTTTAGTGGCAGATTTGAAGCTTGAATGATTATTAGTAAGGTCAGGTGGAGCACATAGTGATGTCCACCTCCCAAGCAAAGTCATTCAGAACTTTTTAGCCGTTCATTTATGCTGAATGGTTTTAAGATGTTGTAATGTTCACACCTTGAGCTTGTCACTTCTCATAAGAACCTGTAATAGCCTCTGCTGCCCTATCTGTATACATGGTCTGATTCCTTCAAGATCATTCCTGAACTACTTTTTTTTTTTTTTTTTTTACTTGCAGGAAGGAGGAGGGGTAACTTCCAGTTACCTTAATCTTGAGTTGGTATCTAGCAGTACCCTAGCAATAAGTACTAGTACCCTAGCAATGAGTTTTTAAGAGATTTTGCAGGAAATATCTATAAAGCAAGCCATTGTCACAATCAAAAGGGATCTCTGGCAGCGTTTTGTGGTCAGGAGATGGGGTGAAAGGGCCAGTAAGTCTCATATAATGTTGGCTGTTCTAAGCTGCTGTGGTTAATGCTCTTAATTGTCAGGTCAGGGCTTTTTCCTGAGCAGTGATGAAAAACCATTTCTGAAGAATAGATATTGGCAAAATTAATCAGATTGATTCCTCTCTTATGACACAAATTAAGTCTTGAACTTCAGTCTTTTACAGTAATAAGACCAGTTCATCACCGCTAATTGCATCTCTTCGTTCCTGGTTTCCTACGCCTGCTTACTCTCTCAAGGTGACTTCACCATGCAACAGATGTGCATGTCTGACAGAACATGTGAAAACCATCAGGCTTGAACTAGATGATCTTTTTGTTAAAGAAATTCTCTGCCATTGCAATTAACCACGTCACAGAATCTAGTAAGTCTGACTAATAGTCCACTTAAGTAGCTTTTCCTCCCTACACACCACAGTTGTAAATGGTGTGTAAGGCTTGGAGACCTTCGTTTTGAAAATGTTCAGGCTTCTTCAGAGAGGGCTGAAAAAGTAACCACCACCACAAGGGTGTTTGGAAAATCTTTTTACAGTGCTACATGTTACACCCATGATCTTCCCATTGCTTTTCTGTTGGAGAGCGTTCTTCGGGGGCACTGTGATTACAGCTTCTTCCACATTGTGTTGAACAGCCCTAACCACAACACCTTTCAGAAGATACCCATGTCTGTACCAACAGCCAGTGCATGTGATTCTTACAAGGAACACCTGGAGTGTTGTGTCCAGTTCTGGGCTCCCTGGTATAAAAAAGATGGGGATCTCCTGGAGAGAGTCCAGAGAAGAGCTAGAAAGATGATTTAGGGCCTAGAGCATCTCTCCTGTGAGGAAAGGCTGAGTGAGCTGGGTCTATTCAGCCTGGAGAAAAGAAGACTGAGGGGGGACCTTATTAATCTCTATAAGTATCTTAAGTATGGGATGCAGGGGGAAATGGCCAGCCCCTTTTCAGTGTCTGTGGGGACAGGACAAGGGGCAATGGCTGCAAATTGGAGCACAGGAAGTTCCACACCAACATGGGGAGGAACTTTTCCCCAGTGAGGGTGACAGAGCCCTGGGACAGGCTGCCCAGGGGGTGTGGAGTTTCCATCTCTGGAGATATTCGAGCCTTGTCTGGACACCTGTCTGTGCAGTATGAGCTGGGGAGCTGCTTTGGCAGAGGGGTTGGACCCGGTGATCTCTTGAGGTCCCTTCCTATGATTCTATGATCGTCTGAATATTCTCTACAACAACTGTCCTCATGTTCTAGGAACACCCAAAATCTCCAATACAGGATATCTCTCACTCTCTGCTCCCATTAAAAGAAGGCTTTAAAATAATTTAAGCTACTTCAATACAAGAATTGAACAGAGATTCACGTTCTAAATTCCAGCAGAGAGGTGAAATGGAGCTCAGTGATTCTGCACACATTGTGCAAGCTGTGCAGTAGCACTGCTTTGCCACCACTGGTTTTGCCATGAGGTATTACACCATAAATTTTAAGAGGACACAAGAGATCATACATGCAATGAATTACTTGGATGCTCTGTTACAAGACCTGCTAATAGCCTGCCCTCTCTGAAATAGTCCTAGCAGAGTGAACTTTCTTTTTTCCTGTTTAATCAGAGTTGGTAAAGCTAACACCTAACCAAATGCCAGGAGTTTGTATCAGTCATTCTCTGCTGTTCTTTATGTACAACCATACATTATTGATTTTTCTTTTTTTGTCACTGTTTAAATGGTATTCTTTAATATGAAGTGAAACTCATAAAAATACTAGGTATAATGTGTTTGAGTCAAATTGGGTACTACTTTATTCTGGTAAAGCTAGCTTCAAAAGCTCACTTTCAGAGAATGTCCTGCTATACAGTAATTTTTCTCAGTCCCATGGAGCTTCATTATAGTGAGGTCAGACTATGTGCTGTAGAGAAGAGGATATATATTTTATCATAGGGCTAACTGCTATGTTCTTGTAATGACCCTGAAGGACAGTAAATGCTCCAAATAATTAAGATTATTTGGAATATAGTTCTACTGTGCTGTAGGAGCAAGAGTAGATCTAGCAAAGTAGAATATATTTTAGTATCTTGTAATGTGATTCCTACTGGGTGCTTGTGAGACTGTAGCTGCCATAGTCCTCACTTCAAACTTCCAGAAAGCAGACGGTGAAGATGGCTGAAATTCAGTGTTTTCAGTGCACTCCCAAGGGACAGACCTCTCTGAAGACCCTTGTGGTAAAATGAGACTCCTCAAAGTCTAATTGCCTCTCAGCCCAAGGTGGAACATACTCATTTCTCATGTAGTTGAAAAGCCTGTTCCATAATTTCCTGTGTTGTGCTTTTAATATCTTTCTATTTTCTTCTTTGCAGCAGTGTGGAAAAGTGTGAGGAATACTTGTGATACACCCTTCCTTTCTGCCCAAGCATCTCTGCCCTAGTCAAGACCTATTCTTTTTCATTTTTCTATGTATGATGCTTGTGTAAGTATCTTGGGATGAAACTTGCCATTTTTCTACAGTCTGTGATCATACAGTCTGTGATCTGTCCTCACCCAGCAATGATGATAAAACACCTGCTGAACAGCTGCATAAGAAGTCGCTCAAGTCTTGTGTTGGTACAGTTAATGCCTTCTATATTTGCCCTTTGAATTGCATCCCAAATTTTGGGATGCTTTCTTCTGTTGTCAGGGCCTCTTCTGAATTTTAATCCTGTTCTCCACTCAACTGGCAACATCAGCAGATTTAACAAGCAAGCATATTGAAATCGATAGATAATTTACAGCCTCTAGAAAGATTCTGATCAAGATCATTTTGACATGACCTGAATGTTTGCATCAAAACTTGTAAGTTTTGATTAGATTTGAGTGAATTCCAACTTGGATATTGACAATAACAAGACTCAATATGATCAGTTATGCATCACTGAGTGGACTGATGCATCTCCTCTCTCTCTCTCTCTCTCCCCTGTCTTACTCAGTTGTTACCTGTGCCAGAAACAAGCTGCTTTTTTCTTAGTTTTTAATCCTGACACTGTAGTTAGCAGCTTGTCATTCTTAAGGTGACACCTAAAAGTGATGTGTCACCTTTTAGGCACGTATTTTGGTATCTGCATCCCCAGCACTGCCCTTCTTCAATTCTCCAGAAGTGTTTCTGTTACTGGAAATCTCATCTGTCTTCCACAGGCACTCGGATGTAATGACCCTGAGACTGTCAAGCAGCTTCTTCCCTGATCCAACCAATTTATCTCTCTAGTTTCTATTTTTTTCCCTGTTGCACCCTAGCCAGGCTCAGCTTGCCCTCTTGTTAGGCTGGCACTATGAGCAATCTGGTAGTTTCTTGCTGTATTACAACTTGCAGCTGCCTATTCAGGGGGAATTGGCCAGCCCCTTTTCAGTGTCTGTGGGGACAGGACAAGGGGCAATGGCTGCAAATTGGAGCACAGGAAGTTCCACACCAACATGGGGAGGAACTTTTCCCCAGTGAGGGTGAGGGAGCCCTGGGACAGGCTGCCCAGGGGGTGTGGAGTCTCCTTCTCTGGAGAGATTCCAGACCCATCTGGATGCCAACCTGTGCAATATGAGCTGGGGAGCTGCTTTGGCAGGGGGGTTGGACCCCATGATCTCTTGAGGTCCCTTCCAACCCCTGTGATTCTGTGATTCTATGTCAGGTGGTGATCCCTACTAGAGAGCATCTCTCGAGGGAACCGGTGTACTTATGCAGCATAGCATCTGGATTCAACATGTCACTGTAGGTTACTTGATCCTTTCCTGGCTTTGGGTCCATTAAAAGCCTTGGGATGGCATAAATATGCAGGGTGTTCACAACTTCATGCTGTAGTCAGAGGGGGTGGAGGCAGACCTCTTGAGCAGCTTGCGTAGGAGAGAAGTATTAGACCTGAGAAGTGTGATCAGATGGCACATACGGTACACAGAGTATTGCAGGGAGCCCTGCCAATGCTTTCCTTGTGCAAGGAGAAGTGGTGAAAGGATAGTAGACAGTCCCTTGCTGGGTATGCGTGCTTGGCATGTCAGCTTTTAACTGGTGAGAAGTCTCTATCCATTATTGTCAACACAACTTATTTTAAGGTGCCCAGACCTTTGCATGGGATAATCTTCTCCATATGGCTTGGGGGGGATTTTAGTCCTTAATTGTGTGATGTGCCCGTTCTGCAATTCATCTTTGTAACTCGTTGGTGGGGGCTTGTTTTCCTAGAAGAGGTGAAGACTGAAATTGGGCTATTTTGTGCACAGCTTTTTGTTGTCAGTGGAATAATGCAGCTTGTGCCTGGTCTCAAGGAGTCTGCTCGTGCTTCCTGATGAGAAGAACTGCTTACAGAAGTGCTGTAATGCTACAAGAGTCTCCTACAGCTATTACCTAGCTGCTCAGAGCTGCAGTGTACAGCAGGACTGCTCTTCACTGTCAGGACAGTAATTTATGTGCTGCCTTTTGTACAAGGAGAATCTGGAGATGCAAACAAAGCACAAGTACATCAAATAAACAATCTGACAGCGTAAACAAGGGGAAACTGGAGGTAGTGTGGCTCAAATGTTTTAGAGTAACTGGGGTAATAGCAGTAAGTCTGATTTTGAGAGGAGCGTGATTAATCCTGGCATAGATCTGTGCACTTGCTGTTGCTGGGTGCAATGTACTAGTTGTCTGAGCAGCAGCTAAATAACTTCTTGGGAAGAAGAGATGTGTTAAATGTTGCTCTTTAGTGCTGATGCTTTCGCTTTAACGTAGCACTGTCAAGAAGCATCAAGTCTGCTGGGAAGCAGAGAATTCACTTTAAAATCCTCAAAACAGCTAAAAGGAAAATAGCAGTATTCTGAAAACCAGAAAAGGGTGGGTTTACTGCATTGCTGCTAATAAAGCTGTGCTAAGACTGACACTAACAGTGTGAATCAGGAAGCAAAGCAAAAGGTAGGCTCCTTCAGAGCACCACCTGAAGCAACAGTAAATTTTTAATTGAAAGCACTGTATTTCCATAAACCAAAGCTGTCATGGTGATTGTCACAGGTACTGTTTGTTTCTCAGTGAGTGGAAGGTGAGTGAGCAGTGTCAGCACTGAAGGTACAGAGTGGGGAAAATAAGATAGGAAAAATACTTTTGATTCTCTGATTCTCTTTGTTTTATTTGAGTTCCTGTTAACTCTCTTGTTTAAGTGAGTTTAAGCATTGCATCAGCACGGTATTGTTCCCTGTAGCAGGAGATAGATAACACAGTCTCTGCAAATATCTGTAAGCTTCTTGATGTCTCAAGTTCTTCCAAGTATCCTTTTGGCCTGGGTCTTTATTCAGCAGGGGGGTCCTGTCACCCAGCCACGCTTCCAGTGACAGTTTATTGTTAGGCTGCAGCTGTGATCTGATGAGCTGGCACAGTGTGTCTGGGGATTATTTCCTGTATGAGCAGGTCAATGCCACTGGTAGGTGTTTTGGTGACATCTGGTTCTGGGTCTGACTTTTCAGCAGATGCTGCTGTCGTTCTCAGTCAGCTTGTGCCTCCTTTTCAGTTCCTGATAGGAGATATTTGTGTAATTCTCTGTAACTCCTAATGATGAATAAGGGCTTGAGGAAAAAGCTGAAACACAGACTTTTTCCCAGTATCTTTCAAAATTCATTAGGGAAAAAGCAATTTCTGAGCTTGCTAAGGGAAGCACTCTGTCACATAAACAGCAAATTCTGAGTACTGGGCATACAACTAAATGGGAATTAGGGTTGTCATTCCAGGTTGAGACGTATCTGTCTCACAGCTTTTGTATGGATTGAATATAGTTTTCAGCAGCAGTAACTGATGGGGTGTTTTAACATTTTTGGAGCATTTCAGAACAGTGGTATTAATCTTTCTGAATCCCATGTACTTTGCATGCTGGTAAATCTTTTGCCCCTCATCAGGGCATCAAACTTCTGTAACATGCCCTTGAATATTTCTGAATAAGTTTGGCATCAGCCCGATTTCTGTGAAGAAAAGTAAATATCTGATCTATGTTGCCAGCTTGCAAAGACTGCCACAGCTCTGCAAGACTTATGGACACCTTACAGTGCTCTGCCTGCTTTCTCAGGCAAAATCCAGATCTCTTCTGTTTACTGTTATGAACTGTGGCTGTTGGCAAGCTTTCAAACTACCTCAGGAAACATAACACAGCCTCTTGTCTGTCTTGTGCCATTCTCTATCACAAAGTACAAGGCCTCCTGGTTGGTTGTATAGTTCACACATTGGTAAGTCCAAAAATTGAGTGGTTTTCTCTTGATTTGTCTGTCTCTGCCGAAAATACTCAGACTTCTTTCTTTGGGTACCTAGCAGGTAGGGTTTGTCCTGTCCTCACTTCATTGTTGAAGCATTAGCAGCCATTTGTTTTGGGTTTTTTTTTATGCCAGTTTATACCAAGAGTCACACTAGAGTTTCCCCAGACCCTGGTGTCCATCCAGGTAGATTCCAGTTTATGAAAGGTAAAAATCTTCATGGTTCTGTCATAATTCAAATAGAATCATAGAATAGACTCACAGAATCATAGGGGTTGGAAGGGACCTCAAGAGCTCATGGGGTCCAACCCCCCTGCCAAAGCAGCTCCCCAGCTCATACTGCACAGGTCGGCGTCCAGATGGGTCTGGAATCTCTCCAGAGAAGGAGACTCCACACCCCCTGGGCAGCCTGTCCCAGGGCTCCCTCACCCTCACTGGGGAAAAGTTCCTCCCCATGTTGGTGTGGAACTTCCTGTGCTCCAATTTGCAGCCATTGCCCCTTGTCCTGTCCCCACAGACACTGAAAAGGGGCTGGCCAATTCCCCCTGCATCCCCTGCTTAAGATAATTATAGACTTTAATTAGGTCCCCCCTTAGTCTTCTCAAGGCTGAAGAGTCCCAACTTACTCAGCCTTTCCTCATAGGGGAGATGCTCCAGGCCCCTAATCATCCTCGTAGCCCTTCTCTGGACTCTCTCCAGGAGATCCCTGTCCTTTTTAAACCAAGGAGCCCAGAACTGGACACAACACTCCAGGTGGGGCCTGACCAGGGCAGAGTAGAGGGAGAGGATCCCCTCCTGTGACCTGCTGCCCACACTCCTCCTGATGCCCCCAGGATCCCATTGTCTCTCTCAGCCCCAGGGCACACTGCTGGCTCATGGCCAACCTGTCACCTGCCAGCACCCCCAGGTCCTTCTCCACAGAGCTCTTCTCCAGCAGCTCACCCCCAGCCTGTACTGATACAAATGGTTGTTCCTTCCCAGGTGCCAGACTTCACACTTGCTGTAATTTTTCTGTAAACCAAAGAAAGTCAAATCTGCTACCACACATTTGTCAGGTCCACCTATGTGCAGCACCAAGCCTAGCTGCAGTCTTCTACTGGTTGCCTGAGTGCTCTGAATTTCACTGCTGTGTAGTATTTCTGTTTTGAGACTATATGGGATGTGTGCTGTGGTGTATCTTTAATGAGATTTCTGCTAGTATGCTACATGGTTTGATTCTCTGCTAACATTCAAAATATTTGAAGTTGTGTTCATCTGAGCAGTCCCTGATTGGCTTAACATTCCTATAATCTGATCAGGAGTTTATAGCTTGAGCAGAGGGAATGGTGGAATTAATAGGTTTTTGCATCCTGCATTTTTATGAAATCTTAATGCAGATTATTGAAGTGTTTCTGCATATGCAGCATAATTTAACTGGGAACTCAGATTTCAGCAGCAGTGCTCAGAAGTGTGCCTTCACAGGAAACTACTACAGCTTGTGTGCTGTTTGCTGCTGTTAAATGGAGCGTGGATATATGCAGACATCTGGAGGGTTCTGCTTCAAATGTCTATTCCTCAAATTGATCTCCAGACCAGTTTGTTCACTCTTCTTTCTCCGTTTGAATATAAGGCTTCTTGTGTTTAAGACCACTTCAGATAGCACCAAATGCTGTGGATGACAAAGTTCATCTCTCTGGATTTCATACCCATCACTTCTGCCAGAAGTTGCAGTCAAAGCCCAGCTCTGGGACAGGTGGTAACATCCTACATGCACGTTGGCTCCTTGGGAGAGCTCACCTAGTTTGGAGTTTCCAGAAAGCATGTGAAACAGGAAGGGAAGGGTGGGTGGGAGGGGTGGGAAGTCTTTCACCTAGTTTGGAATGGCAGTTCAGAGATTACTTTTGTTTACATCTTCATCCTTCATGTGTTTGCTGTCAAAGCCCTTCCTGCTGTCATACCTCAGGCAAGGTGAGTAAGGGGTTGTGTGTCCCATCTTGCCTGCAGGATAACCCAGGGAGAGATGTCTTGCTTGGGAATTTCATGTTTTGTGTTTTACATTGTGGTGTTGTATGTTAAAGCAAGGTCAGACAAATGTGCTTATTGCTTGAGGGGGAATACAAGGAGACTTCTGATACAAGGAAATGCCTGCAGGAGCTTATTCCACAGTTTTGAGTGCTTCCCTGAGACATGCTACTATGTGGGAAACAGAGTGTTTTTGTAGTTGGGAAGAGCTGTAAGCATTTTAGGGAACTGAAAAGATGAGAAAAGCTGTTGTGAGCAAATTAAAGCAACGAGTCTTTTTCTGAAATCTAAAACTAGGCCAGCTGGGATTGTAACAGCTGGAAGAAAAGTCTGGAGAGTGAAACTGCTATCACAAGGTGTGCTGAAACCTGGGCAAGAACTTGCTGCTTGGTGCTCTGCATTTGGGACCTGGATTGAGTTACTCAGTTTAGAACAGCAAACACTGCAAGTCTGTAATATTATTTCTATGGGGAAGTGAGGAACAAAGTGTAAGGTGTTTGGTGGAGATCGATGAGTAAGCTAGATGTCATTTAGCTGTCCTCAGCTGCTGTCTTTACACTTTAATTGGCTAATGAGCCAGGAATTTTTGCTAGATAAAATTTTGTTTGTGCTAAGGGATTTTCAGCAATTGAGGCTGAATAAAACTTGTTAACTGAAGGAATTTTGGGACAGGGGGAAGTTCCAGTTCAAGTACTGTTCTAGCACTTGATATAAAAAGCTTTCTGCATTAAAAAGTACAGTGTCAGATAAAATTGAGTAGTGATTAAGCAGTAGGCTGTCCTGTCCAACGTAGAGCTGCATGCCTGGCATTCTGCAGGGATATATTTCTTCAATATCTCAACAAACAGCAGCTGAGTGTCCCTGGGTGTTCTGCAGAAAAGCCTTTGCTTTGTGTCAGTATGTGCTGCTCTGTTCTGCTGGTTCTGGTCCAGCTGTGGGTTAGTTAGCTGACATGAGGGTCAGGACTGATCAAGGGGTGCCCGCAGGATTTGTGGCTCTACTTTTGAAGGAAGCAGGCAGGTTATTTCCATACCCCAAAATATAACTTTCTCAAAGAAAAGCACAGATCTGAACATGTGAATTTCAGCATTACCAGTGTTTTAGGTGGAAGGAAGAGCATCGTGGCCAAGGGTAGCAACCTGCAGGAAACTTGGTCTAGTTCAAACCTACTGATTGGATACGAGTCACAATACAGCTCTGAAGGTGTACTTGGCTTTTTTATCTTTGAAAACACTTAAACATTCTACAAGATGTCCTGCCATTCAGCCCTGTGTAGTCTTTTAATAGTTCCTGAAATGTGGAAGGTATGGATTATGTTAATGTAGCTTTTAAATTTTTGATGGACTGAAATGGCTTCAAAAATTAACCTTTTGAAAACACTTTGGTAGATTGCACGACAGGCTTTTAGCAGCTTTCTTCATCTAGTAGTATGTCATCTCATGTTCCAGTAAATGAAGAGCTTTGACTGGGGTTATGCCCAGCTTCCTGACCCAGGGTGAATGTCTCCAGCTGATGTTGGAGATGATATTATTTATTGTTAGATCATCTGAAAGTCTCAGCTGTTTTCATGCCAGTACAAAGGATGGAGGCTGTTTGTGCTCCCTGGGTGTTGTACCAGTTTGTTGTCCAACACATGCTAAGAGATCTCTGATAAACCAAAAAGAACTTCATTGCACCTTGAAGAAATAAGAATTGATATCCATTTATTTATGAAAGGGCTACCTACCTTTAGTGCCAAACATCCCATAGTAATTAAAACCTGAGGCTGTCACTGCAGTGAGAGGGAGAATGGAGATGGAGAATGCTTCCTGGTCTCTGCCAGACCACACGTTTCCTGCCTTCCAGAACCCCTCGGGTGCTCTAGGTTTTGTAAGGCTGAAGAGAAGCTGCTGAGAGAAGTTTTTATTTCTGCTTTGCTGTGGTACAGATCATGACAACTAGATTGTTCCCAAAGTGCATGCTTGTGAGTCTTCCACTGGACTCCACCTAATAAATAGAGAAATGGTCTCTCTTTGCTCTTTCTTCCTGTTTTTCTACGTTGTTTTGTCTTTGGCATTTTGTTGTAGGATATAAGTGCAGGATGCACTTGTGGTGATGCTAGGATAAATGAAGAGACCTGGGCTGGAACGGATGCCCCCTTTAAGCACTGTCTCTAAAGATGACAGCATTTTGGGTCTTAGCATGGCTTCTTGGTATAAAACACTCAAAAATAAGTTTGAGCAGGGTTTGAGCTCTGTACAGCGTTATGGTTTAGCATATGCACCTCAGCAAATCCTTTTTTTTCCCTCTCATGTACAGAAAACTCTTGGCTTACATCTCCATCTGCCCTTCTTTTATTCTGGCTGGAGCCAGACACACTAAATAGTGATTAAACAAAAGATTAAAATTCCATTTTTGTGCATTTGGCGTTTGAACGCTGATCAATTGCTTTGGCGGCGTGTTAAGTAACAGCATCGTAGACAACAGAAGGAGCTTATTTACAGCAATCTGTCTAAATCCATTTTCAATGTATTGCTTAATATGCTTTTCTAGTTTAATTCATTTTCAGTTTTTAAAAAAATGAAGGGTGGAAACAAGCAGGAGATTAGTTTAAGATATTGCTGGAGACGTAATCACTCCTTCGTGGTAAACAAATTCCAGTTCTTAAGGAAAAGAAAATGTGCTTGAGCTGAAATAGAACTTAGGGGCTTGCTGTAGGAGTTAATGGGTAAAATTCAATGGCTTGTGCACTTAGCTAGCTTGACTAGATGATCATAATAAACCCTTCATGCTTTGAAATCTCCTTTTTCATTGCTGTTTACAACTGTCCATTTCAAAAAGGAAGAGGTTTTTGCAGAAATAAGAAGCTAAAGTAGAACAAACCAGAAAATTGCAAAGGCTGTAGTTTTGCTGACCTGTTTTCTATGGACAGAAATCCAGATCTGTATTGCTAATTTACCCTAACCGTGCAGCACTGGTATCTGTGGAATACAGTGAAGTGAAAACAAGGGGGGTTGTGCTGATGAGGTTTGGACAAAGTCATGCCTCCTGCTATGTAGTTAGAATTAATGAGAAATTAGGATAAAATGAAAATTGACATGAAATATAGCATTACAGGTAAGAGACAGCTCCCTGCAAATGATATGCTTGTTTAATAGTTAAAGCAAAAGTCAGTTCTAGGAAACTTGCTGTGTTTTACAGATTGCTTGGATATCACAGTCTAGAGCGTCTGTTGAAGGGGTATCATCAAGTTATGTAATTTGCATAATTGAGTCAAATCCCATGCAAGCATCCCTGAAGGAAACCACTAAAAAAAGCAACATTCTGGTCTCTGTGTGCTGTGTCTGGATTTCTACAGCTTAGACACTTCCACAAAGATGAAAAAAAGAGAAAAGGAATAAAAAGGAGCTTCCAAAATGCCATCAGTGTCAGCAACCTCCCCGTTCTCACCCTGAGAGAGACTTTGAGCACATCTTCCCTCTGCTATGATGGTATGTGGACTGCAACTTTACACACTGCTCTGCTAATTAATAGTGATGACTTGAGCATAAAAATTGCAGTCAAGGTGAGGAAGGCAAATGTTTTATCCTTCACACTGACTTTTTTTTTTTTGGTAGTCTGCTGAAATTAGAATTGGTCTTGAAAGTGTGATTCTTACCAAGAAATAGGATGCTAATCAGCCTGCTGCAGCTACATCTTCCCTTCAGGGCTGTGAGCAGCACAGGTGCAGGCAAGGTCACTGAAGCAAAGACACTGATACTCGTTTTCTGGCAGGGAAATTCAGCTCAAAATTAATGCTCAGACATTGTTGACAGAACTTGTCAGTGGCTCATTTCCAGATAGGGTGTTTTAAGTGACCTGCAAAACCAATGTAAACATGACATGTTTGCACGCAAGGGATGTGGTTAGGTGTATTCTAACCTCTTAACATTTACCCAAGTTGAATTAAATTTAACGCAGCATTTCTGAATTGGATTGACTAATGTAACTTCTCTGCCCAAGACCAAAAACACTCCAGGATGCAGCATGTCTGTCATGACCAGCTGCAGCTATGCCTACCCTTCAAGATTTGAAAAGCCACTTAGAGAGGTATGTCGATCGAAAAGAGATTAATGCTGTGTTTATCTTGTGTGAATCTCGTTTGGGTTTAGTTGTACAGGGCAGTAACATCATGAGCACTGCAGGCAGAGGAACAGATGATGAGTCACACAACACAATCCTCACTTTACTTTTCCAGTGCCAATGTGAAGAAAAGTCAGTCCTTGTCAGACTCCCAAGTCTGAGAGCTGTACAGAGCCTGTTCCTCGGGCTGTAAGGATCAATAACTTATTCCGTGTGCCTCTGGAGTCCATCACTGGAGTTCAGAAAGGTCTAAATAACTGATGCATGTACTCCATGCTTTCCCCTCTTGCTTAATCTAAAGCTTACAAATTGCTGAAGTTTTTCCCTTGGCATGTGTCGTCTTGATTGGGTTTAGATTGCAGAGCTCAAAGATGGTTCCATGCGTAAATTTATTTGGGAGTGAGAGAAGTACTACATCTGCCTGCTAGGCTTTGTGCTGTCTGCCTGCCTCATCTGGGCCCTGTTCACAATACAGTGGCAGGGTCTGTGACTCAGCCTTTCCTCATAGGATAGACGTTCCATGCCCTTCATCATCTTCGTAGCCCTTCTCTGGACTCTCTCCAGGAGATCCCTGTCTTTTTTATCCCAGGTAGCCCAGAACTGGACACAATACTCCAGGTGAGGCCTGACCAGGGCAGAGCAGAGGGAGAGGATCACCTCCTTTGACCTGCTGGCCACACTCCTCCTGATGCCCCCCAGGATCCCATTGTCTCTCTCAGCCCCCAAGGCACACTGCTGGCTCATGGCCAACCTGTCCTCAACCAGGACCCCCAGGTAGAAGACTAAGGGGGGACCTAATTAGTGTTTATAAATAAGTATGAGGTACAGGGGGAGCCCTGGGACAGGCTGTCCAGGGGGTGTGGAGTCTCCATCTCTGGAGATATTCCAGCCCCATCTGGACGCCGACCTGTGCAGTATGAGCTGGGGAGCTGCTTTGGCAGGGGGGTTGGACCCAATGATCTCTTGAGGTCCCTTCCAAACCCCTACAATTCTGTGATTCTTTGATTCTTTTTCCTTTAACATCACTCTTACCAGTGCCCTCTTAGGCAGTTTGGATGTCTCTGCTGGTGGGTGTCGTCTTTTTTTTTTTCCCCCTCTCTTTTGTTTAGTGTTGCCTGACTTTCTGTGGTCACTTCAGAGGGACTTGGCATAGGGTGCTGGGGTTACCATAAGCAAAGTGGGTTTCATAAGGCTTAGTCACATTTCTCCTTTTAGATCTGGTCCTTAGGTCCCCTCACAGTGATCCCCTCTCTGGTGGGTGGATTTCTAGAGTAACTGCTTGTAAGGTGTCAACATCTGTTGAATGGCTGCAAATGGTAGAAGGGATAGCAGTGTTGTAAATGGTTCTCCTGGTGTGCTCATTCAGTCCAGAGTGCTATAAACAAGAGAGACTTAAAATATTGATGTTTCAGACTTGCCAGTTGTTGCTGTGCCCAGTATGACACTCGTACTCAAGCTTAATGCTCAGAAAGTTGGCAGAAGTCTCCTGGCAAGGAGATCCTCTGGTCTGCAAGAGTTTTCCAGGACTTTTTCCTGGCAGGGGAGCCTGGTGAGCAGGCCTGGCAAAGCAGAGACCTTGAAAACAGACAAAAATTTCACAGAGCAATAGTGTGCTCTGTGGGTTTTTTAGTGATGGGAGTTGTTGAGGGTTTTGCAGTGTCACATGCAGTGAAAAGTGAACTGCAGACACTGGATTGCTGGTGGTGATCATTTTATCTCCTCTTAGGTGCAAAGTGAAATTCAGGAAGGTACACTACCAGTTTCTGTGTAACTGTCCTTTCCTGCTAACCAGCCTTTTCTGGCTGTTGTCTGGTAATTACACCCTGCAGTGTGGTCCTGCTCCTCCCACACTGCCCCGAGAATTCCTTTCCCCCGTCATCCTGCGGCATAAGTATTTTTCATAGAATATCCTTTTTAGCCCCAGTTTGCACAAGTGGAAGTTCCTTAATACTTGTTCATGTTGTGAACTAGCTGTGTGATTGAAAGTGTGATTGAAAGGCTGAGAGAGCTGGGGCTGTTCAGCCTGGAGAAAAGAAGACTGAGGGGGGACCTAATCAATGTTTATAAATATCTTAAGTATGGGGTGCAGGGGGAACTGGCCAGCCCCTTTTCAGTGTCTGTGGGGACAGGACAAGGGGCAATGGCTGCAAATTGGAGCACAGGGAGTTCCACACCAACATGGGGAGGAACTTTTCCCCAGTGAGGGAGCCCTGGGACAGGCTGCCCAGGGGGGTGGTGGAGTCTCCTTCTCTGGAGATATTCCAGACCCATCTGGACACTGACCTGTGCAGTATGAGCTGGGGAGCTGCTTTGGCAGGGGGGTTGGACCCCAGGAGCTCTCGAGGTCCCTTCCAACCCCTACAACTCTGTGATTCTGTGATTCTTGTCCACCTTGAATGCCCATCAGCTCTATTCTGGTGAAAATAAAATGAATTGCAGTGAGAAGGAAAGCTAGTACTCTAAGTATTGATATTAGTTAATTGAGTGTCTGGTTTCATGAATGAAACTTTACTTCTGCCAGGTATGTCACCATCTACACAATGTCTTGTCACATAGTCAAGAAGCTGATCGTTTTATGATCTTTGATTGAAAGGATCAAGGATAATTTTAAATCTTTTACATAGAAAAAGCAAAAAACACCATCATACACAGACAACCCACAAGTAAGTTCTAATAGTTCACAGGCCAGCTTTTAATCAGATTGAGCTCTATCAGTTTTAGAGCCCTGGGTGGTTGTACTTTGGCATGGTGATACAATCAGCACGACTCAAGGTTCCTTTGCTGTGAGCTACCAGCTGTAGTAGAGCAGGTGAAGCAAACAGACACCTGTGCTTGGCCACTCTGATTCACTTTGACACTGGAGCTGGAACCTGCCTTCACCTATGTCAGTTAATACATAGGGCTCCAAGCTGGAGTGGAAAAGCAAGTGTTCCCTTCCTGCTGACTGCTGTAGGAGAGGAGTGATGTGATGGAGGATAAACCCGTTAAACCTTCACAGCAGGGTTCACCAGAGCTCATCCATCAGACTGCAGTGAGGTGACCTCCATCAGGCTGAAGTCTAGTGCCTTGGAATATCAAGTGAAATGTTCAAATGTCCTATTTTCCCAAGACAAATCTAGGCATGAAAATGAAGGATTTGTAATTTAACTAGTCAGGCAAATGACATCTGTGTCCTAGATGTAGAAGACGCCTGATAACCCTGCAAGGTTACTATGCCAACCGTTGCTTTTTGGTGGTTACTTGGTTTGATTGACCCATTAGTGAGACTTTAAACCTCTTGCCCTCCAGGGAGGGAAACTTTTTCTTTCTAGGAAGTTCTAACCTGTGGAGTTTGCTCTGCACATCACAAGAAATTAGAAGGGAAAACCCACTAAGTACTTTCTGTAACTATTTCTGTAGTTGAGATGCTACAAGTGACTTGCACTTACACTCTACCAGCATATTACAACATAATTGAAAACTCATTCTCAGAGATGATGCCTTCTTGACCCTAAACCATACTTAAATATATCATATCTCTATTTCCCTTGGATTTGGGGGATGTCAGTGTTTGAGATGTATCACGGTTTCCTTTCCACGCACAGTAGTCTTTGATCCTGAATTCACCCCATCTTTCATTTGCTAACTTGTTCCCAAAGCACTCAGTGCTTTTGAATTTCAGGAACAACATAATGAAAAGAGGAGCTCTAATTGGGTTCAGTGTAGACTCATACCTTCTGTAAAATTTGCTTTTAAGTTGAGCAGCAAGAGTCTTAATAAATGACCTTTTAAATCTTATTTTGATTTTATTCAGGTATAGTAGTGTGCTCATTAATAATGATCCTGCAATAGGTCTCCCATTACAGCTTTATTGTTAATTAAATAGGATGTAAGATGTATTGGATGTTTTCAAAATGAAAATGGGAGTTTTTAATAGATTCCCTGATTAAGAATACTGGTCTGCATACATGATGGTGCCCTGAAAAAAATACCACTTAACTGCTGTAGATAAAGTGCTGTTCTAAGGCAAGCAAAACTGGCTTCCTCACCCTTTTCAGGGTAAAAACTACTTGCTGTAATGGTCTTACCTTGGGGAAGATATTGAATCTCCCCTTACAGGAAGGGGAGGCTGTTAAGGAAAGGTTTCCCATGTTGTGTATTTAATATATCCAATCTTTCATTTAGAAGGCATCATACCTGAGGCAAAAGAAAGACCCTTACTTTGGAGATGGACAAAGGAAAAAGGACTGGCATAACAAAGAAGCTATAAGGAGGGACTCTGAGCGTGTAGGTATGTAAGTTTACTATAAAAACACTTTAATACAGACTGTAATTTAGTTTAATTTGTAGGCTGAGTACAGAACAGCACATTCAGCTGTAGGGTCAAGATGATGTTTTTGCCATGATGCAACAGTTGCTGTGTTTTAATCCCATTTAAAGTCCCTTCCCCCAACTGCACAGTAATTGTTTGGAGATGAGAACACATTGGTAACATCTTGGGGTTTTTAGGATAGGTGCAGTATTGAATTTTAAATAGTTTACAAAAAAAAAAAAAGTGTACCTATACCCCTCCCAAAAATGGGAGATCCAGAAAGGAAGAGGAGGGATAAAAAGAAAGATGATAACATTCATGCAAGTTTTATTCTGGAGCCCTGGGATTTGCCTTGAAGCACATAAAAGGGCCCATTCTAAACGTCACAGCTTTACGCTGTGTATCTGCAAGGGCTCTACCTCCTCTGTGCAAGAGCTCAGGTTGTTAAATATACATATCCATCTGTGCTGAAAAAAGCATCAGTGATGAGATATTCAAACCATATGTATTCTTCCTGCAGTGAAACAAAAAACATTCTATAGATCCTCCCCAGTGTTGCCATAGCCCCTTCATCTGTTTCTGATGTTAGAAGGAAGACATTTAACTTCCACAGTTTGCACAGCTGAGTGGTTTGTAGCAAAACTGCTTATCAAATCAAATTGTTATGTTGACATGGTTGACCCAGTGCTAAATATGACACAGAGCACAAAACTAATGATGGAATTTTCAAAGGGCTATAAGATGACTCCTCTCCTTTTGGTATATGGATTAGTTTCTGGCCAGTTAAACACCAATTAGTAGTAATGATGCATGTTTACTCTCTGTCTGTAGGAAATGGAGAACAGGGAAAGCCTTACCCAATGACTGATGCAGAGCGAGTGGACCAGGCATACAGGGAAAATGGCTTTAATATCTTTGTGAGTGATAAAATTTCTCTGAATCGTTCCCTTCCAGACATCAGACATCCAAAGTGAGTATATAGTTTGCTTTTCTACAAATGAAAGCCCTAAGTTACCACATCTGCAGGAGTGTGCTTTTTTATTAGGGACTCTTGTAACTTCATCAAATACAATCCTTTCACAGCTGGGTCCTGCTGTCCCTTTAATAAAGGGCAGTCTGTAGTAATTGCAATGGGAAATAGAGGAGACCAAATCTAGGGAAAAAATCCTATTTTGATTCCAAAAGGGTTAAAATTACCCAAAAAGTGCAACCCTGTGCAGAAGAGATCTTGAACTTCCCTCAGAGGTGACTACTACCTTCACATCTTGTAATGTGGCAGTTCTGTTCCTGAGCCCACTGACATAGCCAACAACTTTTAGCTACTGATAAGTTGGAGCTATTTCTTTCTGTAGTTTAGACTGATATGAGTTTTGGACTCAACTGACAGATGCCTTAAGTGATAACTTTGTGGCTCACCACCCTGCCCAGTTCTTGTGTTGGCCACCAGCTGGAAATAACCATGAAATGCTCAGGAGCAGAACAAGGTCTGAGTAGCTTTACTCAACTACATATGAAGAGGGTTTTTTTCTTTTGAGAACTCTTTCTGATTTATGGATTAGTTTTAGACATCTTCCTCATAAGAGCCTCATCAAGGTTTATGAGTAGAAACTAGTTCCAATTGAATGCTGGCTTTTGAGTTCATCTATTTTTTTACATTCTCCCTTGGATGGTGTCAAACTGAATTCTGTGCAAGCCAGAAGGAACTTTTAGCAGAAGTGCCTCAGTTAAGCCTTAACCCCTATTTATACAAAGCTGAGAGGTTTTTAAATATTCTCTGTGCAGTTCTTAATCTGAAAGCATTGCTAGACATTTGAATGAAAGCTTGTTTTGTGTAAAGCCATTTTTATCACAATTTGGTGAATCTGAATTCAACATCTACTTTATTCATTAAATATGATTTCCAGAAGTCAGGCTTTATAATTCGTTAGCTGTGCATTGAGAGATTACCTCTTCAGCTGTCACAGCAAACTAATCAAATACACCAGCTTGACACCCTTTCTCAATATATACTCATAAACCAGAGTAGGGAGTATAGCTCCATAAATATTTTAGGCATGCAGCTGAAGTGTTTAAACATAGACATAAATCAGGTAACTGAAGATGCTTGTTGATCAGCCCAAACTCAAGTCCTAGGAAATGCAGTTTGAGTTTGCTAACCTAAATTATACTTGGCTTCCAATTACAGGGGCTGCCAAGGGCCCTGAGAATTTAAACTTCAGACAATGCCAGCATTTCCTCTTCTGAGGATTTAAGATATTACCTCATGTTCCCCATTGTTTCTCAAAGTTGCTGACTCCTTGTTGCTAATCCTGCTATTTTAACTCTTTTAAAACATGTAATTTCTAACTCCAGTTGCCAGCTAAAAGTAGTAAGTGACCCATGGGAATCGAGGGGCTGAGGGAGAGCATGTATTGGATATACCTGGGGCACACATACAACTGTTTGTTTCAGCAGTTGTCTTCCCCTGCTAACATTTTCTTTAAGTGTTTCTGGGTTTTTTAATATTAAATGCTAATTTTACAGGTCTCGTAAAGCAATTCTAGATGTGGTAGCTGGAGGGAAACAATTTCTCTCCTTGCTTAATAGTTAAACTTAATAGCTAAAGTTTGCTGCTTGTTAGTCAGAAAAATCCATTTTAAGGAGAGTTAGAGATTTGGGAGCTCTTGTTTCATATTGGAACAGAATTATAGCTAGTAGCTGTCTCAGAAGAAGGTTAAGATTGCAATGCCAAGGGCTGGATGAAAGCAGTCCATGCAGCTTTATTTTGCATCTTGTATCTGTTCATTGCAGCCATAGTCTGCAAGCTCTTGGCAGACCCCCAAGACAATTCATTAGACCCAGAATAAGCCACTGTCCTTTCACGCAGGCACCGCAGTCACTTCCTGTAATCGCAGATTTATTGAGCTTGGATAAGATAGGTGCATCCTCCTCCCTTCCCTGGGAAGGGTACGAGGGAAAAGCTGCTGCTGCCAGAGCTGCTCTCATTCCCATCTGCCCTTCCTGGGAACACGGAGGGAACTGCATGCACGCACTGCTTTGTGTAGGTAGAGGAAGCCTCGCCAAGGGCCTGGGAAGAGGGAATCTGCAAATCAGCTCTGGTGTAGGCTGTGCAAGAGGTCTGGTGGTGTGGCAGGGCAGGGGGTGGAGAACAGCCTCCTGCCCGTGTGAGAGGGAAGGGGGCAGCCTGCCCTGCTGGCAGTGCCATGAATGTATTCTAACAATCTCTATTCACATCACCACCTCTGTCTGTTTTGCGCTGGGCACGTGGGGTTCTGAGAATGAAATAGATTTTTGTCCCTTAGTGAACAGCTGCTGGGTGCTTTTTAACTACAATTGTTCATTGTATGGCCTTACATCTTACCTGGTTAACAGTGTTTAAACTCTGCTGTTAGGGCCACACCTGCAGGAAAATAAACACTGCACTCAGTGCTACGGTAATGGAATTTTTGTCATGAAGGTACTGTGCAGCCGCTCCCACAAGGCAAGGGAGCATTACCCCAGCTTGAAAAGTAAGATTAATACTGGGAGGAAATACCCTCATATTCAAGGAGTCTATACAGGGAGTCTGCAGAGCTGAGTCTCCAGCCTTACCCAGGTTCTGCAGTGCTTTGTGTTCAAGCCCCAGGTGTCAAACTAGACCTGCTGAAAAATGGAGAAGATGAGATGAGATTGACTGGATAGGAAAAGTACAATTTGAATAATTTGTCCAGAATAACAAAGAAAACCTTTGGTAGGGGTTGGAGGTTGATCTATTGCTGAGAGAGGTGGGTTTGTTTATGGAGCAGGTTTTACCATGCAATTATCCTGGCTCTATCATTCACAAAAGCTTGAACTTCTGGGACTGTTGAGGGGAGATGCTGTTGTACAAAAACCTTACTTCCTGCACATTTTATTTAAAAATAGTTATGCATATGATTAGAGTGAATTTTTTCTCAAAAAGCTGGGAATAAGCAAGCTAAGCCAACACACTGATAGTGCCTAGAACAGATACATTCAACTTCTGGAACAACATTGTAGAAATTCCTCTCCCTCATAGACGTTGAGGTGTAAGGATAGGAAAAGCAAATACTTTTGAGACTTCTGTGTCCTAAGCTGGACCTGAAGTTTCAGCACCTAATAGATCCTTCTGTGTCATTAAGTGTCAGGGGCCACTAACAGTCCCCAGTTCACTTGGAGTGGTGGTTTACCTGGCAAGGTAGACTAGGTGAGGCCAACACTGGCTTCATAAGTGGGGTGTTTTTCATGCACTTTGCATCAATTTGAGGAGTAAAAGATGAACTAAGTTACTTAATGGTAATTAATATGGGAATGCTGGTGGTGTTTGGCACTACATTTTAACCTGCTTTTATCTTTGTCCAGCTGCAAGAATAAACTGTACCTGGAGAAGCTTCCAAACACTAGTGTGATAATACCATTCCACAATGAAGGATGGTCTTCTCTCCTCCGGACAGTGCACAGTGTCCTAAACCGCTCCCCTCCTGAGCTGATAGCAGAGGTAGTGTTGGTGGATGACTTCAGTGACAGAGGTATGGGAATTTATATGTAACAGCCCCACCTGTGTTTACTTACCTGTGCAATCAATGAACTTGCAAATTTGTGTATAACGACTTGAGGTTTGTTACTTGCCAAGAGCAGAGCTCTGGTGACCCTTGCTTCAGTGTATTTGAAAAGCCAGAAGTCTAACAAACACCTCCTCTTCTGTATTCAGTTTGTGCTGGTTTAGCTGCTGATGGTGTGGGCTGGCCTGTATGTTGAACAGTGTGAGTAACAGGGAAGTTGGGTTTAATATTCAGCTAAGGGCCTGTGTGGTTCTTAACATTTAACCCCAGGTTTAAATGTTTGATGCTTAGAATAAAAAAAAATAGGGGTGAAAAGCTCACTTGTATCCTGCTTTCTAGACACAGAAAATGGTAAAAGAAACCTTCATAAGAGGTTTCCACCTTGAACTGCCTATGATTTGGCTTATCTTTTTTTCCTGAATTTTACTGCTGAAAAGTAAATGGGCAGCATGCAAAACTTTGACTGCTCTCACTTGCTGGCTTGCTTGCAGCTCCAGTCTTTTATTCTGGACTGTGTTGCCTGGAGCAGTTATTTCTGGTTTGGGTTTAAGTGCTACATGCAAAGACATGTAGTCAGTGGCATAATGCACCAAGTCAAATGGAACAAGCACTTGTAATTGCAGCAGTAATGTGTAGATGTAGTTGCTGAATTTACTACTTCTGTAGCAGAAAGGCAAGGGATCTTTTGCTCTGAACCATTTAGATGCTATGTGATATAAATTAAGCTAGACTTTGTCCTGTAGTTTGTGCTCCTGCTGTGGTGCAGAAGGCAATTGAGTGAAGGAGGAATGAATGCCTCTATCATGTAGACACTGCATAACTAGAAAGATCACGTGGAAAATCCTGTGAAGGAGCTGGTGCTCTCCTGTGTTGAAGTGACTTTAAAAAGGGGTATGGTCAGATATAGAATCTCTTTTCTCCTTTAAAATTACCTAGACAATTATTTAGTTTTGTGAGCTACAGTTAGAGTTCTACCACTAAAATCATTCAGCTGGGGGGGGTGGGGGTGTGTGTGTCTGTTTGGATACACCTCCAAAAGTCTGACTCACAGGGACTCCCTAAAATGAGCTTGGAAGCAAGCTTGTGTTTGGTGTCCTGACCTATACTGACTTTCAAATAAGCACTACCAAACAGCTACAGTATTTGTTCTAAAGTATATCCCTAATTAGTTTGCAAGCAAGGCATGCTGGTTTGAACAAATCAATGTTATATGAAATAAGTATTTCTTTAGAGGATTTTCAGACTAAGCTGGGGAGGGGAACAAAAACCCTGACTAACTATCCTCCTAACAAGGTCTCTTTATTGCTACTCAGTCTAGAAGCAAATTAGACAAGCTCATGCTGTAACCACAGCTGAACTGTACAAACAAATTTCTTTTTGAGGGAAGTAGAAGTAATGAAATCTGGTTTCCTGTGGGTCTGTTTTCCTTGTTCTCTAGATGTGCCCTTCTGACCAGGCGAAAGAGAGCACTCTGACTCCTCTGCCCCTGCTCCTCATCAGTCTGTACACGTGCTGTTTGTCTGGCTCACTCTTGCTCTGTTCCACCTGCCCTCTGATAAAATGGAAGCTCTTCTTCATCATTCATCCATCTTTCATACAAAGGTTGCAAGAAGTAGCTAGATTAATTTGTGTGCAGCATCTTTCTCTATATAAAAGTCTGTGAAGTTGGACAGTGAACTAAATTGTCAAGGGAAGAGAACAGCACACAGGCAGATTGCTGATAAAATCTCCTTTTTCTTTTTTTTAAACCAGTGTTTTCCTGCTAGCTCATTTGATCTGTGCGTGTTGGGACAGTTACTAGTTAGGATGAAACACTTTTCCTTCACCACTGTCAGTTCTGTGTCTGTACTGCAGCATTTCCTGCTGCTCCTCTTGCAGCGATCGGTGTTCCACATCAGAGTTGGCTTCCACACCTCTCCTTGGGGTTTAAACAGATCCTTAGTCTTCAGAAGGATGTTAAGTCCTCAGTGTATGATCTTGACTCGAAAGGCTACTGGCTACAAATTTCTGGGTTTAATTTATCCATTGTGTGTATCTCCATTACAAACCCCCAAACATTTCAACCCAATACCTGAGAATTCATAATTTGAATGCATCAACCTGAACTGCATTGAGGGAGTGAAGTAAAAGTTTTCCTAGAGCCCCTGCATATTGTATGTTAGAAGAGGGCATGTAGTTGAGTTTGGAGTGTTAGGCCACTGCTCTGGCTATCTGTTTTTCATCATTAAATTAAGCAGGTGATCAAAATCCTGTGCCCGAGATGATGGTCATCACCAATGTGCCACAGAACCCATGAGCTGTACAAAGAATGAGGAGAGACTTCTTCATTTTCTTTGCAGACAACTAATTACTTATGATTTTCAAGGTGGAATGCTGGGCTTCTGTTTCAAATGCTTGTCCTGCAAATTTGTAATAGTATCTTTCTTCTAAAATTACAGAATCACTGTTGGCTGTAGTGATAGGAGAGGCCATGTCTGAGATCAGAGGGGCACAGCATGAGCAGTAAATGTCAGCTGCTTCCCCAAAGAGATCAGTAGACAGCCATCAGAAACTCCAGGAAAAAGCAAAAGGAAAGGATAATCGCTCAATAAAAATCCATTATTAATTTTATTGAGAGGTTACCCTGACAAGACAAAATATCATACACTCTGCTGGAGCTCATGATGCCCTTTCACTTGTGGGTTGTCTAACCAGACCTCCAGCACTTCAGTAACTCTTAAAAAAGACTAATCTTCAAGAACTTGACTTTCCCTGGCAAGGAGCCTATAGCCTTCTTGCTAGCATTTCTTGTGTGCTGACCTGTGGTGGGGTTAAACATACTGGGGTTTGCTGAGCTGCCTCTGAGGTTTTCTTTACATTGCACTCTTGTGCTGCTGTTGCACTGGTTTCTGTAGGGTCTGGTGATAGTGCCAGCCCATCAGCCTTTCATCTGTGTGTCGTCTACGCGGGGAATCTGCTTCACTTGAAGCAAAGAGAACTGTGCTAATAATAGAAATACTAAGTGTGGAACCCTGGCTCCTGCACACATCAGTGTGGTTTTTTTCTGACAGATGTTGCTTTATATGTTTTTTTCATCTGTTTTTAAGCTTGGGAGTAAGGAATTTTTTGGTGTGGCTGTAAGGCCAGTTGAGAAGTTGGCTAACAAAGTGATAGGAGAGCGAAGACAGATTCCTGGGTTGGTTTGTGGCTGCTGTGGTCTGCAGCATACCTGAGAGGCAGCTGTGTTTCTTTGCATTATTTGAGCTCTTGGACAGATGAATCATCATCTGGAAGTGTCAACAGCCATTTATTTCTTAATTTGTTTGAGAGAGACAATTCTTTGACCTTTAGCAATAAACATTTTTCAACCAAAAGAGGCTGTCCTGATGACAGCAAATCTCAACAGCCAGCAGCACGAGCTTTCAGTTGTGTTTTTTGAAATGTTTTCTTTGCTTTGTATTTGAAAAATCAAAATGTGCTGGAACAACTTGCTGGAATTTTCCTTTTTTTTTTTTTCCCCTCTGCCTGCCTGTAGTATAATGCAAATTACCAAAATCCAGCATTACTGCAAACATGTAGTGCTGGATTCCATGTCAGCCACAGTGCTCTGGGAAAGGTTCCTGCTCAGTGGGATCCGTCTCATGCTGCTCACTGGTAACATGTCATTTCCCTTGAGCTGTGGTCTGTGTTGTCACCTCAAGTGGCTGTCTTTGCTGACATTGGAACCTTTCTTTGTGGGGATTGCCTTGTTGAGGTTGCTTAAAAGGGACTGCTTTCCAGGATGTGCCTTTGGTAACAACAAAGTGTTGTTGGGGGTATTTTTTTACTCTTAACAGTCTCTAGTAATATAGCACTCCCAGTAAGACTGTGATCTCTTATGCTTCCTGGCCCCAAACTGAGTTGGAATGTCTGATACAAGGATTTTCTTCTCCTGACCATAAGCATTTCAAGACAAATATAGGGATTTGATGTGTAGAAGAATATAGGTTACCTTGAGGAGGGAGGTACCTGTTCAGCAGTATTGGAGAATCAGAATTAGCTTGCTCAGTGTCGTGTGCCATGTCCTGCTAGAGACCCACAGACTGACCTCCCTGGATTAACCTCAGCTATTTCAGGGTGGTCCAAAAGAACACCTACCCCTCTGGATAAGCAGAAATCAGAGTGCAGTACATGTCAATTATGACTTTAGAATTCCTGATCATAAAAACGCTTAGCTGTGGCAGTCCCGTGTGGATTTGTGGCTTCACTTTTAATTTCTATAGCTATTCTTTAGTCCTGATCTCAGTTAAATTAAGCCTTTTCATATGCTGGCTTGCAGGGTACTAATTATATCCCTCTGAGCTTGTTGTTACCAGAATGGCCCTAAGTAAACTAAAATGCTTTTTTCATGTATATCAGTTTTCTCCTGGGGACTGTCAGATGGGAAATTTGTTTGCTTTTTGATTATTCAATTACAATACTGCTGAGTGGTAATGGGTTCCATTATATCATAGGAATGGGAGGAGGGGAAGAGGAGTTGAAATGCAGGTCAGTTTGTAACACTGCAGGTTTTTTCTATTGGCTCCGATAGTATTTATTATTGATAGCAGGCAATCAGTAACAGACAGTCAGGGTGTACTTCAGTCCCTAGACCTACAGTCTGAATCTCTAGGGTTTGCCTTGCACAAAAGGGATTGCTGGTCTCCATCTAATTCTTGTAGCTGGTGGGCATCTCTGCTGTATAAGCCAGCTCTAAGTTTGGATGGACAAGCATAAAGCTGTCCTCTGTCTCTCACTAGATAAACAGCTCTAAGCTGAAGAGGCAGAGGACATTGTATCTTTTCAGGATGCGTGTCTCAATGTTCTTTACTTTTCACCTGATACATATTTGGTACCTCTGTACAGCAGTGGAACATCCAGTAAGTAGTACTACTGCTACTGGGTGAAAGGCAGAAGTCTGCAAAGCTCTGTTCCAGCTGCTGGGTGCCCAGTCAGTACTGGCACATGGGGCTGCTCCTCCCCACGTGCAGGAATTTCCATTTCCCTTTGCTGAACTTCACAAGGTTTCTGTTGTCCCATTTCTCTTGCCTGTCAGCGTCCCTCTGAGTGGCACATCAGCCACGAACCTTCTGAGTGTGCGCTCAGGTCTTGAAGGTGTGTGCAGTGGTGTTAGGTCTGATGTCAGCCTTTGGGGTGCACAGCTAGTGAACAGCCCAAGACTCCAGCCTGGCTTTGTGCTGCTGCTGCCAGCCCTTAGAGCTCAGCTGGTTTTCTGCCTACCTCACTGTCTGAGAACTGAGCCCAAATTTCACCAGTTTGTCCATGAGGAGTTATGAGGAGACAGTGTTGAAAGTCAAGATGCCTTTTATAGGTAAGAAAAACCTAATGAACGAAACCAAACATACTGGAAGAATACACCTAATAAAATGGTTTGCACAAGCATTCTGTGTGACCTGGTGCCCTAGTTCCCTTGCTGAATCTCCAAAAAGTACAATTATCTAGGGAACACTAATACCTCTAAAATGTAAACTAATTTTTTGCACTTGTGTCTGGAACAGGCTGGGATCATGTGTTTTTCAGCCTTCCTTTCCTGTGAAACATGGTAGGGTTTTTACCTTTTCCCCCTTTGCAGCAATTGAAAATTTTAAATTATTCAAAACACTGTAAACTTACTGTGTGCTGGAAGGCTGGGACTTAATTGCCAAATGTCATTTAAAAGAAACATCTTGCCATGTGCTTGGACTGCCTGTGTGCAGAGAGGAAAATGTTCACACCACACAGGTGGTTCAGAAATACTTTGTGTATAGCTTGTTTTACAGCTTAGCTTGACAGGAACCAGGGCTTGTGGCTGAGTGCTTCAATTCCATATAAAAGTCACGTTTCCCCGTTGTTATTTGCATACTGACTGACAGTCTGTTCTTTCTCATTTTAAGACCACTTTGGTATAAATGACAGTGTTTTAGAACAAGTGGTGTCCCTTGTTGAAGGAGGAGAGCTGCAGCATCAGTCATCCCCAAAGCATGTGTTCCAGGCAAAGCGCTGTGATGATACAGTAATAAAGTTGAATGTGGCAGCACTGAAAGTACTGCAGTCTCCAGACGTGGGGATGGTTCTGGAAGCACTAACCCATCCACCCTGTCTGCCTTATGGCATTGCACACTGGCAGTACATGAAGACTTAACATCCTTCTTGCAGTAACCAGTCAAAATCCACACCTGTGACTGGGAATCAGCAGCAGTTTCAGCTGAAGTACTTTATATTTAACCCAATGTGACAGTGACATTTGCAAAGTCAACCTCCTGGCTTTTAGGTGAAACATGGTATATTTTAGGATGCAGTTATCCAAGAGACATGGATACTTGGCTATTTTTGATTTTGAGGAGAAAATTTTGTTATAAGCAAGGTGTTTGGGATCTCATTTTCCCTCAGGGGGTCGTTAGGGATGTTCTGGATTTCAACTTTGTCTTTCTTCCAAGACTACCTGGTTTCCTTTGGCCTTACTACATTTCATGAAAATGATATCTATTTAGGAGTTCCTAAAATACTTATTTATTCAGCCATTTTTAGATTTTTTTTTTCTTACTCTTTCTTCATTTTCACTCCTTTTTGCAGTTCTGTGTTCTCAGCAGGACTCTGTGCAGTGAGAAGTTGAGCTGCTCTTTGACATGTGGAACACAGCAAAATGAGCCCAGGCTCTGGCATGTGGCCACTGCTCATCTTTGGCAACAAGAGGCTTTTAGGCCTTTTAATAATAGAATCCAAGGAGTGTTTTCCCCAAGCAGTGTCATCTCAGGCCTTGGCTTTGACCAGTGTGTTTTTCTCTGCCTGCCCTCTCCCCTTGTGCTGGGCCAGTCATCCTCCTTACGCTGTGCACCGACGGGCTGTCTCCACACCACGCTGCAGCTGACAGGGAGTCTCGGTGGAGCCCATCCATTCACTGAGTGTCAGAGGCAGCCACAGTCAAATCCCCCATTTCCCCTTTAAAGATAAATCCCCCTGACTTAAAATCTCTCTTTATATTGCAGTACAAGTAATCCTGGAGGGAGCTATATGGGATAATCTGAATGGAAAAACAAATGTGGGTAAGGCTACTTGGCTGAACCACATGCAGCATAATTTGGTCTGAAGGGCAGAAGTCACTAAGTAGTGTACTGAAGGGAGAAAGCAAGGGGTGATTAATGTGTCATGTGGGGGGCAGCATCAGGTATGTAGCAAATACAACTCTGTTCCATTAACCACATCTGTCAGGCCTTAATTGAAATAAATCATGTTCTTAGTATCTGAAATAGAAATGGGTTTAATACTTGAATTCTTTTTGGTCTTTAAATGGAACAGTAAAGGATTTATACAGCTAAAGATATTATCTTTTCATCTAGGCACATGCATTGTAAAAGTCTTTTTTTCTATTAAATGCACTAAAGTGCATCTGGCTAGTACATCTCTGAATATGGAGTGACTGCTTAGGACAAAGTGGTGAAAGCCTTTCTTACTGAATTTTGAATATATGATTCTTTTAAAGCTTTTTACTTTAAGATCTTTTAAAAAGAAAAAGCCACACTTTTCTTAGGCAACTATGCTTTTCCACAACCTTTTTTTAAATGTTGCTTTCAAGGTCTCTTGAAGTTGGAGTAACTGTTGTCTCAACTTCTGACAAGATTATTTTTGTACATTAAGTGATGGAATAAAGAACTGGGGTTTTTTCCTTGCTGTTAGAATCCATTGCTGATTATCTCAGGTTTCTTTAGACTCATAAATAACTGTCATTGAGATCTCTCTTGTGTAAGTGGGAAAAGGTTGTCTCTTCTAGATTAAGAGACCTGGAAGTCTGAGAAAACAAATATATTCTTTCATTAGAAGAAATTCTCTGTCATGAGACAGAGACTCATTTTGGTATCTCTATCTAATTAAATCTCAGGCTATTAACAGTGCTCAGTTTAGGGACCTGGTTATTTGGTGATTTAACACTACCAAGTGCATAAAGTGATGGTGAGTAGTTCTCAGGCTACAGCCAAGTTCTAAGATTTTCAGTATTGTGCTTCTGATGGAAGCCAACACCAATGGAACTTTGCCATGTAGGAAGTACTTGGCTTTGACTATCACTGATCCTGCCAGTGGCACGAATATTACAGAGTTAAATAGCCTACAAGACCCACAGTCTAGATTGTGATGCCTGTTACCCAAACTCCAGTGTGACTTACAGGTAGCACAGCAGGGAATGTATACTGGTGTAGGAGTGAATTTGTGAATTGCTAGTACTCTGCTCAGTAATGAGCACCCAATGGTGTGGAGCACTAAAATGAGACCTGATGCAAAAGTCTGGGTTTTGGTTTATGGAAAGATTATAAGTTGTTGTTTACAGTTTCTGGCAGTATTTTGTGGGTCTTGGGGTACTTCAGGCAAGTGTTAGTGACAGAGCTTGCTTTGGATCCATAGTTAAATAGCAATAGGATTCAATTTTGTTTTCCTTTTTGAGTATTAATTTTTAATGCTACTTTAAACACCATTTCTGTACTTGTGTATACCCTTTGTAATGGGATGTATAAAACCTGAATTGTTCATTAGGCAATGGCTGGAGACTACTAAAAATATATTCTCCAGTGTTTGAAGGGACCAGAGGGCCCATTGTAGTTGTTTACTTCAGCTTTTTTTTGTGACAGCCTAAATTAACTAACTAGTTTACTCTTCATCCTCATGTATTTCTTGCTTTAAGCTCAGTTGCTATGGCTGAAGGATTCTTCTAGGAAGGAGATAAGATGACTTTAAAAGGTCCAGTTTACTGTGACCTCTTTCTTCACTAATTATTGTGTAGTGAAGGGTGTCTGGCAAACTAAAGATTTTTTTTAAAAAATAAATAATGGTGAAGCAGAACTTCCATTACAGCTCATTAAATAACTCCAACTGCTTTGCTTGCTAGTAAGAAACCCTGTGCATGTAGCTTCTATTAGTGGAATCTTGCAGGAAAACAGCTTTTATTTTATTCTCCTCACCTTGAGGTATGTGTCCTCATCTGCTAGGAGTCAAAAATCTAGATACCTGCCAGCTGCAGTGCAAATCAGCATTTTAATGCTTTACAGCTGCTTCTCTATAGAACTTAATTAGAAATGTGATTCAGACACCCTCTGCCACTACTCATATATGATGCCTCTTATTGGTAATCATAGTTTCTGCTATTTAAGCATGCATTTTGTGTGGTGTTGACAAAGCAGCTGTTCCTACATTGGGACTTTGATAAAGGTGGAAACTTTTTCACTTTGGAACAGATTGGAAGGGAGCACTGCTGCCAGTTAAACCTAAAAGTGGGTAGTCTAGAACACGTTCCTTTTCTGTGCAGTTTTAATTGCAGTACTATTTTCTTAGTAAAGAGATGAAACCCATTCTCTTGCTATAGCATCTGTTCAGGAATGTCATGAGGACCATAGTTGGCTACTACCAGCAAGCAAAGTGTGCTTTGATGTCTCCAGTGGAACACAGTAGTTTACCATGCTGAACACTGGAAGCCAAAGCTCAAGATTTAAAAGCATGATGCCTCCAGCTATCCGTACTGCCCTCTTTCATCCAGCTAGAATGAATGTGTCAGCTGAGAACAATATTGCCCATGAGAGAGTTTAGTTTTTGCTGTCAGAACAGTCTTGGGTTTTATGCTTCAGGATTTAATAGATTTATTGACCTTTCTGGCAGATGTCACTGACTTACTGTAATAGTTGAATTTCTTCACATAAAGTAAATGAGCACTGGGAACTGATAGTGAAGAAGTCTAGAAGACAAGTAAAGTATGAGTTTGTAAAATGTGCTCCTAACGTGCTAGAGTTTGCTGCTACAAGTCAAAATGTGTCTCTTTTTCCTGCAGCTGTATTGATAATTTTTTCATTTGCCAAATACTTTCAGTTTTTGTTATCTAACGTCCAGGCTACAAGACAAACATGTTTTTGCTTTGTCCTTCATGGTTATTAAAGTATGAGCATTATTGTCAGAATGAAAGATTATCAATTAGCTTTCCAATATTCCATTTGGCTGCAAACCCAAAGCAAAAATTTTGTAGGTCTGTGTTGTTAATTTTAGGCTTCATAGTTGTTTTTCCCCACTTGGGCACACAAGATCAAAGCCTTTGGACTCCAAAGGGCTGCATTTCTATGGAATCAGAGCAACATTCAGGTGTGTTACATCTTGGACCTAATGAGACAGAAGTCCAGAGTAGAGTTTTCCCATTGACTCTTGTGCTTTTTCTGGAATCTTTCCTTTTTCATTGGTTTGCACAGAGAAAAAATTTCAGGCCAAGAAGTTCTTTGTATGTGGATACTGCTCATAAAGGCAAAGCTGAATCTCTGAGGACTGGTTTGTTATGGGTTGGTATTTTTACCTTTTTGCCTTTTTCCCCAGCTTTAATCTCCCAGTTTTGATATGTTCCAAAAAGTTTCAGCATGAAATGCCTTAACATTTCATCTGCCTACAGCTCTCCAAATGATGGCAAGTTTTGCCTTGCTGTCAGTCATAGGCTTTAGGTTCATGTCATGATATACTGTGCAGTACATCACTGTCAACAGTGAATGTATAATAACAGGCTCACCAGAAGCAGGCACAGCTAACCCCTCTGGCACAGCATCTTATTCTGGCTCAGTCCATGTGCACCTCTATGTTCTGGGGATTGCAGAGGAGTTGTGTTGAATTGGGTTTGTTCTGTCCCATGAGCAAACTTCTGAAATGCTTTTGCACCCGTTTGTCTCTTCAGTGCTTGGAGAGCAGTCTGTGATGTAGATTAAAGTTAATTAAAGGCTAATGTGGTCTCTCACAATTTTAAGGTCTAGTATTGGAAGTGGAGTATAAATCTGCAGGACCCTGAACCTCTGCATGGTGTGTGTACATTAGGCTCAGGCTGCTGGATGCCATTGGTATGATGGCTTGGCTTAGTGCTCCTCAGTGTTTTCACCTGCCCATGCAGCGTTTATCAATTTAGTAAAGAGGGGGTTTAAACAACGGGATAATCAAAACCACTTATTTGGCCTTAAAATGAGGGCACAGATTCCCCAGATTGAAGGCAGTATTTGGGACAGTAATGCCCTTCCTGCTAGTCACCATGACTACATCAAGCTTGAGCTGAATATTAAGTGTGCTGCAAGGAGTTCGCTCCTGTTTCAGCGGGTACATCAGCAGAAAGCTCCAGCTATCTAGTTTGTACGTCAGCAAAGCAGTCTCTCTGATGTTAAAAGCAATCAACAAGGAAATCTGAGAGTCACAAAATCACCTCTTTAGATCAAATGTAGTCAACAGAAGAGGAAGAAAACCTAAGTGGGTGATTTAATCTTGATACATATTTAATGAAATGGAAAAGGAGAAGAGGAAGCCAGAATGACTGTTCCCCCTGGGAAAGGTGGGTTATGGCACAGGAGGAAAAATTGATGATGGGGGTTGATCAGGGGGTTGGTATGTGGGAGTAAAGAACTGATGTATACACCACAGGTTGGCTTCACTGTTCCCCTCGAACAAAAGGTGCTTAAACCTTACAGCATGAAGGCAGGATAAGTAAATGGATTTTTCTGGATTCCCTCAGGAAGAAACAGTTGAAATAGACTTCCTTTACAAATGAAACTTTCCTGAGAGATTAAGAGGTTATGCTGTAGCAAAGATGATTATTCCCTGTGTATTTCTCTGCTTAGAAATGCAGCCTACTAAACTTTCCTTAGGGTCTGGGTGGATTTATATGCTAATGCCAGCAAATGTGAATTTTCTCATTTTAAGATTACACCTTTGTCTCTGCATTCAGAACTTGTATCTCCTGAAGCCATAAGTGAGCAGGCTTTGGATGTCTGCTTTAGGGTGGAGGAAACTATGAGAAAGTTCCTGAATTTGCAAAGTGAAGTAATTGGTGGTAGAGACAAAGCAGCAGAAGTTTAGGCACTTGAGTTTATCAAAGCACACAGCACAGGCTTGCACAAGTGGTCTTTGCCCCAACAACTGGCTTATTTCTTAGGCCCAACACTTCCACTTTTTGCGTGCTTTAGAGTACCTAAAATGGAGGACTGGTTTTAAGATGTTTAGAAAGAGAACGAAGTCAATAAGATCTCTGGAAACCTCCCTCCCAATCTTTGTTACAGACAGTGATGACTGCTGTATCAGCAGGTGGGGCAGTACACTTCAGGTATTGTCCCACACACAGAAACCCACCCTTCCCCAGTTCTTGCACATAAAGATGTGCTGAGACCCAACACTGATGCAGGATGGGCATTGGAAACTGCCCCCCCCTCCCCTTTAAGAGCCCCCACAGACCTGTAACCAATGAAGCAACAGCTATTACTCTACTCCCTTCCCAAGGCTGCCTCTCCTTTGTAAGAAGATTCAGCTCGGAAAACAGTGATCAGCTTAATCAGTTTGCTGTTACTGCGACTCATGTTCACAGTACTATTTATTAAATCAGTTTATTATCCTCCCAACCAACTTCAGTGATCAGAGGGTGAAAACGTTGAAAGAAAATTAAAACTAGTGTAAGTGCTGCCTGTTTGGATAACAGCACATTCTGCTATTTAAAAGGATTACTCATCGGCACCAAAACAGGGAGAGGAGTTAATTTCGATGATGTAGAGCTTTCTATTTCAGGGAGGCCTGGCTTGCACATTGTGATAGATTTGGGAAGAAGTATAATCCATTCTTAAATTGTTAAACAGCACATTAGGGCCAAGTATCTAAGTAAAGATGAATGGATTCATTTGTAATCTCAAACAAGCGTGTCTGCGTGAGGGAGGGTAGGGATGGGAGGCTGGGGTAACCTGTAAACAAATGCCAGATGAACAGTTGCACTTGAGGTTTTGGTGGTTGGAAAGTCGCCACAATAACCTGTGGGGCAGGGAAACCAGCTCTGTCTGCTTAAAAGGGAATTCTGCAGATCCTCCAGCCCTCTCCTCCTGTGCCATGTGCCCTTCAGGAGGAGGAGGGGGAAGGTTTCTTGAATTTCCAGAGTGTGGTGGCTTTGCTGTCTTCACAAGATCTCCAACTTTCTGGGTGTAAACTGAGGCGAAAAAAGAAGACTTAGGGGGAACCTAATTAGTGTTTATAAATATCTTAGACATGGGATGCAGGGGGAATTGGCCAGCCCCTTTTCAGTGTCTGTGGAGACAGGACTAGGTGCAATGGCTGTAAGCTGGAGCACAGGAAGTTCCGCACCAACATGCGGAAGAACTTTTTCACAGTGAGGGTGACAGAGCAGTGGAATAGGCTGCCCAGGGGGTGTGGAGTCTCCTTCTCTGGAGATATTCAAGTCTCGTCTGGGTGCCTATCTATGTAATATGAGATAGGGAGCCTGCTTTGGCAGGGGGGTTGGACCCGATGATCTCTTGAGGTCCCGTCCAGCCCCTAAGATTCTGTGTGATTCTGTGTGAAGCACCCTGGCAGGAGGCAGGATACGATACTGTGGGGCAGCGGGGGCTTCGGTATCTGTCACCGGTGGCGTTGAAGTCACGCAGCGGGACGTTGGCTGTGGGAATGTTTCCCATTTCTGCAGAGCTGCCCAGTCTGGGTTTGGTTGATGGTACTTAAGCAAGGGCACTGGAGCTGCAGATGTACAGCTGCTGTACAGTGTAAAATTCAGAAACTAGACTTGGTAGGGTCTTAAGTAATGTCTGAACCGTGGAGTGCTCTAGTAGGACAGGGGGAGTGTTTCCCTTACAGTTCCTTCTCTGGACATATATTTGTAGCATAGTTTCAAGTCCTATCTGGTACTTAAAAGGAGTTAACTTTTTTCTGTGACAAATGTTGGTACTCCTTTCCCTGCCAAATGCTGCAGAGATGTTACAGGTACATGTATAAAAAGATGCTGCCCCAACTATGTCGTTGCCAAACAGTTTTGAGTCCTTAAAGCCTTACCCCTGTTGTCCTCTGCAGAGGACAGTTTGCCAGCATGGGAGTAAAAGGTTTGCTTGCAGTTCCTTTCAATTCAAACATCTGTGAAAATAAAGGTTTTGTTGGATAGGACCAAAAAAATTGGCTGTCTTTGCAGCCCCGGGATCAGTTAGTGACCTTGACAGCTCAAAGGCCTCAGCCATGGCCACATTATTCACAGCATCCAACTTGAATCCTCCAAAGTAGAGAAAGCAAATGTGTGTTGAGCATCTCTCAGTTGCAGCTGCCCATGATTCGCTGCAGTCAGAGGTGGAGATAGTCTTAATCATCTTAGCTCTGGAGAGTCCAAAAGTGCCACCAAACCATAAGTCTTCTCCAAAAGAGCTCAAAGATTTCCTCAAAGCAAAACCCATCTCTTCTTCAGGAGAGAATGACCTCTAAGCCATCAGCTCCATGGCGTTCCAGCAGCATCTCCTGCTTTAAAACCAAAACAAACTCTAGAACTCAGCAGGCCTGGTGCAGCTACTTTAAGTCTGCCAGCCTACTGGGAGGCTGCCTAGCACGTTTGGCTAGTGCGGGAGGTATGTGCTGGCTGTGTGTAGCAGTGGGGGAAGGAAAAGGAGACAGAATAGGCTGGTGTTCATCTGTGAGCTGTAGCTACAGCAGCCTGCTGCTGTCTGCAAAACTTAGCCGTGTGAGCTCAAGAGAATGAGGTTCCTTTGTACTCCAGAGCAGCTCTTGAGGCAAATACCTGTTGAGTTTAAAGCATGCAGGCAAGATGGTAGAAACTTGACAACTGCTGGATCTCTTCTACTGATTTTTGTGGGGAAATTACTTTGGTCGGAGCCAAATCAATTCAAAATAAGCTACAAACCTACTGGTGGTTTTGCACAAGCCTCTGAAAATGTGGCTGAGGGAATGGGATGTGAAAGAGGTGGGGAGGATCCAGACACTGCTGAGTGGAGACAGGCTTCGTGGTTTGCCAGGAGGGGATGTGTTAACTTATTGAGTTGAACACTTGAGTCGCATGGACCTTGCAGCTGCAGTGCTATTTAAGCTGTTCTGGTCCTGGAGATCCATGTCTACCTTGCTTCTCAGGTCAAGAGAGGTCCTTCTCCCCCTCTGCTCTGCCCTGGTGAGACCGCACCTGGACTATTGTGTCCAGTTCTGGGCCCCTCAGCTCAAGAGGGACACAGAACTCCTTGGAAGAGCCCACCACAGGGACACTGTGAGATGGAGTGGAACACCTTCCTTATGAGGAGAGGCTGAGGGAGCTGGGCCTCTTTAGCTTGGAGAAGAGGAGACTGAGGAGTAACCTTAGCAATGTTTATCAATATGTAAAGGGTGAGTCAGGAGGACAGAGCCAGGCTCTTCTAGTGATGGCACTGATAGGACAAGGGGCAACGGGTGCAAGCTGGAGCAGAGGAAGTTCTGTGTGAATGTAAGGAGGAACTTTTTCCCTGTGAGGGTGGTGGAGCCCTGGGACAGACTGCCCAGAGAGGTCATGGAGTCTCCTTCTCTGGAGACATTGAAACCCACCTGGATGTGTTCCTGTGTGATTCAATCTGGGTGATCCTGCTCTGGCGAGGAGGGGGGGAGGAATAGATGTTCTTTTGGGGTCCCTTAGAACTCCTAATGTTCTGTGGTTCTGTGATTTGCCACTCTAAGCTGAAAAATAAATATGTTCCTCCTCTGGCTTCTGCATGTGTTTGGTTTGAAGTTGCAAAACCACAACCGGACAAAAGAAATTCCTGTCTTGGAAAGTCCTTGGACAAGTGGTCACCAGACTAATGGCAACCTCTGCTTGGGTGGTGAGGCCAGGAGGAAGTGGTGCAGCAAAGCCACCTCAGGAATTTGACCTAGGGATAAAAAAAAAAGTAATTTTGGAAAGCTTTGGGACTGCTGGTGTTAAGCAAGCTTGATGTTGAAGCTTCTCTGCTGTCTTCATTCAGTTTTATTTACAGCTCAAAATAAAGCACACAGTAGTTCTTGACTGGTACTATTAATGTATACTCTGTATATCAAGTTTATCCTAAAGTCTGCTAGCGAACTACCAGCTTAGTTTTTAATCTGCAGATAATTTTCCTCTCATTTATCTGTTTGGGCTGTGTTACTTTGCCTAGTGTAGGCACAGCCATTGAAATCCATCCAGTTCACCTAACAACATTCATTAAAGAAAATTGCCCTTGTAATAAAAATTACTCAGTGTGACAAGATTCCATAATATATTTTTTAAAGCCTCATAAAACTTTGTAGCAGTTAATGCCACTTGTTTGTTTTTAGAGATTTTCTTTTAAAAGGAAAAAATTGACTTAATTGTGGCAATATTTGTAATCGAATGAAAGAACTGTTTTCTGGGATTGTAGAGGCTTGGCTGGGCAGTAGGAATAGCACAGAAGTAAGGAAATAAGAAAACTGTGTGTTTGGGAATATGTTTTGGTGCAGTTTGTATGTTGTTTGTGAGGCTGCTTGAAAGTCTGTGACCCTTTAGTAAGGAGAAGTAGCTACAATAAATTCTTCTGGTAGTTGATAAGCCTTAACCTTAAAAGTGCAATGATCAAGCGTGGATTTTCCTGCAGCAATCAGATCTGATCATCTGTCCTGGCTACAGGGACAGCACTTGGTACGTGTATCCTCTGCACCACTGAGAATATGTGGAGCACCTGTAGCTTTAACTCCCTTCTTCCAGCCATCAGAGATGTAAGAAGATTCCTAATGTATGAGGTGTTTCTTACCAATGCCTAGAGCAGACTACTCCCTGCAAGCGTGAAATGCTTTGGTATTTCTTTACTATGGAAACGTTGTGAAGTGCTAAAGAACCAAGCACAGCATTTGGGAATGGAAAGTCTGTGGATTAGACATCCTGTTGTCAGTGCACAGTACTCTCCAGAGAAAGCTCTGTGGCTCCTATGCAGCCTTTTCTCCTGTTGCACTATGAAAGTGGAGACATCTCTCAGTTCTTTCCTGCTTGTTTGTTAATAGAGATAAATCAACCTGTCTTCAGTTGGTGTGTAGCAGAGCAGCCATCACATCGCTGCAACTATGGCCAGGTCCAGGGGCTTTTTGTTCACTTGCTGGTGTGTCTTCCTGTGTGAGATCAGGGCTAAAAGCCTGCTAGTGTCTCTTGGTAGCAGGCTCAGCTGTGCTCATGCCTCGGGGACTTGTGCTGCCTTCAGGTGTTGCTGCAGATGAAACAGAAGAAGTCAGGATGGTTCAGAAAGGTAAATGATGCCAAAATGATGGAAGACAAACCTCTGAGATCTTTCAAAGTCTCATCTGATTCTGTCAAAATAAGAAGTTGCAG
The DNA here is from genome assembly GCA_022605575.1 of Laterallus jamaicensis coturniculus. Taxonomy (NCBI): domain Eukaryota; kingdom Metazoa; phylum Chordata; class Aves; order Gruiformes; family Rallidae; genus Laterallus; species Laterallus jamaicensis. Next base: position 13,697,395 of record JAKCOX010000016.1, on the reverse strand, counting down.
GAAGTCTGTGTGTGTTTTCCATAGTTTTGGAGCTTTGGATTTTTTTAAGACTTCACAGCACTTTGTGGGTTTGATTTAGGTAATGTAATTATTGAGGGGGTCTGATATTGCAAGTGCTATGTTATCAGTGGCTACTGCTGGGGAATTGGACCCAAGCCTCTGTCATAGTTACCCCCCTTACAACGAGCACTGGCAGCAACTCATGTTTGTCTTGTCCTGGGTCAATTACCTGAGGTGCACCTCCTGGCTTGGGCTTAGCCGATTTATGTTTGAAGCAAAGATTGATTGTTCTCTCTTCTGATGAATGAATCTTTTGTGGTAAAGTAACAATGGCAAGGGATGAGCTGTGATGTTAAACAGTAGTGATGGCTTTTTTCCTTTTTTTTTTTTCTCTCCCTTGGCTTTTTAAAGTCTACCCACTGCCTCGGGAGGAAGGCATCTGCACTAATAATATATCTAGTCTCTATGGAAGGCCCTTATTTGAAATATCTGTAATTGAGTTGACAAAATTTCTGGTTGCTTGAGAGGATCTATTCAGAAGAGACTTGAAAAGGATAAGGGGAAAAGTGTGATAGACAGCAAAAAGTACTAAGGGAAACCTATGTAGATATTGTGGGACAATTAGATTTGTCAGGCAAAACACTGAAACGCATTTGTGAGCAAAAAATCCTGGGGAATGTTAAATAAAGCTTTGGAAAAGGGCAGTGAGGTTGCTAGGAATACCTCAAAAGCCAAGTTGATTTGGGTGATCTTTGAAGGAAGGTAGGTGATGGCTGCTTCAAAGTGAAGGTGCAGACCATGTGTTAGTCATGGGGACCTTGCCCATTTTTTTTCTCCAGTAGCTAAAGCCCTGAAGCACAATTGCTGGGTCGGTAGCATGGGGGAGAGAGTTAAGCTTATTTGCCCCTTTGCTCCTTTTAGAGAGCTGTTCCAACACCTAGGTTCTCTGGTACCCTGTTTGGGGACACTTTCATGCTGTCTGCCTTTTCAGCCCCAAACTTTCATGCCTGCTTTGGAAGCTAAGAAAGAGGCTGCAGTGCAGAACGGAGTGGATGCATTGTTCCTTGTAGTCAGGGCAAATAAACCTGTGAGGTGGTTGTTTATTTGAATGATTGGCTCTGAGTTTTGTTGTGAGATTTGAAGATTAGTTAATTACTTAGGTTTGACAAACAAGCTTTTGCCTAGTGAGGCTTGTTTCCTTCATCGGTTGCTGGTGGCAGTGGATAGTACAGTGCATTAATGAACAGTCCCTGGCACGCTGTGAATAGGATTTGCTGTCAAGTAAGTCAAAACTTCAGATGCCTAAAGATCAACCCATTTGTGATTAGGCCAGCATCAGCTCTTAGCCTATTTTTAGGTTGTTCTTTGGTGCTTCACTCTTTGATGTAAAGACAGCTGTGTGCCCCTCTCTCTTTGTGTAGACCCAGCTTTTTATTTCCGCATCTAAACAAGCAGCCTGTTGTTTTCTTCACTCAGTAATTTTTTTCTGCAGCTTTCTGGTTTGAATTCTAGTTAATTGTAGTGACCACAAGTGTCTGTGCTAATTCAGATGTGGCTCCAGTCCATGTTCAGTGGCATAAATATTTCCATGTTTAAATGCAAATATCTCCTCTCGTAAGCGTTTTGTGTTGCCATCCAAATACAGTGGCTGTGCCTGCCTTGCCAGCTTGGAAGGATGTCTGACTAGGCCTTTTGCTGCTTTTTATTCATGTGTGAGTGGCTGCTCATATTTTATGTTTTGAAGAAACCGAACATGACTTAACTGCATTGGGTGCAGTTTACTTCTGAAGGTAAATTGTCATGGATCTCTTCTGAGCTATACTAGTTTTCTGAAAAAGTGTCAGAGAATCTCTGTAGTCCTGATAAAGTTCTCCTAGAAGTCTGCTGGGTGGCATTTTATTCATTTTCACCTTCCTCTGCTGCTTGCCTTCTTGTCCTGCACTCCTCCATCTTCTAGTTCCTCTCTTTTGTTTTGTTGTTTTTGAAATTTCTTTATTGCTCCTAAAGTTTTGGAACCTCTTTAGAAGCCTTGGTTAAGAAGTTATGCTTAAACATTGGATTTAAACAAAATTATTACTACTTTCTTCCTGTTGCTGCCTTTGTTAACTGATCAGGACCTATTTCCAAAGACGACATCTTCTGATAAAGAAGGAAGTGTGGTTTGGGGGAATTTGGTTGTTGCAGTGTTTAAATTTCTCATTTCCATGTAGAACACCTGAAGAAACGCCTGGAAGATTATATGGCCCAGTTCCCAAATGTAAGAATCCTCCGAACCAAGAAGAGAGAAGGGCTGATAAGAACTCGAATGCTGGGGGCCTCTGTCGCCATAGGGGACGTCATCACCTTCTTGGATTCCCACTGCGAGGCCAATGTGAACTGGCTGCCACCCCTCTTAGGTGAGTGTGTGTGTGGTGCTGTCCCCTGGCTGAACACAGGCATAGATGTTGGTGTTGAATTTGTTTTATTCCCACCTGCTGCTTTCCCTTTGTGCTGCAAGTGAACAAAAGGAAAGTGACATGTTTTACAAGGGAAAACAAACCAAAAAACAACCAACCACAACTCAGGTGAATTGATGGCAACTTGTAGACTTTAATACAAGATTATTTTCTGTTCTAGAATCAGTCCTGCGCTGTACAATAACCCTATCATTTGCTTTAATTAAAGAGCAGAGATTATATTCATCTGTATACTCACTAAATGAGAACTTAAATAATTCATAGCTTGCTTGATGAGTAAACTGTCAGACGATCATTCAGCAGCTTGCAGAGAGGAAAGGCTTTAGGGTGCAGAAATGATCTTTACATACAATTTTTAAGTAGCTTTTAAGTTTGTTGGGGTTTTTTTTCTCCTATATAACTATATTTAACTTCATAGTCTGCAAGCCTGTGGAAGATACTTCTTGTGAGTGACAGCTGCTGGTATGTATTTGCAGAACATGTGCAGCCCTTTCCAAGGCAGTGCCTCATCTTTAAGGAGGCATCAGTTTTACAATGTCAGTTCTTTTCAAGGATGACTAATTGAAAGGACAGGGCCTTCTGTCTCTGGTACCTGTATGCCTCTGGCCAGTACCAAACTCCTTTACAACCCCATTGCCAGTGACCTGTCAAAGCCCTCCAAGGTGTGGCATTGTCAAATAAACTGTGGCAACAGTAGTCAAGTGGAGATTTAAAAAAAACCTGTCTGATTTGTCAGCAGGGTTGTTGGATGGTAATGCCACTTTCACTGTAGTTTGTATCTGGTAATAGTGTAAAGCATTTGCAGCTTCAGGAGCCTGAGGGAGGGGTGCAGAATTAGCTCAAATGCCATTTAAATGAGAACACATAGAGAATGCTTTAATTTTAAAGCATAGAAAGGGTTTCTGGTCGACGTGCGTTGGAAGCTGGAACATCGGTTGTCGCCTCTGCTCTGAAAGTTAACTTCCAACAGGAGACTGTCTCAGTAATAAAGTATTTAAGAAGTTCCAGATGTTTATGCAGGAATTAATCCTGTGTTGTATTATTTGGTTGGAAGAAAAGGTTCAGGGGAGGAGGTACACTAGCATTTCTTGAGCCTGCTGAGAGCAGTTATGCCATTAGTCTGAATTGCTTCCTGCCAGGTTCTGGCACAGCAATTAAATGGAGGTGGTACAATGGGTTATTGCCCTGGCTTTGAATCAGTGCAGAAAGGGTTCATGTCCCGGTCGCTCGTTAAAATAAGAACTTAACTAAATACAAGATTGCCTGGGTTTTAACCTGCTGGTTTAGGTGTCTCTGGTAGTGTGGCTGTGTCTTTCTGTTCTGCTTCTGGGTGGTGGTTACTGTAGCCTGAGTATCTGGAGGTTTTATTTCAATAGCTGTAGTATGAATATCTCAATTACTGCAGAAATACCAGATAAATTGATATATATTGGAGCACCTGCCCAAAAGAGCACTAGTGGGAAGAAAGTTTTGTTGCTTTTGGTCAACTTCATATTTTGATGCTCTCTTCTGTAATATCCTGGTCAATGGAGCTGACTGGTGCAGGCTTTCTAACGTGTTTCTCCAATCTCCAGATCGCATTGCCCGAAACCGCAAGACTATCGTTTGCCCCATGATTGATGTTATTGATCATGACCACTTTGGATATGAGACTCAGGCTGGAGACGCAATGCGAGGTGCATTTGACTGGGAGATGTATTACAAGAGGATCCCTATTCCTCCTGAGTTACAGAAACTTGATCCCAGTGATCCCTTTGAGTAAGTTACTGAAATCATGTGCTAAGAGCTGGCTGACAAAATGCACCCTGTTACAGGGCTGGTTTACACCTCAGTGTAGTAGAAGTCAGAAGCTGGTTTTAAGCTACTTGCAGCTGTTTGCTTTGTTGGTTTAAAAGAAATGCATTGTGTAGTAGCTGTGAACACTCCTTTTCATTGCTATTTTTTGTCACCTTAATTCCTGCAGAAGTTAATATTTCGCTTAAAACTCTAATGTGTAACATTTGATGTGGTCATTTATTACTGAGATCTTTCAAACATAACTTAATATCCCTAATTCTCTGCCAAAAACAACAGGCCAATGGTGGCTTATATGTCATTCCCAGGTGTGGGGGAAGAAAACCTAGCAGAATAATTACAGCAATTTTGATGATTGCAGTGTACTGCAGAAGTAAATCTGTGATCAAATTATGTTCTGCTGTTGCTGTGCTTGCCAACATTGAGACAGTTCTGCTGTCCTTTATACTTCTGCTCTGTTCCAAAAAAAACCCCAACAAAACACCTTTTGAGGTCATGCTCCATGACTTGATCGTACTACTGAGACAGCACCACATGTGCAGCATATGGGCCCCTCCAGGAGAGGTTGTGTCCTGTCGCTTAACTGTGAGCTGTCCTGCCTGTTTGGAGGAGGGGCATTGACTGGTTCTCAAGGGAGCCTCATCTGGTCCTCCTCATTTGCAAGTGGGAAATTAGTAGATAATGCAAAACCAACTGTTTGATGCTTCAACAGGGCTGCAGAGGCACTGGGAACACTGGGTGGTGAAAAGAATATTTGTCAACTCTTGCTTTGTTTCTTAAATGTTTAGCTGGAGATCTGTATCTTTGAATGTGTTTGTAATACGGAGTCTGGTTTTTCTTTAAGGTCTCCTGTAATGGCTGGAGGACTGTTTGCAGTCGATAGAAAGTGGTTCTGGGAGCTGGGAGGGTATGATGCAGGTCTGGAGATATGGGGAGGAGAGCAGTATGAAATATCCTTTAAGGTGAGCTATGTTCTCTGGAAATTACTTTTCTTTTTTTTCCCTAAAGTAAGAATGGTTCTGAGGCACAGGATGTGGATGATCTGTCTTGTCCTTGCTTTCTGCGCGTGACTAAAGGCGAAAGAGCTGGGAATTGTAAGGTAGTACACAGAAGAGACAGCAGAGATGTCACCAGACTTTTGTGAGAGTCAGTTTTGGAGTGGGATTAGCTGAGGTGTCCCCTGTTCTGTGGTCTTAACTTCAGATGATGTGCTCTTCCCAACAAGGGTAAGTCAGTTGGCGTGGTGCTCACTGTTAGGTTTCTTAATACTCGTCCTGGCCAGAAGATGAAATACTTTCCTTCCTGAGTGAAGGAGGGTTCATCAGGATCTCAGTGTTTGCCCACTTGAGTGCCTCAGTCCTGAGCTTGAGTTCCCAGAGATGAGAGTAACTTACTGGCTGTAGTCAATCCATCTGACTCCTGGCTGCAAGGAACTGAGACTATTAATTACCCTGTAAATCATCAACAATTGGAATAGTAACACTGTTGTTGGCAGTGACTTCAGATCATCATCTACCTGGCTTGGGGACAGTTCTGTTACTGATGGACCAAGCTGTTCAGTTGAGGGCTTTAAAATAAGTTAGCCAGCTGACCAGAGATGTGCACTAATGGTAACAAGTCACTGTGGCTCACAAAGACCACTGGTACCTGTGTTATCTTGGAATATGGCACTCTGAAATCCCTTCTGGGAGACACACTGGAACATGCCAGGCCACTGAAGGCAGGTGACTATTCTTCTCTTCAGTGGCAGGAATCTGTTCTGTGGCCTGGAGTGAGCCTACGTTAAACTCTGGGCCAGTGGTTGAGTATACAATCCTACAGGTGTCTGAATGCCATGGAACTAAGCTAGTTGGCCTCAGCATGAGGCTAGAAGTTGGTAGTGATCTAATGCAGTGCACAGTTTAGCTTTGGGGGCTAAAATTCTTTATTTATCTGGCCAGCAAGTAAGTAATGGCCAATCTTCTCCAAAACAGATTCCTAGTTCTTGATGCAGCCTGGGGATTCAAAGGCAGGTCACAGTGCATTCAGCAAGCCCTATTGCCACACGTACCCATCGTGTGCCACTGCCCAGCCAACAGTGGGAGACAAGACATTGTTCTCAAGACACTGTCTTTCCTCCATTGTTTGCTGGAGCAAACTCAGCACCAAAGTCACTTCGGATGTCCCTCATCCTCTGTAGCAATACCTGGAAGGACAGAGTGGGGGCCACCCTCTCTGGAGATGTTGTTATGGTTAGAGCCCTTTATTCTTTGTGTTGCCTGTAAGGAAATGGTGTAACAATGTCACTCTCTGCAGGAGGGGCAGTGGCAGCATTCAGCCTCTTTTCCTTGGCCCTTTCTGAAAACGTGGGTTTCCCAGAGTGATGACAGTGGCTGGGCAAGCCCTTTGTCTGCAGTGCCACAACAGACAGTCACACTGCTTGATCTGCAGGAAATAAGACTACTTCATTCATCTGTTTGCTTATCCTCTCTGAAACACGCTGTGTTTTATTTCAGTCCAGAGATGGTAATTTATGGAGGGATAAATTTGCTTTAATTAATCTCTGCAAAGACCGCCTTTTCCCTTTCATTGTGCAACAGAAAAATGAAGTTGTAACTGAAAGAGGCTCAGTGTATATTCAGAAATTAAGATAAATTGATACATTCATCTGTGGCTGATAGATTTAATAATTCTGCTGGAATTGCAAGAATAGAAGGTTTGTTCACAGAATTTATGAAGCTATGACATTTCCTGGCAAGCTCAGAGCTATGTTTTTTACCTTTAGAAGCAGACTGAAATTTTGTAGTTAAAGGGGGACTGTCAAATAATTTAAAGCTCTGGGTGTAGACATGGGGTACCTGCTTTCCCATTATTTATTATCTAATGGGAATTCAGATTCTAAGTGTGCCAAATTTACAGCCCAGCTTTAACAAAGAATCCATTCCTGCGCCTGGGAGTTGTGTGTGCACATACTCTTTTGTACTGCTGGTCTTTGATCCATTGCATCAGATCTGGCCTCCTTGTGCCTCACCAGGAGTGGATTAGGGTTTTTTTTCCTTTACTATATTCTTTTTTAGCAGTGTATGGACTGTGCTTTACAGGTTTTTGCCTTTATTTTAAAATCTAGGGCTCTGTTGCTGAGAGACTGGAAATAAACAGTTTGTTTAGGAGTCTCTTGCCTTTCTGAGATCATAGATATTTTTATCATCAGCCAGTTCTGCTACTGCTTCTTCCTTCTGAGAAGGAAGCTTTCAGACTGAAAAGGAGCGAACAGAGAAGCCATCAGTGTTTAGCACCTCAGAAAATATTTAGCTGGAGGATGGAGCAAACTATTCACAAAATCATAGGGGTTGGAAGGGACCTCCAGAGATCATCAAGTCCAACCCCTCTGCCAAATCAGGGTCCCTAGGACAGGTCACACAGGGAGGCATCCAGATGGGTCTTGAATATCTCCAGAGAAGGAGACTCCACACCCCCTGGGCAGCCTGTCCCAGGGCTCCCTCACCCTCACTGGGGAAAAGTTCTTCCACATATTCATGTGGAACCATGTGCTCCAGCTGGAGGCCATTGCCCCTTGTCCTGTCCCCACAGACCACTGAAAAGAAGCTGGCCATTTCCCACTGCACCCCACACTTCAGATATTGATAACCATTGATCAGATCCCCTCTCAGTCTTTTCTCAAGGCTGAAGAGTCCCAGCTCACCCAGCCTTTCCTCACAGGGGAGATGCTCCAGGACCCTTCATCTTCATAGCCCTTCTCTGGACTCTCTCCAGGAGATCCCTGTCTTTTTATCCCAGGGAGCCCAGCACTGGACACAACACTCCAGGTGGGGCCGGACCAGGGCAGAGCAGAGGGGGAGGATCACCTCCTGTGACCTGCTGGCCACACTCCTCCTGATGTCCCCCAGGATCCCATTGTCTCTCTTAGCCATCAGTGCACACTGCTGGCTCATGGCCACCCTGTCCTCAACCAGGACCCCCAGGTCCTTCTCTGCAGAGCTCCTCTCCAACAGGTCACCCCCAGCCTGTACTGATTCCAGTGGTTATTCCTTCCCAGGTGCAAGACTCTACGCTTGCTTTTGTTGAACCCCATCTGGTTTCTTACTGCCCAGCTCTCCAGCCTGCCCCAGTCTCACTGAATGGCAATGCAGTGTTCCTGGGTGTAAATTATATTTAATAGAAATTCTGCTCTTTGCATGACACATATACCAAAACCCACTAGCACAAAACAATTCAGGTGAACTTTAGAACCAAACTTTCTAACACTTAACTGTTGGCTTTGCAGTTTTCTGGGGCTTCCCAATCCCTTAAAATAGACATTTCTTTCTGGAGTAGAAATGGAGTCAATCTATCCATTCCATATTCAAGCAGAAAATACATGCTTCTTCCTTCTCTTGTGTATATCCAGAATAGCTCAGTGCCTTTAACTTCCCCAAACTGGGAATCTTCCTATTTCAGGTCATCATGAGAGGCAGCTTGAAGATTGGAGAATTGAATGTTACATGCAGGCGTTATACCTGTTCAGGTGAGCCTCGCTTCTTCATGAGCCTGGCTTGCAGAACGCTCCAGGCAGACTGATCTCCAGCTCTGTGTGCTCTAAGAACCATTCTCCTCCATCTCAGTGGATCAGCAGATGCTGACCTTTCAGTGCAGTCTTATATTTTGGAGAAAGGGAGAACAAGCATGCACAGCTGTTTCTGTGTGGCACTTGTTACCTTTCTGTGCCCCTGACCCCACAGCCCTAGTTTCTCTGTTTGGTGGACTTCCTTGAGGGCTACTTTTTTTGCTTTCTGGGACTCACTTCCATGCTTCTCCCATTTATAAGTTTTCCTAGTCTTTTGTATCTTTTTGCAGTGCTTGAAAGTTCAATTCAAGTATTCCAAATTGAATACTTAAAGTGACAATGTATCTTTCCTCTTTTAAATACAACTTAATAGCTCTGACTTTCTTAATGCTCCTGCATTCTCAACAAATACCTCCCTTCTGCTGCCTACCTAACCACCTCATTTTCTTTGAGATTAATGTATTTTGTTTGGAGCAATATAGATGAAACATTTCAATGGTTCCTTTCTGGAAATGCTACTTTGTACAGCACTTGCCTACACCCATGTGGTGGTTTAACCCCAGCTGGTAACTAAGGACGACACAGCCACTCAATCATTCCTCCCCAGCCAGTGGGATGGAGAAGAGAATGAAAATAAATACAAATAAAACTCACACAAAAACTTGAGGGTTGAGACAAAGACAGTTTAATAGGATAATAAAGGAAGAGAATAATAATAGATAAACCAAGTGATGTGCAAATGCAATTGATTACCACCTCCAGAGGAAAAAAAACCCTAATAACCTGGTGCCCAGTCTGTTTCTAAGCCTGTTTCCTGCCTTTCCAGATTATCAACACTGTTTTCAGCACAAATCCAAACCACAGCCATGTACTAGCTACCAAAACCAGTGCAGATCAATTTACTTGTGATCATGTCACCTCCTTTTCAGTGTTTTTGTGGTTTCTGTTCTCTTTGCCTTATGTAATCCACACTAAACTGCTTCATGCCTTTCTTCCATAATTCATAGTCTCAGGGGTTTTTTGGGCAAGGGGAAACAGAAGAGGAAAAAGTGATGTCTCTGATCTGTTATAGGCATAAATATAGATGTACTTTGTACCTTGGCTCTTGAGTGGTGTGGTTCTCAATCCTGGAATTGTACAATTGTACTTTGAGCAGAAAGAGTGAGAATCATGAATGTCCCTCACTGGGTGATGGGTGATGTCAGTTTTAGAAATGCTTGTTCTGTAATTTAGAGATTGTAACACCTTCATAACATTCAAAGGGCCTGGTGCAAACAAGCCATATGGATGGCTGCCCTGGAAAGAGCAGTTAAAGGAGACAAAAGCCATGAGCAACACTCATTGTCTTTCGTCTTCCTTCAGCAATGGGAAACATCCACTGCTCTTACCCTGGTGCCCAGAGATCATTGCACTTTCCCAGATCCTTTTCCCAAAGCAGTGACAGGGATTGCTTGTTCTGATTCCCATAGCAAACACGCTGCATGTTTCCCAACACACCCGAGTGTTCCATAGCTTCCCTTCACACACCTAGTGTGTGCAGCTCCTTCACCAGGCCAGCAGCACATTTCTGATTCACATGGTGCCACTGGCCTCCCAGCAGGTGCATGGTTAGGGTACAGCTGCCAAGGGATCCCTTCTGACAGCGATTCTTGTATTGCTGAAGTCAGTGCTGATTGTGAGCTGCCACTGCTCATTCCAGGCACATCCTCACACTGCTCTCCAGCAGCTCACGTTTGCCCACACTGAAACAGGCTGGGCTTTCTGCTGCTTTTTTTTTGGGGGGGGGATGTGTGTGTGTGTGTGGTTCTTGGGGGTTTTTTAAGCCAGCACATGCTGCTTCATTCTGAGGCTCTCAGCTGCAGCACAGGGTGGTTTGTTGGGGTGTTTTTTTTCTCCCTTCCTATCTGGTAATGCAGAGATCAGTTTTAGACCATTGACTTGAATTTTTGGCCTCTCTTCACCTTATGTGCCTGGTTCAGGTTGAAGAGTATCCTCCCACCAAGCAGCAGCAGGAAACTGGACCACCCCCCATTGCCCCCCACTCTAAAACGTGACTATTCCTCTAAAAAGCTCCAGATGGTCAGGAGGGGCCACGCTGGTGTATGTTGTGTGAGAAAGCCCTGTGCAAACACAGAGATCCTAGTGCCTTTTGAGCTACCTTAATCTTTTATAGAGCAGTAAGACCCAGCTGCAAGAGCAGCTGATGCTTACAATACACAGGATTATGATTTTCCTGAATTATTAGTTGCCCTTGCTTTTGCATCCTCTCACCTACTCTGTTATGCAGAGAAAACCCTTGACTTCTTATCTACTGCATCCTTCCCACCTTTCAGTGTGTGCTTAGACAACCAACCAGCTTCTCTCCATCGGTCCATCCCATGGTCTTTATTTCTATTGTGGCTTGCAAACAGCTTTCTTTTCAAGGCTTGACTCTTTCCTTTGTGATTTTCCCCCTCTCTTGGGAAGTGTTGGCTCATCGTGGTGCAGTCTTTGGAAACCTTGTATACCCAGGTAACTTGTCTTCACACACCAACTGCAGTATTGTATTGTGTGTTTGAGAGGAGAGGTTCAGTTGTCTTATGTGACATTGTTTTCTGAAATAGCAGAAGGGGAATTGGATCAGCATAACATTCCCATGTAGAGAATAGGTGGCATATTATCTGGTGCTTTCATAGCACGCTAGCTGATTCAAAGGCCCTTGAGCTGCTTTATGAATATGGAGTTACAGCTCTCCAGGCCACTGAGAAGATGGAAATTATCACTGGTGGTGTTATTTTACTTCTCCTGTATATGGTCTTACTATTAGGGTGAGATTGTGGCCTTAGAAAAATCTGTTACAGTTTGCTCATTGACCTCAGTGTAGCCAGGTTTTCTCTTCATTCCAGGAGATGTGTCAGTTGCTAGCTCAAAATGTAGATTGGCAAAATTCTGCTTGAGGAGGAAGAGAAATTTCCTGTTCTCCCTTAATGAGAACTGATTAGATCATTGTATAAAGCACTGCCTGCCTGACCAGCTTTAATTCTTGTTCTTATGGTATTCTAGTAAATGGCTGATTGAAATGAAGTGCCTCAAGTTCAGACTCTGGTGTTTACTGTCATGTCATCCTGGGAGATGAGGCACTATCTCACTCTTCTATAAAACAACAAGAGCAAAAAGAAAGGGGCTGTCCTGGCTGAAGGAGAGCACAGTGAGTGACAGTCAGTGTCCTTATGAAAGCACAAGGTGTTGCCCCACAGAATGGGGCTGTATTTTTAGCAGTGTAAGTTCTGGTGTATCATGCTTGTACCCTGGTTTAAAACCAGCCAAACATCCCTGACCCAGTGAAAGCATTCTCTCAGCTAGCATGCAGCTATTTTGGGTTTGCTCCACTTGCAGTTATTCCTTGACAGACCCTTGGATATGATTCCCCTGACCTTTAACTCCAACTTCCTAATCCTTTTGTTAGCTGTGTTTTACCCATGCATGTCACGCTCTTTCCCTCTCCCCCTTCTTCCAGTTTTATAGATAAGGACTGGTAATTGTCTTTATGGAGGTTGTAATGAGTTCTGTCACCACACAAAGCAGCTCACTAATAAAATAAATCAAAGCAGCAATGAATGAATGGAAAGCATGCTTTTAAAATTAGATTTGTACTGCAAGTGCCATGCTGTCACTTGCAGTGCAAGACAATATTAAAAAGGCACTGAGTTGGCAAAGTACCTTGAAGGGGTCACTGAGCTCTGCTAGTAGGAATTAGGAAGCTTTCCATTGCCTCCATGCAGCACTGGTAATTGTGGCATCGTTTGGGATAAAGCATGATTAGGGAAAGAGCACATAAAAACTGATTGTAGATTTTACTTGTTCAGTAACTCAGTTAAGTGCCTGCTCTTATCATGTCATTACATGTGTTTGTGTAATGTCATCTTCTGTGCCTGGAGTCTTGTACCAGCTTGGAGTTCTTGGCCCAGCATATCATCAGTTCTGCCTAGCTTCCCATGCCTTGTCTCACCAGCATGCTGCTCAGCAGGTGCTTCATGGCATCCTCCATGCAGGGACAGCCCTCTCCTCTCTAGCTGCTTTTAAAATTAGATTTGTACTGCAAGTGCCACACTTGTGGCTCTGTTCCTCACCTTACTTCAGGAAGTTGTGTTTTCAGAGGAGCCTTTCTTGAGGGATCAAGGGCAGAGGAGGCATTCTGGGGGCAGGCAGCAAGAATAACAAGCCGGTGTGTTTGTTCAGGCTTGGGTTACATCAGAATGCAGCTGCTTGTGAACTGATATGGCTTTTATGATGCAGAGTACAATGCACAGGGTAAGAGCACAGGTTGTTGAGGAGCATATGTGTGTGTCTGTGCAACTGAGCTGCAGTTGTCTTCAGCTGTTCCTGCAGTTTTTTTATTGTTCCCAGGTCTGTTGCTGCTCTTACAGCCTTGCACAAACCATCTCTGTCACAGAAACATAAAACATCCCCCAAATTCTTGTTTTCTCAGTTTACCTGTTAATTTCCTAGCAGCAAAATCGCACTGTGGCCCTCTGCAGCAAAAAGCACAGCGGCTACAGAACAAGCAGCATTTCTACTTCCTCTAGAAACTTCACAGAGTGCTAGTTTCTTTTCTTCATCTTCCTCTCTTCTGTATCAGCCTCTCAAGGCACAGCAGGGACAAAAGGAATGAAATTCTGTAGAAAGAGTGTTTGTCAACTTTCTTCTTGTCTCTCTCCCCATAACGACTCATAATTAAGTGCCTTGAACTTTAGAAGTCGTCTGTGAAAAATATTCCTCTAACTGAGAGCAACCAACCTCCATTAAGTTACACGCAGTCAGCAAATGACTATAATTATTAGGGCCAGTAGACAGAGCTGAAACTCCAGAGGACTTTAGTGTCAGAGCTAATAATTATGCAGCAGCCTTGGCTAAATATTTCTCTTCCAAGCTAAGTATTTAATATTGTCACCGTAGAATATTAATGGAATTGCCTGCTATGTGTGAAGCTGTTGACTAAGCTCATTGTACAGTGAACTGTGGTGGCTCAAATTAGCCACAGTGAATGGAGGGATCAAGAACACTGCATCAGCCTGCTGCACCAGCACACTTTCTTAAATATTGCTGCCTTCAGGGCATTAACATCAGATCTGGGGACAGAATGAAGGGCAAGACAGCGTCGTGCTTCAGGAATTCAGAAAGTCATTTGTTTTGCATACTCAAGGGTACTTTTTCTTTAAGTATTGGTTAGATATCTCTGGGAAGCACATATGAATATATTTCTTAAACCTAATGAAGTAGATTGGCTGGTTCAGAAAACATCTCCTTTGGTTTCACTTAAACAAAATTATTGCATCCATGCTATAAATAAGGAATAAGAGAAAATTGTTGCAGAGTGTTGGCACATACTGAAATCTTCCCAGCTGGGGAAAGAAACTTCTGGGCCTATTCTGGACATTAACCAAGCATTCAAGGTAGTTGTCTTCAACTAGCAGAGTGGTCCATTGACTTTCTGAGGGCTTTTTTTTAAAGCTAATTATGTTTTCACCAGGCATGGATTTCTACTTCATTGTAAGGCTTCAAAAGCAATGAGTGCATGTCAGCAATGAAACCACATGAGAGCAGTGATAACCATGGGAAAAAGTAGCAGTTTCTTCTGGTTTCCAGCACTTGAACAGACACATGAACTCTCTGGGGTGTTTTGCATAACCCATGACCTCTGCTACAGATATGTCCTTCCTTTTACAGCAATGTTATACAACCTACACCCAGGTCTTACCTACAAGGCAGTCCAGTTTAACTCTTGTGTTTGCTATTGCTTAAAATATGCTGGTTGCTCTTCTCTGGGTGTTTGGGGCGGGGGGGGTTGTTCTTTTTCTCTGAAGAATGCAAAATCGAATTGTTTAGCCACTGGGCTTGATACTACTTGTGCTAATTCGAGGCTTGCTGCATGGCTCTAAGTGGGTAGTTATAGGATTTTAGACTAAATCAAGCAGGGGAGAGTATTTGGGAGAGAGTATACTTTAGAGTAAAAAAATCTGGGTTAAGCTTTTTCATAACTTGAAAGCCTTTTTTTCTTCTTCTTTTTTCTCTCTATAAGCCAGAGTAAATCTGTATCTCTGCTGTTCCACAGGTATGGATGTGTGGGGGTCGCATGGAGGACATCCCTTGCTCTAGAGTTGGTCATATCTACAGAAAATACGTTCCATACAAGGTTCCAACAGGAGTCAGCCTGGCAAGAGTAAGTGGCAACGGCATTCCCCACGACAGATGTCTGACTGCAGTGTGACCATGCTGCTGTCTCTTCTCACCCTATGATGGGAGGCAAATGTAGGCTTTGTAGTCTGTAAATTGTACTTGCACAGTGGTCAAATGGAGCAGTTTTGCAGAAGGGGATGTGTAGTACAAAGGGAAGAGAGCCTAGGGGAGCCACATGCTGGTGTGTGGACCACCTGCCGTGCTCCAGACATCAGCCATTGCTCAGTGCTGGAAGGGACTTTGCAAATCAGGTGCTGGCTATGGAATCACCAATAAAAACAAGATACGGCTTTATTTGTATAATACTTCAGTCATTTTATAGCTGTGCTGTCCAAGAGCAGCAAGCTCCAGCGTGGTGATTGTGTTTTGGTGATTGAAAGACCTCTCAGCTTCAAGCATCACAGACCACTGAATGGGCAAGCTGTAATTTTCCATGATGGAACATTCTGTGCCATCTTATTTCTTAATCTAGCGTAGCCCAAAGAGGAAAGAGCTTCTGCCTATCGTGCTCCAGCTTTCTCCAGTTAATTTCCAAATTGAGAAGGGATTGCATTGCCCTCTGCTGGGAGAAAAAAAACTATAGGAGCAGGAAGGCTGCAAAGCACAAAAAGGTACCCTGCTGTTCTGCAGTCTGATGGCTTTGCACGGTGTTAAAATCTTTCCTGGTTTAATAGCATCGCCCTAGTTATAGATTTGGATTTATTGCTCAGCCCAGCAATGACCTGTCAGAGCGATGGAGTGCTCTCCTGTCTGTGCCGTCTCCTCAGGAAGGAGCTATATTTCTTTAGATTCAGTCTTTGGCTCTTGCATCCTCCCTCAATGCCTGGAAGGAGATGGCAAACAGGTGGAGGGAAGGCTGTTTCTTGGCATCTAAGGATCTACAGTCACCTTGAGATGAACACCTCCGCTTGTGTGTAGGCTGCTTTCTGGGCAGGGTCAGCACGCTGCTCATTCGTAACATCCTCATTTTTTAGTAGTAAATGGCCACCAGACTGGCCACCTTCACCCAAGGTGGACAATGCTCTTGGGTCCCTGAAGTCATGACAGTGCATGACACGTTGCTGTGTGGCACCAAGAACATACCTGAGAACATGCCAGAGAACAGTCCAAGGTCCAACAGTCACTTGGGTGTGTTGTAACGAGCAGTAGGGCCCACACCTCAAGAGGGTGGTATCCATTGCTGCCTTGGAATTGCACAGTGGATTAAGCTTTACAGGGATGTGTGAAATATACTGCTGCCAGGGAGTATACCTGTCGCTGCTGCTATTCTGAAGGGACATCACCTCAGAGTTCTGCATTCCTGCAGCACCTCAGAGTTTCTCTTAAACAGCTTTTTGAGCAAGAAAATGGAAGAATAGTGATTAGAAACAATATTGTGAACTAAAGCTTTCCAGAAGGGAGTGCTGCAAATCCCATACCTAGATGGATATAAAAGATGCAATAAGAAGGATTTAAGAAAACAGCTTTTTGTCAGAGACTTTGAATGTCCAGTGGTATTTACCAGCATCATTTTCTGACTAGCTTCTTTACAGAAAAAAAAAAAGGAACACCAACGTTTGATTAATGTTTTTCTTAGCCACAAAGACCTGGATATAATGGCCAAGGGCCAGGATTCTGTTTTGACCTCAGCTGAAAATATCTTTCTGAAAGTCCCTTGGAACTAGAGAATAATAAAAATAATCTTCATCCTGAAGCTGGAGAGAAAGAGTGGATGTGAATGAAAATCCTTTCTGAGCAAAACCATGAGAGCTGCTCTGAATGCTAATGTCAGTAGCTTGTGCAGGGTGTTGTTTGGGTGGTTTTCCCTCTTTTTCACATGTGGCTGTTACCCACACAGAACCTGAAGCGAGTGGCTGAGGTGTGGATGGACGAATACGCCGAGTACATATACCAGCGTAGACCCGAGTACCGGCACCTTTCTGCGGGGGATGTGGCAGCTCAGAAGGAACTTCGCAACAACCTCAACTGCAAAAGCTTCAAGTGGTTCATGAACGAGGTCGCCTGGGACCTGCCAAAGTTCTACCCGCCAGTGGAGCCTCCAGCGGCTGCTTGGGGAGAGGCAAGTTTGTGCTCTGAAATCTGTGGTGGGCAAACAGGCTGTGGTTGGGGGTTTGGGTTTTTTATAGCTGCCTTACCCATGTGCTCCAGTGTTTGCTGTGAGTAAGGTGGCAACTGAGTGGTTAAAGGGCTGTTGAAAGGTTTCAAAGGCAAGAGCTCCTCTACCCTTATATTGGCTCAATCAAAGGTGGCAGTTCGGAGCTGCGTGCGGTAGCACAGGGCTACAGAGGGAACAGAGACTTGGCTTGTTCTGTGTGTTGTGTATTTAGTAGAGGGCAGAACATGCCAACAGGGAGGACTAGGCAGAGGCAGCAGCTGAGCAATAACAGAAATCGTGGTTTTCCAAAGGGCTGCACAACCAACTCCTTAGCTTTCCCAATGGGGTGCCAGGAAAACCGTTCCTGTTTGTGACAGTCTGATGTGTTCTGGGAAAAGAATCACCCCAGGAGTGGTCGTGGATTGTTACACACAGCACAGTGGGCTCTGCTGTGTCCTGGAAGTTGTTGCATAGCTGGGGATGGGTCCCACGTAGAGTTCCTGTGCTTTCTTCTAGCTGTTATTTGCCAGCTCAGGTACATCATTGCAGGTACAATCTTTAAACTGTCTTTATACGAATACTGCTGTGATGTGTGGCAGTTTAAGCCTTCTTTCCTGTCACTTGGTGAGAGTAGGAGATTCAGTGACTCATTTACTATTTCAGATACGCAACGTGGGAACAGGATTGTGTGTGGATACTAAGCATGGAGCCCTGGGATCCCCACTGAGGCTGGAGAACTGTGTGAAGGACAGAGGAGAGGCAGCATGGAACAACGTGCAGGTAACGGTCTCTCAGATAAATCATTGTCCCCTAAATAAATTTGGGGAGCAAGAAGTTATAAGACCAGATGTTTGAGAAGGAAGGCCATTGCAGAACTCTTGTCAGTGAACAGAGGGTGCTGTGCACCCCAAGGCTCGTGTGCTAATTATATTTGATGGGCTTGTAGCAGGATGTGGCTTGTGCATGTGGCAGGGTCTGGAGCCTGGCAGACTTCGTGCAGAGCTTTTACCCCTGCTTTGAAGTTCTCAGAGTGAACAAAAGAAAGCACAAGAAAACAATATGCCACAATAATAAAAGAAAGCAGAAACAGGGCAGCTGTAATATGTAACAAAGTGAATATTAACTTCAAAGGTTGTGCTGAAAGAAGTGATAGAGGAGCATCATGCATATTAATGAGCCTGCAGGAGCATTCAATAACCGCTTACTATCATCCTTCTGACAGGAGGCAAATGCATTATAAACACCCAACCATTGCTGGAGAGAGATGAAACCAGCCAGGCTATAGATTCACCTTCTCAACGTATAAGGTGCCAGAAACGACAGCTTTATTGTAACAGAAGGGAAGGAAATATTAGTTTGTCTAAACTGTAGCAGCTGAGTTGAAAAAAGATCAAGAAAACAATGCCTCTATTACAGAGCCATGCATAACTCTTCAGGGGAATGGCTTCAGTAGTAGGAGATGGAGGGTTGTCACATACCAATTGTGATGCATGAAAACTAGAAACAAAACCAATTTTCTCAGGCACAGTCCAAAACTAAGCTTCTGTTGTGTCAGGAGGATCTGGAACAATTAGTGCTGGCTTATGTTTCGGAGAATGTGTTTTCAACTTCTGTCTAGCACTTAGCCTAAATGATTGTGAGAATTCTTTCTCTCAGAGACTTAAGAGAGATAGAAACAGAGTAGCTTCCTTGTGCAAAAGTTTTTGGCCACACTGCTTCAGACAGTAGCACCCTGCTAATTCGTGGTGACTGCCCCATGAGATCTCTCTGAAGAGGGGACCGTTTTTCCACCTGGCTCCAAAAGGAGCCTGAAGAACAGCCCTTCCCCTCAGGGACTAAGAGGTGTGCTGGCTACTAGCTCTGGAATGTGACCTTGGCTAGTGCTGGTCAGAGGACAGTTGCGCCCTTGCCAGAGAGACACTGTACTTGTCAAAGCAGAAAGGCAAAAGCTTGGCAGCAGTGCCTATCTTCAAACAAGTTACCTTTTGGTGGGATTCAGTCCTACAGTGCTTAAAATATGTCATAAGCCAAGCCATGATCATCAGGCTGAAGAATGCAGCTTGACCACACTGCTTTCTCAAGCTGTGGCCTGTGCCCCCTTGCACAGGGGCAATGCACAGAGTGTGCATGTGGTGGTACTTCCACCGACAGATCGCTGCAGGGTCAGTAGGAGAGAGCAGCAGGAAGCGTTGCCCTTCGGCACTCCTAAAGAGTGGACTGGGAGCTGTGGTCTCCTGGTCTCTTATCCCAGAGGGTGTGGGACAGAGACTTCTCAAGGTGACTGCAGGCTGCCTGTGCAGACTCAGGTGTTTGCTGCCAGGTTAACTAAGAGCTCCTGGAGCTCTCTGCCCGTTTTGCTAGCTGTGAAGTGCTGTAATTGGTCAGCTGCTCACTTAATCCATGATGTATGTCTGCATTGCAGAGACATTCAAGGCTGCTATTAGTACCCAAGCTAACTAGTCTGGCTGTTTGCAGCAGCACAGTCTCATTTAGCATGCTGTGTGGCAGTCTGCGGGGTAGCTGTTACGGTCTCCTCTAGACAGCAGTCCTTGTCCCCAGAGGTGGAAGTAGCTTTTTTCTAGAAGATCCTGTCCTTTCCCTGAAGCCATCCCCATCCTGTGGGCAAAGAAGGGAATGTCTGGTTCTGCTGGTGACAGCGCTGTTCTCAGTACCAGCCATCCTGAGGCTCCTCTTTGTCCTGGCAGGTGTTCACGTTCAGCTGGAGAGAAGACATCCGCCCAGGGGATCCTCAGCACACCAAGAAGTTTTGTTTTGATGCCATTTCCCACAGCAGCCCTGTGACCCTCTATGACTGTCATGGAATGAAGGGGAACCAGCTCTGGAGATACAGAAAAGTGAGTGTGTGTGTGTGTGTGTGTGTGCGCTTACATGTGTGTATTTTCAGTTAAGGTGTCAGATTGCCTGTAGGCACTTGAGTTTCCCTAAAATGTCACACTTACAGTTTATTCCTTCTCTCCATGTAGCTGTGATAAGAGAATCTGCAGGCACTCTGTTGTCATTGTGCCTTTAATTCCCCTTGATTAGAAAGAGGTGACTGCCCTGTTCCACTGGTTGGAACAGGTGAGGACTGCTTCTCCAGAGCTTGCTAAGCAGAAGGACACTTTTCCTTGCAGTCCTGTTCACAGCTGGCAGCAAGGGGATGGCAACACCCTTGCAAAACCTGTTTGCAAAGAGGCATGCTGTGTTTAATGGCTTGTTCTGAATACCAGATCATGCCAAAATAGACAAGCAATGCTTTTGTGGCCAAACAGGTAAGTAAATTCTTGACTAAATGACCTGGTCTAGTCCTTGTAATCCACATGCACAGTGCTGCAGAGTGACCATGGCACGATGTGGGCTTGTGGCTGGAGAGCTTGGCTCCAGGCATAGCCTTAGAGCTTCCCAGCACAGGCATGGGGATTGGGCTGGATACCATTGCAAGGGCTGGGAATGGACCCTGACATTTGCCAACCAGTGGAGTGTGGAACAACTTCAGATACATCCAAGTAACAAAATAGCTTGCATTGGTTTTTAAGACTTCTTTGTGTTGGTTTCAAAAGAGCTTTTCTTCTCTGCTTAGCAACCTGACATCACATTTCTCTTCTCCAGGACAAGACCCTCTACCACCCAGTAAGCAGCAGCTGTATGGACTGCAGTGAGAGTGACCGAAAGATCTTTATGAACAGCTGCAATCCTTCATCTCCAACACAGCAGTGGATATTTGAACACACAAACTCAACTGTCTTGGAAAAATTTAACAGAAATCTTGATCTTTAAAAGACTGAGGAAAAATATATACATATATATATATATTTTACAATTATAGTTTTTACTGGGGAGGGTTACAAAAAATTTTTTTAAGAATACTTTTTTTTAAACAGTTAATGAAGGTAAAAGGGAGAATCTCAGGAGAAGGTTAACTAGCAGGCTAGTCTTTATTGTGAAGATGCTGCATCCTTCTCTTCTGGGGATGGTGGAATTTTAAAGGCTTTGCCAGAGCCACTTCTGTGCTGAGACTGGAACAGAAACTATGTTTTTAGAGGAGTCTGAATGTGATTCAAACTGCTTTTTTTGTTTTTCTTCTGTTTTTTTTACTGTTTTGTTTCCCACCTGGGTCTGATGTTAAATGATTTTATCCAGGACTCTCCAGGATATTCTGTAGCTGCTCCACCACCTGCTGAAGTGTTCCCACATAGGGTTTTTTTTTCTTCCAAAGTCCATCTAAGTAATCTTGAACACAAGATTTAATTCTTTTTAAAAAAAGCATCAGAATGTAAAATGAAATTAATTCCTTTTTTTTTTCCTCCCCTAAACCAAAACATATTTCAAACAGATTGGGTATTATGACCTTCCAAACCATAGCTCTCATAAAGGAATGAGCTGTAGTGGAGGTGCAGCCAAGTGATGGGAATGTCACTGTAGTTATTAGCAATGAGGAATCTGGGTTTCTGGTCCATTCACTTTGCAGTCACTTTGTCACTCACTGTTGAATCTTCAAGGTGAAAGATTAGCAGAGGTTTTTTAAGTAAGCACAGTTCTTACAAGTGAAAATTTTTGCTAAGAACCTTTAGATACCAGGTTCCAGATTTGCCTCTTCAGAGTCTTTTTAGCACGGATGCCCCTATGGTTTCTCACAGTTAAATCTACTACATGAAGGCAACTTCCATTTTTCCTTTAGAGGTTTGAAGGCTGACTTAATTCAGAGTTGGTCTGAGCAGATGAATTCAGGATAATTAAGTCAGGGCTGAGATTAGCCATTGGTCTTCCCCATTTGTTCATCACTCTGTAGTTTGTTGCAGCCATGAGCTCTGTGGTCAGTAGTGGCCTAGCCTTGTAGGGAATATGCTGTGATCTCTCCTCCCTTCCCAACATCCACAGCGTGGTATAGTTTATTGTGACTGGAAACCTGTTTGCTTAAGCAGAGATGTGGGATTGATGGGCCGATTTCACTACCGCCCTGTCCCGTGTAGTCAGCAGTGCAAGGTGTTACCCTTCTGGTTCAGCTGTAGGATTTGCCAGATGCTGAACCACAATTATCTCATCCTAGGAGCTGGGAAGAAGTACTGACGCTAAAGGATGAATGGCACATCACTGGTTTCCAGTATATATGATGCAAGTGTTTAAAAAAAACCCTCATCCTGGCTTAATATTATATTGTTGCACAACCAGATTGAAGAGTTCAGCCCACGTCATCTTACACCGAAGGCAGCAGTGGCCTTTTCTCATAGCAGCTGTGAATGATGGTGCAGTTAACCTTTAGCACAGATGCTGTGTAAATTAATACTACTAGTCCTTTCCCAGTAGCTGCCCAGCTTCACAGGTTGTCCAGCTGAGGAGGCAGTGTGCAGCCAGCTCCGAGGGGAAGGCTGGAGCACTCCAGGTACCAGTAGGGCACTTGGTAAGCACAATCAATGGCCTTTGGCAGGGCAGGGAACTTCTGCTCTGGTGTATCTTTCTCTCCTGTGAAGGCAAGGAGATTTTTGCCTAGTGTCAAGAAACAAGCAGGCTGGCTCCCTCTGCAGAGCTCCAGAAGTAAGAATCACAGAACTGTAGGGGTTGGAAGGGACCTTGAGAGTTCATCAGGTCCAACCCCCCTGCCAAAGCAGCTCCCCAGCTCATACTGCACAGGTTGGTGTCCAGATGAGTCTTGAGTATCTCCAGAGAAGGAGACTCCACACCCCCTGGGCAGCCTGTCCCAGGGCTCCCTCACCCTCACTGGGGAAAAGTTCCTCCCCATGTTGGTGTGGAACTTCCTGTGCTCCAATTTGCAGCCATTGCCCCTTGTCCTGTCTCCACTGACCACTGAAAAGGGGCTGGCCAATTCCCCCTGCATCCCATCCTTAAGACATTTATAAACATTAATAAGGTCCCCCCCTTAGTCTTCTTTTCTCTAGGTTGAACAGTCCCAGCTCACTCAGCCTTTCCTCACAGGGGAGATGCCTTTCTGATGCCAGTTTTAGGACTGTTCCCCATGTTTCAGATGTCATATTGTGCTGTGTCTGTCACCTAGGAGCAGAGTATGACACAACTGGCTGCCTCTCAGGTCCGAGGTATTGACTGGGAGGCTCAAAATCTTCTTCACCTTTCCTAGCATCCCAGGTGAGGCCACATCTGACCAATTCTGCCAACTTACCTGGCTCACACAATCAGGAAGCAAGAGAGACACAGGCACTGCATTGCAGCTGGGACCTGGCTTGCCCAGTGTATTGGTGTCTAACAATTTGGAAGTAAAGAAAGAAAAAAAGCCTTAGGCTTTCCTGGTGACAGTTTTGCAGCAGTATCACTAAGGAAGTGAGACCGGTGACAGCTTGTGTTCTCAGTCACTGCAATATGTCTGTCATTAAAGATCCCTTTTTGTTTCTGTGGGCGACAGAACCACTTCCCAGTGCTTTGTGTCTGACACTTGCTTTCCTTAAGTTATTAATGCTCTCATTAGTAGTGCCAACTGTGGATGGCTAGATGGCCTGATTTGAACGTTCTAATACCTGTGGAACAAGAAGCTGTTTGTCCATGGGCAGTGCTAGTTTTTCATAATTAGGACACGATCAGCAAATGATGTAAACAGGTGGGAGGTCATTCTGCTTGCAGCTTGCAACTCTGTGTGTCATAGTTTTCCAGTGAGAGGATTAGCTTCTGTTTCTAAAGTGCATGGCTTGCTTTGTTCATGGGTTCACCTTGTGTGGAGAGACCTTGCTGCTTGGCTTCCTGGATGCTTGCTTCGGGGAGAGCTGCAGTATCAAACAGGTCTTCTACCACTTAATGATCATAATTTGGAAAGAAAGAGCAGCTCTTAGCAGTATGCAACAAAAGACTGGGTGATTGTTGATGCAATTCCTGTTTGACCACTGACCACCACCAAACATGGAAACTGGAGCTTTAGCATGAGTGGGTCCTTCTCAGTGTGGTTGATTGTTTTCTGAAGGTTCAGGATCCTGAGTGTGGGCAGAGCCCCACAGATCCTGTACATCTCTGATTGGCTCACTGGGCTTTGAGCTATTAATTTATTTACATCAGTTATAGTTTTCAATACCCTAGAGGCTTTGCTGACTAATGAGAAGACTTAATATGGCCAACCATCCACTGATTGAGAAATAGCTGTATTTCAACATCTACATCTTTAATTGAGCCTTTGCTGGGCAATCTGGTTAATTATTCCAATTACTTTTAGTTATTTGTAAGCAAAATTGCTAAAGCACGAATGCATAAGCAGATCTTCACATCTGCATGCAAGTCAAGACTGGAGATTAAATACCAGTGATTAACTAATGCAAAATACATGTTTTCATATTTTTTTTCCACAAAAAAAATATTCAAACAACCCTTCTCTCCAAGACTGCATAAATTCTGCTGCTTTTAAGTTTCAGAATCCCAGTGAACAGGGGGATCATGGGTGTGTGTTATGTCACATAATACTTTGATTTGCTCTTGAAGCTCTTGTTGATGTATACTGGTGCTAATCTCCAAGGCCTCCAGATGGAGTAATAGTTTTGAGGCTCCCATGTGTGCAAGATGTCTTTTTTTTTCATGCCTGGGAAATTAACTTTCTTTTCTACTCAGTAATAGAGGAAAAGTGTGGGTCTTGCTGAAGGAGAAGACAGCATCATTGAAATAAAGATGTGCCTTTTTAAATGTACATGTACAGCAAATGCTTAAACTTGAACCATTTCCTAGTGCCTTGCTGGACAAGAGAGAAGAGGGGAAGAGGTTGGGAGATAAGGGTGTAAGAGGAGTGTAGTGTTTGTGTGTGGGCTTTTTTGTTTCTGTTTGTTGGGGGTTTTTTTTAATGTCTGACTTTGGGTGCAGAATTTGTGTGAACAGTAGTAATTCAGAAGCTCCTGGGTTTCCTCTGATAAATTGATATCATTAATGCCTTGGGGGGAGGGGGGGTTTGTCACTCCTAACGAAGACTTGGAAAGGATGGCACCTTCCTCTTGGTACACTGTAACAACTAAAGCTGGACCAGAGGATGTCTTGGTTAGCTGTTGGATGTTTCACTGCATAGTGAAGGCTCATGGTTTTTACTGGCATGCAAGATCCTGCATTTTATTTTCTAAATACCCAAATCAGAAATCACAAATAATCCCAAAGGGATGTAAAATCTGTAGCAGAAATGGCTTTCAGAACATCAATGCCTTCCATCACTGGGAAACTTTAAAGGGGTGAGTTCAATCTCTAATACAGAAATAGCAAGAAAGCAATTTCTCAGCTTAACTTCCTTCCTGCTCTGTTTTTGCAGTGGTCCATGCACGGGGCTTTGTTTTCCTTTACTTTCCTCCTCCCTGCTGCACTGAGACACCAAGAAAGTCTAACAGGCACCACTAGCAACTGGCATTGCAGGAGCATGGTGCTCACTCTTGCAGCTACTGTGGGATCATTATAGTAGTTATGCTGGCTTACATCACCAAGGGGAGAGGAGAGAGATCTCCTAAAAGTCAAACTGGGCAATCATGTAACTGCTGGGTAAAAAAGGGAGAAGCTTTTATTTAAAATTGTCTTTCAAGATATGGACAGACACTTGAATGGTTTTGCCTGGAGAGAACAGACAGCCTGCAGCAGTCAGCCTGTCACTGGTTCAATAGAAGGAGCCCTGGTAAAGTTATCTCTAGAAGCCTGGCTCTGCTAACATAAGGGATTCAAGTGTGCCTTGCATCCCACATCCCCTTGTGGTTGCTGTGGTCCATGTTCCTCCTCACCGACTGGATTTCTAACTATTGCAGCAAAGGAGCCTGGTGGTGCCTAAGTTGGCCCTTACCTGACAGGCAGCAATCTAGGTTTCCATCTTAACAATCATTTAGTGTGAAAACCTTCTTAAATAGTTAGTGTACATCTGCCAAAGCAGTGAGTAGCTTTAGGTTAGTGTCAGTGGAGGGGGGGGGTAGGATCAAAAGGTCTTTCACAGAATACATCGCGAAGGTCCTCTCCTGGTTTGGGTGGAGGGGACAGGTGCAGTGGGTAGGGAATGGGAAAGCTGAGCTCTGACATTTCCATCAGCATTCAACGCACAGTTGTCAGTTCATTTCCATTTCATTAACCAGTCAGATTGATTTATTCACCTTATAAATTTAAGGTATAACTGAAATAAGCTCCTCTTCTGCACCAGTTCCTCCTGTGTAGTGTCACACTTAAACTTGGAGATCTGTGTATGAAATGAGGCAACAATAGGATATGGAAATCCTAATGAAACTCCTATGTCTGATTCTTGGCTGTGCCTCAGCTGGCTGAGTATGCTCCTCTATTTGCTGCATTCGAGCTTTCTTGATGCTTCTGTATGACCCAAAAGGCTTTCGTGGTTCCAGCAGATGTGGGGGATTTGGGAGTTCTGTATGCAGCCACTGGATCTACTAAATCTCCTAGTTCAAGGGGGAAAAAAAATCCTAATCCCAGTTTAGTGAGCAAGCAAATGTGAACTTCAACCACAAAACAAGATAAAAAAACCTGATCAGGCTAATAGACTGAATTAATTAACCCTTACAGTAACAAATAGCTTTGGCCTCTAGGGTGGAGAAGGGAATTGGTTTCAACTTGCATTCTCCAGGATCTTGGTGAGAAATAAGGTCTAAGTTTGTCTGTTCCTTGTACTGCATGCGTTTTATCTGTAAAACTGGATGGTGCCTCTTGATTCAGTGTATATTTATTTCTGTGCATATTAGGACCAACAGCCTAATATCTGGGGGTGGTAAAGGACTTGTAGCACTTTAATGTAGTAGCTTTCATAAATTGGGAATCATTGATAGAATGCCTAGTGTTTTTAAAGTTGAATGGACTTCCTTTTATAATATATTTAAAATAAATTTTTAATGTGTTTTCTGAAACTGTGTATGCAGAAATGACTGTCCTGCTTGTTTTGCTCCAGTGCTTGAGTTCCCTTCTCTCTGCCTTTTACTAGAGCAAGCTTAGTTACCCAGGTCTGGTGTTTCCTCAGCTTTGGGCTTGATGCTTGACCACGTGCACCACCCATCACAGCACAGGAGTTGGGAGAGGCTGTGTGTGAGCAGTGGCAAAGGGAAGGTGGAGCTAGGAGCAGTGGAGGATGGGGCTTTGGGTTAAATTTAGCCAGGGGAAGGAGGAGGAAAGGTATTTACTTCAGTGCATTTTCTTTTTTCTCAACACCCCAGTCAGTGATTACAAGTTTGTGTTGACTGGAAACTGAGCAAGGAGAAATCCCACAGGTTGATAATGTTGCAGATGGCACCGTGCTGGAGCATCATCTACTGCAGTGACTGCCTCATGGTCAAGCTATGGCTGCTTTCCACAGGAAGGAGCTTTGGAGTGCAGCTGGCTGCTACTCCCTGTGGGTGAGTACTTCAGAGGAGGGGCTGGGTGAGACTCTTGGGCCCTCTTGTCCCCCTGATCAAACCACTGCCCTGCTGCAGTGTGGATGCTGACCTTTCCAGTCCTTGGAGCAGGGGCCTTGCTGTCCACTCAGGGTAGAGCCTTACAGGGGAGGCCATCTACAAGTACACCTGGGCAGCAGCCACCATGTCTGAGACATTCCCTCCCCAAGCCTGCCATTAGCCACGAGTGACACAAAGCTTTTCTTGAAGGCAGTTTGTGTGTTTACTGCTGAAGCTATGGCTATGGGAGTAAAATGTTAAAATCACCTGAGCTCATACGTGCATCTCACCTGAACTACCTTTTCCTGTGGTTTGAGGGAGCTCAGCATCACACAGCTGTTGCCCAGCTTGGGGCAGGATGAAGTGGTCGCTCTCCCATCTTCAGGCATGAGAACAGGTGCTGGTAGATCCATCCTACACCTTGCTTTGGAGAGAGGCTTTTTAACAGCGTGCTGCCCTTCTTGTGTTCTAGTCTGTGTGTGGGGAGAGCAGCCTTTCAGCCCAAGGTGAGATGACTTCATAGGCCAGGGAGAGAAGAACAGTGTGAAAATCAGCATGTGTGAAGGAAGGGAAAGGGTTGTTCTTGAGGGACCAGCGGGTAACTGCCAGGCATCCTCCTGAGGGAAGACTGTGCCATGATTTTGGGCCCCAGGAACATTTCCCAAGGAATGTATGTGCCAAAAGCTGTGATGGTTTAAGCATTTTAGCAGGTTTGCTACGTGCCATCCCTGGTAAACGCTGAGGCGAGTGGGAGTGTAGCAGAAGGTGCTGGGGCAGCGTGTCCGTTGGCCCCGAGGTACAGAGAGTGGAAATGGGCTGATTTCTGACTGGAGCTCTAAAAATAATTTTTAAAAAATATTTAAAAGGGCTTCTTCCCAGGACAACTTTGCAGCACAGACCTGTTGGAGAGCAGCTTTTCTGTCCTAAGAACCCCAAATGGCTCCATTAAAACAGCAAGTGCCGTATGGCAGCTACATTGTGAGCTTATCTTTAGAGGGTTGTGCTGCTCCAGCTGAGATTTAAAGGCCTGTGCAGGTTCCCCTAATTTGATTAGAGGGCTGGCTTGGATGGGCACGCTATTACAGCTTGAGAGGCACTAAAGCTGCCTGGGTGCTGATGGGTTTATGAAACATTGTTTCTCACTTCATTGCAGCTCCCACAAAGAATTAATAGATCAGGTTAGCGATAGATACCTAATAAAGAATGTCTCTATGAGGCAGTTTATTTCACAGCAAGCTAGTTCCGGGCTAGCAGACTGTGAAATCTTGAGGTTCCTATGAGGATAAATATGCTGAAATGTACTGCAATTATAGGAACACCTCCATGAGCACTCCTTTTCTTTAAAACTGGAAAAAAGAGGTGTCATTGTTAGTCTGTGCTGGAGGTGCTTCATATTGAATTAGGGGAAAGCGGTGACAAAAGCAGAGGGGTTTTCCCTTTTAGAGGGCATTGCAAAGCAACATCTTTTTTTATTTGCATGGGATAAGAGTTTGCAGCCAAAGGTGAAATACAATCTGATAGAAATGCCAACCTGTTCTGGCACTGTGATAATGCCTGTTTCTCCAGCCACTCCCAGCTTCCCATCATACAGTCCAGGGAGAACCTGCAAAATCTCTTCCTCATGGGACAAGGACGAAGTCCTGCCTGTTAGGATCTACCCTTTTATCTATATGCTTGTTGCTGTTATCATCTGTCCCCATGCTTTCAGCTTCCCAAATGTCCTTCTTGCAGGATTTCCTCAGCCTGCTGTTTGATTTTTATTTGTAATGATAAGATAAACCTAGAAAGCTTGCTCCTGGGAGCTCAGCGATCACTGTCAGCCTTCTGGTGTGTTCGCTTCCCCTGAAACAAGGGAGTATCTGTATGGTTCTTGCCAGGAGGGCAGATGACTGTGCCAAACTTCAGACGGGCAGATGCCAGGCAATTTGACATGGGGCTTTTATACGCACCAGTATCTTGCTTGCTCTTCTCTAACTGCTGTGGGTAAAGCCATTTGTTTGCACCACCTTCCTGTTGGAGTGGTGCCCCCAGCGTGTGCTGCGGTTCTCTAGCAGTCACGGGGACAAACAGGAATCAGTGAGTGCGGCAGCGATCAAAGCAAAGACCAAAGGCAGAACTGTTGTGGGGAAGAGTATTAAGTCCCTGCCCCCCAGATTTATTCTGTGACACGTTAGGTAGCGTAAGGACTGCCTGGAAAATACATATTCTAGGGTTTCTCAGTTGTCTTGCAGGCAGCACAGGCTGCAGGATGCTTGTGTCAGTGTCCGTGTAGCAGCCTGCTCCGAGGACCGAGGGCTCTGAGCAGTGAGCCTCCTTCCCGCTAGCGTACCCTGTGTGATTCAGCACGCTCCACCCCCTGCTAACTCACAGCGTTCCGCGGGTGGGATTTCAGACTTGGATGGAATTTTACTCTATAGAGCCCTTTTTCTTTTCCCCCCTCCCGTTTGTGCAGAAAGGCTTTTCTCGAGGAAGATGGGATCACTTCCCATTTACAGCTGCCCACGCACCTGTGGCAAAGGCAGTCGCTCTCTGGTATTGCCGAGGTGACAGCATCTCCCGAAGTCACACCCCTTCCCCGCAGAGCGGCGTTGTACCTGCCTTCCCCCCCCTCCCCCCTTTTACCTCTTTACCTTTATTTTGCTCCTTCTCCTGCAGGTGAGGGGAATGCAGGGCTCCGGGACAGCCGGGGCCGGGCCCCGCGTTTCCCAGGGCGCTCTGTTCCCTATCCCCGCCTCGGAATGAGTCTAAAACCCGCCTCGGCGTTACGGACGCTTCAGCCCGCGACACAGGACCTGCGGCGGCCGGGCACAGGCGCAGGAGTCACGGGCTCAGCCGCGGTCGGTCGGTGGGAGACCAGCCGGGGGAGGAGCCTGCGCTCCGGCGGCGTCTCGCCGTGCGGGGCAGCGGAGCGGAGCCAGCCCCGAGGCTGGCGGGGCCGGGGGGCGCTTCTCGCTGGGTACCCGCTCCGGCAGCGCCCGGAGGGAAGGGAGAGGCCGGGACTCGCCGCTGCCGGTCGGCGCAGGGACGGACACACACACACAGCGCGGTGCCCTGGCAACGGCGCGCGGGCTCCCCCCCGCGCTCGCGCGCCTCTCTCCCGGCGACCTTCCGGCTGCCGTGCGGGCGCGGGGCCGGGCCGGGGCCGGGCCGGGCCGCAGACTGGCGGCGCTCCCCGCCAGTGGAGGAGCGGAGCGGCGGCGGCGCTCCCCGCCCCGCGAGCCGCTCCTCCCAACCGGAGCCCCGGCTGCAGCCGGGAGGGGCGGGACTTCCGCTGCCGGGGAGGCGGTTTTGTGTGTGCGAACGGTGCGTGAGGGGTCCCGGCTCCCCCGCGGGCGGCGGCGCTTGGGGGGCCCGGCCCGGCCTCCGTGGCCACCGCTGAGGGGCGGCGGCGGGCGGCCCTCCCTCCTTCCCTTATCGGCGGCGCGGCCCGGCCCGTTCCGCCGGTGCTGAGGGGGGTCCCCCCTTGAGGGGGCCCCTGCGAGAGCGGGGGGCCCCCGCAGGGACGACGGGGTCCCCCCCCCACCGAGAGCGCGGGGCGCCCCGGCGGCGGCGGCGGCTGTTTCCGCGGTTCTCGGCTCCCCGGGCGGGGTGAGGGGCGGGCAGGTGGGCGATGAATGGTTTCAGCACCGAAGAGGACAGCCGGGATGGGCCTCCCGCCGCCCCCTTTTACGGCCAGAGCTGCTGCCTCATCGACGACGGGGACCGCTGCGTGCGCCCCGCCGGCAACGCGTCCTTCAGCAAGAGGATCCAGAAGAGCATCTCGCAGAAGAAGCTGAAGCTGGACATCGACAAAAGTGTGAGTTACGGCCTGCGCAGGTCCCTCCCGCCGCCTCCGAGACCCCCGAGGGGCCGGCCGGGCGCGCCTCGCCTCCCCCAGCCCGCCACCGCACTGCGGGCCCTCCCGGGGAGGCCGCGCTCCCTGCGCTGCGGGCGGCGCAAAGTTGCTTACGCGCCCGGCGAGTTGAGCTTTCCCATCGCTTTTGGGGGGGGGGGGGGGTTCGCTCAGCCCCCGCGAGCTGTGGGGAGAGCGGGGTGCCGAGAGCGATGCTTTGTGTTGCGAACTCGGCTCCCCTGGACCGCGCTTCCCCAGCCTGGGTGTTACTACGCGAGGGCAGGAGAAGAACGCGCCTGGGTTAAAGATGCGGCTTTTCCTCCTCGCCTCCCGCAGCTTGGTGGAGCAGCAGCAGCACAAGCCGTGCCGGGGAGGAAAGCTCTCCCGCGGCTGATGTTCAGGGGGAGCAAAGGAGCTTCTCTCTGGAGGCAAGGCTGCTATTTTAATTTCACTTTCCTTTTGCCGGTGCTGCCGGTTTCACTCGGCTGTCCTGGCGTGATGTTTTTAATTGGCAAGGATCGGCAGCGCAGGAGGTTATTACAGGTGAGCTGTTGCACCGACTGTGCTGCCCTTAACCTGAGCACCGGTCGGCACTGAACAGCCCGGTTTGCTGCTGACGCTTCGTGACACTAAGTGACAGCTGTCAGCTCAAGATAGAAACCCGTCCTTTGCCGAGTAGGGAAGCAGGTAGCAGGGCAGAGCAGCCCGCCGAGGTTAGAGAAGGAAGCCTTCAGAAGTGACTGATGGCATTCCCCATGGCTGCCCTCTTCTTCACCGGGTCTGTAACGATCAAAACCGGTACAAACACCACCACCAAAAGGGTGAAGTTTTGAGTCAGGCTCTTTGGCAGCTTCCCCAGTTGGTTAGGTTCCTTGTGCACAGCCAAAATACGTCGTGTCATGGGAAGAGAGTGACTCAGTTTTGAAACACAATCTTACCCTGAAAACCCAGAGTGTTTCTCCCGGTGGTAGCCCTAGTGAATTTGGGTGGTGGTACGGTTGTTTCTTCCACTTGAGGAGTGATTCTTTGTGGGCAGAGGTAAGGCTTGAGAAACAGAAAGAGGAAGTCGGACTGATGAACCCAAAACGAAGGGAAAGTATGAAGCAGACTGTGTGAGGTGATTTCAAATGTAGGGTGCCTGTGTCACCCACAGACATTTTTGCCCTACAGGTACCAAATAAGTTGGATTGTTTGTGGTCTTTGTTGTACATATGCTAGTTCTAGTGAAATAATACCTGTTATTCTATATATACCTGGGTGTTCCAGCACAGGATAAGCTACAGGAAAGAGACCTTTGCTATTGATTTTCTTGTTTTAATAGACATAATTGGCTGACTTTGATTTGATCTAGATTTTGAAACACTCACTTTAATAATCTCACATATTCTTTAAACCAGAAAGCTCAGAAAAGCAGAAGAGAATGATGTTTTCTTGGTAGTTACCTGGCAGTAAGTCCTGAAGCAAATGCACTTCCTCCAGTCAATTACCTATATTTTTCTGACAAATGATTGCAACCATAAAAAATACATATATTATCTCAGAGTTGTGGGTTCAGCTCTCAGCTCCTTAGTTTTCCTTGCCTTTAGTCGTTGTATATGATCTCTAACTCAAGAGTGTCAGTGCTGGAGTTTGAGATTAGAAGATCCCTGATGCAATGCCCATTGTGAGGGACACACTCTGATACTGGTGTCTGAGTAGCTGCTGTTGCATGCTCTTTCTGCCGTGCTGGTTTTGATTGTTTTTTCACCACTTCTGATTCTTAGGTGAGACATCTGTATATTTGTGATTTTCACAAGAACTTCATTCAAAGTGTCCGAAACAAAAGAAAGAGGAAGACAAGTGATGATGGAGGTGACTCTCCTGAGCATGAAACCGATGTCCCAGAGGTTAGTAGGTGCCACATGGGTGTAGGATGATTAGCATGTTGAATTTTTACTTGGATGTTTCAATTGTTAATTTTAAGTTGAAACTCCTTTGAAACTGCTATGGAGTTTCCTTTCCCAGAATGACTATTTTTTTCTGATGTGTGATGTCCTAACTTTCTTCTTCATCCCCAAATTCTTTGTCTGTGTAAAGTTTTCCATGAAAAGAGGTATGATAAGGTAACTGTGCAGCTTTGTGTATGTACTGCTTCCAAACAGAGAGCTGTTAAAACACTGTTTGATACTCTTTTTAAAGCTAAAAAGTTATTGGCTGTAACATCTGCCCTGATACAGTTCCTTTTTACCTAGCACACATAATTTTGTAAATAAGCTAGAGAATCCAGTAGCTCAGTCTCTGTATGCCTGGGTGTGTGATATCCAGGGATATCAGGCTTCTCCAGACCTATGCACATGTAGTATTTTGGCCCTGTTTAAAACTGCCCTCAAATAATTCATTGCAATCTTTTCATTTTCAGGAAATGGGCCTGTTTTGTTGTTCTGTTGGGGTTTATTTCTTTCCCTGTGTTACAGAACTCGAGAATAATCTCTTCTCTGTGCCATTGTGTTCTGTATTTGCTTTGGTGGTGTTTCTGGTACTGTTGACACTGCAGAAAGTTGTGGAGAGGTGATGTCCGCGGAGGAGCTGGGCTCTGGCCACATCAGCAGAGCCCTCTGCTGGAAGTGCCTCCAGCATTGGCAAAACCCGTTTAATTTAGGAAAAAAAAAGACACCAAGAATCCTTTTGGCGGCAAAGCTGTGTCCTGACTGCAGAGCTATTTCCACACCCCTCCTGTGTGTGGGTGTTGAAAGAGAAGCAAGTTTTTGGTTGGCTGGTTTTAAGGATACCTGACCTTCTGTGGGAGCTGTTTGTGTTTCCATTCTACAAGGTTGTCCATCAAAACTTTCCCATGCAGGCTTTGTGCCAGTTGCCAGGATGACTAGTGAAGACCCAGCTGGCATCCAACAACATTCATGCAGGGTATTTGGTGGTTAAAAACTGTCTGAGCAGGGAAGAACTCTGCAGCATGGCAATTTTAATGTCATTTTCTTCTTGGTTTTTTAGCAGAGATTCCTTTTGTCTTTGAAACATGGCATTTTCCACATGATCTTCATCTTCCTTCCTGTAACCTCCCCCACCACCACCCTTGCTTTTAAACAGCGTACTTCCCCTTGAAGTATTTGAATTTCATTTCTTCTCTAACTCTGTACTCTGTTTTGTGTCACAAGCCATTTGTTCAGTGCCTGCTAAATTGATATTTCATGTGTGAGCTTTTTAAACCTGGGAACAAAAGGTTCCCCTTTGCTTGGAGGTTGCAGAGGTGTAATTGAGAGCAGAAATTGGCCAGCAATTCTGTTGACAGCATGTGAACCAGAACAAAATTTTGTATTTCCCTGAGGCTATTTTGGTCCTCTAACATTAACAAATACAAAGGATGCTTAGATTTGTCAGTAAGGCAAGCTGCTGTGGTTCTGAATGCAGGCAAGGAGCAGTCCTTTTGAGGAAGAACTGGTTATTTTTAGGTAACTTTACATTTCTGCCTAATCAAACCTAAAGGTAGTACTCATCCCCTCCTCTCTGCATCCCTTCCAGGTTGACTTGTTCCAGCTCCAGGTGAACACTCTGCGACGATACAAGAGGCATTATAAGTTGCAGACCAGGCCTGGACTCAACAAGGCTCAGCTAGCAGAAGTAAGTGAGGACAGAGGTAGTGTCATCCCTGTTATTGAAAAACTTCTTATCCCCTCTGCTGAAGTGCACGTTTCTTGGACACTAACACCTGTGGTGACTCTCTCACTAGTACTTACTGTGTGCTCTGCAAAAGGGTTCGGGGTACGACGCCAACAGAGAGCTGCCTGCTTTCATTCACCTGAGGTAGTGGTGGAATACGTGGAAGCTGGCCTTGAAAGCATGTTTCAGTAACTTGCTTTTCTCTGCTTCTTCTCCCTCCTTGTTGATGGTCACAGCCTTTAGGGAGCAGAATCAGAACCTAGTGTCCCAGGTAACCTCAGGTGTTAACTGGAGACGGCTGTTGTACTGAAACTCACGCTGACACACTGCTAGTCACCTTTAGAGCCCCTGGTAGTTTCTTTCCTCGCTGGTTAGAATTGCTTCTTATTAAAGGCAGAATCACTGACTCTGACTTCAGATTCCTTCCCTCCCTTGTCCTATGGTTCTGTGTTAAGTCAATAAAAGGCTTTTTCCTTACGAGCCTCTACTGCAGCTTTCTCACCGTATGGGGTCTGTGATAAGAAAGAGCTCTCTCTAACTCTTTGTAATTTGGGCTAGTTGTGCTTGGTGTGCGTCTGCTCTGCTCTCTTTCCTGACTCAATCTGAAGGCATTCTGTGAAGAAGTCTTCTCTAAACTCAAAAAAACTGTAGCCATTACTGAATGATAACAAGGTTGGTTTTGTAAGGCTGAGGCTTTCACAACTGTCTGCATGAAACTGTTTTGCTTTTGCTTTAAAGAACAACCAGCAGACCAAAAAAAGACGGCAAGACACCTTCTTGCTCTCTTCCAGAGTCAACTAGGGAATGCATAGTCAGAATATAGAGAGGGTGTAGTGTAGCACACGTTGGAGTAAGGTGAACGAAGCAGGGTGGGTGGATGTCCTCATTAGGAGTTCTGATTTGTCATGTTCTGACTAACCAGTTCATAGTCTCTCAGCTGCCTCCTGCCGTGAAGGACCACTTACGTAGGCGATTTACCATGAATGTGCCCAGGAGGAGAATAAAAAAAAAAAAAGAAAAAGAAAAAGTGCTGTGCAAGCAGAAAATAAAGGAGCCTAACTTAAAGTTGTCACACACTTCCCAGATTTCCTGTGAAGTCTGAGCAGCTTTGACCCTACGCTGGATCCTCGTCCAGCTCCCATGCTTGAATCACTGCTGCCTGAGGCTCTTAGACTCCTGCTGCTACCCCACCGTAAGGAAAACTCAAACTTCCATAAATCTTCTTGGAGTGACTTATTGCTCAGCTTGCATCAACAGCCGGTTCTGGAGCTGTGTTGGGTGCCAAAAAAGAGCTTCTTCCATATAAGAAGCGGATCGCATCCAGCTCCAACATGTTTTCTACGTTCATTTTCTGAGGAGAAAGCAGCTAATGGTTCAGGGCTTGTGCTAGTGTCAGAGAGGGGGTAGCCCTAACCAAATCCTAACCCTCCCATTGCAAATCTCCTGATGTTCCTTCCAGTGAAAACTTACCCAGTGTGTTTATCTTTGGACTTTTAAAACTTTGCTACACCTGGTCCACGCAGCAAAGTGTTTCAGTATTTCTGACACTCTCCTTTACTGAGATGCAAGGAAAACTTGCTCTCCAGATAATCTGGGCATGAAATGCCACTTAGGAGAGGTTATGCTGCTTTGGCAGGAGGACATCCTGGCTTCCAAATTCCGCTTGTAGGTTGGCTGCAGATACTGCTGACATAGCAAGGCTATGCGGTGTTCGTATCATTCCAGCTGTAAAGAGAGAGGAGGTGAACGAGGACTCTGACAGTTTGAATCGGTGCATGTTGGACTAAAAGTATATTACACTCAGTGGCCATAAAATCTTTTATGGAAAGTGAAGAGAAACCCTGTGTTCTGATTATTTCTACTTTTTAATTGCAGAATTTCTGTCTCTTTACATGTTGTCCTTCTAGACTGTCAGCCGTCACTTCAGGAATATTCCTGTGAACGAGAAAGAGACACTTGCCTATTTCATCTATATGGTGAAGAACAACAAGAGCAGGCTGGACCAGAAATCAGAAGGTAGCAAACAACTGGAATGAAGATTAACAAGACTTGGAATAAGAGAGACCTTGAAGGAACAGATGGTATTGTGCATTTTAGGTATATAAAAACTATTGAAGTATATTGTAAATTCTTTTTTTTAAAATGCAGTAAGTCTGGATGACAGAAAAAAATACAGACATTCTTATCAGGAGTATTTGAGAACATGCACCCAGCATGTTTCTGAAGACTTCTTCCCCTCATTTCAAAGTCACTTTGGAATAAAGAAATGAGGATAATGAGGAAACCACCTAAACCTGTAGGACTGTGAAGTTCATCAACTTGGTGTGTTAAACCATTTCTGGAAATCTGCATCTCAGTGCAATTCAGATCACAGATGGAATTTTTTTCCCTGAATTCAGGCTGCATCCCAAACCATCATGCAGTTTGTCTTGGCGCAGGACTGGAGTGGTGGCAGAGATAAAATTGATTATTGAGGTGCATGGGTCAGGATTCTTGTCTGAAGCTTGCTCCCCACCTGTCTTTCTTTGAGTCACTGTTTCAAGTCTCAAACTTCTACAGATGCTCCAGCTCACCAAATCTCCTCCAGTGATTACACCTTGACTGGACTCGATTGATTGTTTGGGGTTCTTTTTAACCATTTTCCCTCCCACCGCCTTCCAACAGGGATGCCAAACAACTCTGCAGTCTCTTTTTCGAATCCCTTTTATTTAAGAACTCACTAATTAATTGTCCATAAGCATTTAGAAACAACTGCATTTCCTTGGAATGTGGTATTAAGGCAAATAGGGCTCGTTCGCTGGGTTTGATCGTGTGGGTAGGAATGCTTGTTTAATTCACTTACCGTGTTTCCCTCGTACTCGAGGCTCAGCAATGGTAGGTGAAGCGGTGGCTTAAGACATCAGTCTGTTCCCTGTGTGTCAGATCAGGTATCAGTCACAAATGATGTGAATTTTATACTGAAGCCAGTCTTTAGCAGGTGTCACAGAACTGCTGTGTGGGCTCAGCAGGCTCTGTTCGGTGTAAGGCAGACGTGTGCTGATGGGTGTAGCACCATAACCGGGGTGTCAAACTGAGTGGAGCATGATGCATTTCATCTGTCTGTGTGATGGGCAAGAGGTACCACAGCACTTGCCTTTGGTGAGCATTGCGTGTGCTTTCATAAGGGCTGTGTGAACAGAGGGTGGCGTGTGGTGCTTCCTAACCAGAGCCGTAGGAGGAGATCACTCTGATTTTGCTATTTAAAGCCAAGGTGTCCTTACAAATAACACAGTGGATATTGTGGCAAAAGGAGCTTGTTTAAGTGTGGGTTGTGACTGACTGTTCTCCAGTGACCTCAAATCCTATTCAAGGGGATCTCGTGACATAAAGCACCACTCTGTTGTGTTGCTGTCTTAACCGATGTCTCCTTTCTGTTACAAGATGCCAAGACTCCACACAGAGAGTATATTCTCAACAAGCCTTAAGGAACGAACTGAACAGTAGGAAACTTGGGCTAGTACTTTGTCAATGGCAGGTTGTAATATTCCAAAACTGGATGAAGCTTTGTTGAAAAGCTAAACACAGATCGCGATCCCAGCTTAGTCGTACTGCATCGTGTGTTGTAATGCATGAAGGGTTCACAGCGAAGCTCTTGTTGAAGCTCTCCCAGGGTCTCTTTAAAAACCAAGTCACAATTTAAAGCAAGCTGTTCACATCAGCTCTGAAGTGTTTGCTAGCACTCCAAAAACGCATTCAACAAACTTCAACATGTCTGAGTCCTGTGTCGTAGGCAGAAATACTCTGTGATGGTACACATCTCATTTGTGAAGTGTTGGGGAGTGTGATTGTTGTAGCATTCCTTGCTTGAATCAGTGTGGAATTTAAGAACATCAGAAGAGAGAAGTTCAAGGAATGAGGAGAGAATGTCTTGCGTCGGTATTTCATGAATGTTTAAAAATTTCCTAATTACACTGGTCCTTTCCTTATTGAAAGGATGGAGTAATTCCCACATCAGTCAACATGATCTGGTTTCTCTCATTCAGGACAGATAGCTAACGTGGTATGTTCTCTGACTGCATGTTAGTCTTCAAAGTGCTCGTGTAATCAGAGGAAATTACCAAGGGAAAATGAGTTTCTGAGAGGGTTATGCCTCATTGTAACTTCTAGACCAAAACTGTAAAAATATAGTTTGTTTGGGGTTTACTTTTTTTGTTGTTATATTTTGTTTTGTTTTATTTCAGAGAGTAAATAAATCTGTTGGGGTGCTTTAGCAGCCAACAGCAAAATGATTCTTTTCAAGGAAATATGGTGGCAGGTTCCATCTGTTCAGGTGTATTCACTGGAATGATTTTCTGTAGAGGTGGTATCCAGGAAACTTTTTTTTTTTTTCCTTTTTGTTTTCTTTGTTTCTTTCTGAAAATAGTCAATGGATGTGAAATGTGATCCTTGTTGGTTTCACTCTTAAAGCAATTATACTTTTTTGAAAAGAAAAAAAAAAAT
The DNA here is from genome assembly GCA_022605575.1 of Laterallus jamaicensis coturniculus. Taxonomy (NCBI): domain Eukaryota; kingdom Metazoa; phylum Chordata; class Aves; order Gruiformes; family Rallidae; genus Laterallus; species Laterallus jamaicensis. The sequence goes on along the minus strand of JAKCOX010000016.1, from coordinate 13,657,995 downwards.
AATCTTAGAGAAGTGTGATGATGAAGAGATGTTTACCAGCCATTAGCAGTTGTTTATAAGGTGGAAAGTTTGGAGGCAAGACACCAAAGAAACAGAGGAATCTTTGGCTGTCAGACCCCATGGCCTTGTAAACCCTTGCAAATGCCTTATTACCTTGTTCTCAACTTAGCTACAGCAAAACGCCTTGAGCAAAAGAAAGCTGATGTCTTGTTGGAAGGGTCAGCCACCGTCTGGCTCCCGTGCTAGAAACTGAAATCACACATCAATTCAGTAGCAATATCCATGTTCAGGGTGCCTGTGATTCTTGAAGAGCATTTAGTGTCTAATAACCAGAAAACGCAACAATGCAATTGTCGTTCTGTATGATGCCATTCTGTGTATTTGGTTCCTTATGCTGCATGCCAAGTAAAAAAGAAAACAAAAAAAAACAAAAAAACAAAAACTTTCCAACTTTTTGGGTTTAAATTTCAAAGTTAAATGTGTTTGAACCTCACACTTGGGAAGCCATGAGGTGGGATGTTTTCTCAGCACTTTTAGATGGGATTTGTTGGAAAGGTAGAAGACCCAAATCGCTTTGGCTGGTATGAGAAGATTTATTTTTTATTTCCTTTTACATTTTGCTTTTCACAGATGGGCCTTAAATTCTGTCTAGCTTTGAACCATGGAGCACAAGCCTTGGGGGCACGGAGGATGACAGATGTCATCTTCCATTTATAATAGTGGAAGCTTATTTCTTACAAGCCTGCATAGGTGACATTCACCCTGGGGCAGAGGAATCATCTTTGCAGCCCTCCAGCCATTGTATAGCCTAATTCAGTTACAGAGCCTAATTCGATTCTCACTGAAGAGTTGCATTAACTTCATTAGACTTCTGAATAGATCCAAAGCCATTGGTATGAAATCCAAATAACGCAGAAACATCTCTTCTAGGGTTAATTTCAGCCTGTATGCTGACTCTCTGCTCACTTTAAGGGAAGAAGAAATCGTTACTGGTAGTTACTGGGTTGGGCTTAGCTAAAGTGAGTTGGAAGCATGCAAACAATTGACTTGGTGGCAATCTGATGGCTGAAAAGTGCAAATATATCCAAGGAGGCTGTGTTAGGATGCAGGGTTGTTTGGGTTAGGGGTTTTTTTTTTCATTTCTGCACCTCAAAGAATACTGTACATCAACCTGAAGTAAAGAACTGCATTAAAAGCTAATGCTTCTCTTGCCAGGCACTTTAGGTGTTCAGCCTGAGAAAAGCAGAGTGGGCAGATTTGTACCACTTGTTGCTGTCCTAATTTTCCTTAGAAATGTGGCTGCAAACCATTAGGCAGCCTGGAGTGCAAGACTTGGCCAAAATGTTTCAAGTCTGGCATTTAAAGTTAGTCTTAAGTGCAAGCTGGCTTCAGAGAGGCTTTGCAATCAGCAGCCGAAATAACCCATAAGTAAGCCTGAGTTTTCGAGTGGGTCACTGTGGCACAGAGGAGATGAAACAGGACGTGGCCCACAGAGAGACCAAACAAAACATGCTGCCACTGTCAGCAGTGCAGGGGAAGGTTTGTTCTGTGTTAGCTCTTGTAATGGATGTTTTATGAGAGGGGGAGGAGGGGGGAGCTGTGCACTTTACGTCTTTTGGTTGAGCCAAATGTAAATACCAATGGGAGATCTTCAGCAGTAACTGCAGTTGGAGGGGAGAGAAATGGTCTGCTGGGGGACTGTTTATTTAAATTCGCAGGTCGTTATCCTTCCCTGGAGCACTAGAGTCACTTTGCCTCTACAGTTTTTCTAAAGAGAGGGTAACACAAGCTGGCCTCCCACTGCAGGAGTCCTCGTGCTGCCCGGAATATGCCTGGAGAGTCCCGAAGGTGAAGGAATGTTATTGATGCCTCACTCCTCTTGTCACTGATGCTCTTTAGCCATCTCTAGCTTACCCAGTTAGGGAGTTCTCCTTTTCCCCTTTCAAACAAACTGTTACAATGTAAGAAGCTCCTTGCACTTTTCACAGCTTTCCCTGGTCCCCTGGTCTTGACTCACTGTGGACACATCTGTTTGGAATGAATTAAATGGTTGAAGAAAAAGAGAGGGGGCTCCTGCCTTAAACCTGAACTTCCCTTGCAAGCAGCTCTGCGGGCTGGTTTGTGTGTCAGTGGGCTCCAGGAGCCTCTGACTTAGGTGAGCCCTGGCAGGGCTGGGTTTACTCCTGTCCTAGCCACAAGTCTGCCTCACAGCTGGAGCGCAGGGGAGCCGAACAGCAGGTGACTTGCAGAATGGCTGGGAGTCTTTTAGCGGGCTTACCAGGAGAGAAAAACTCTGTTCCCTCTTCTGTTCCTGGCCTCCATGTGTTGTGCTGATCTTATGCCAAATGTTTTGGACACCTTGTATTTTTACCTGTGTAATATAGCTGTGTATTGTTAAAGCAACTTAGTAACTTATAGCAAAAACTGTAGAACTCATTTCTCTGAAGTGTGGGCAATGTCCTGCTTCCACTGTGTATGAGACTTTAACTCTGTACTGTCTGACAAAGATAAAATGCTGAATTTCACTTTAATAAATGATCTATCTAGCAACAAGGCCTACATTCCCTTCTGTTTCCCTTTCTGCCCTCAGTGCTTTTGGCTCAGGAGCCATTGGAGTTTTGCTTTATAGGGATGCTTTGCACTGGGCTTCTCTGATTCCCTGTCATTTCCCACCCACCTCCCCAGGCTGAAAACAGACTTGGAGGGGAGGTTGGCACTTGGCACCGCTCCCTAGGACGTGTCCAGCCTGAAGGAGAAAACTCAGGTGATGGGATATTTTGTGACAAACCTGTGTGGGTTGTGTGGATACAAGTCGTGGAGCCTTTCGAATGTGAGAAGACAACTCAGGAGAAAGAGGCTGTTGGGGAGATGTGTGACCTCACATTTTCTATGACACAGATTTCCACCTCACCATGAACAGTCAGGCAAGTGCAGCATCTCATTTGATTCGTGTTTCTTAATGAGTCTTCTTTATGTCCAGTTCAACCTTCTGCTTCTGCTTCCTTCTGAAGTACACCCACAGCTGCACGGCACGTGTAACTTCTAGCTCCCACTGTCCCGAGGCAAAGCTGCCTGCCCAGCTGACAAGGTGGGTGCTACTCCAGAACAATCCCCACGTTCAATCAGTTAAGCTGCAGGATTCTTTTCCATATGGTGCTTTGTTTCATTTGGTTTCCCTGTATTGCTCTGCCTCCTGCCTGTCAGCCTTACAGGCAAAGATGCCTCTTTCTCTGCTGCAGTGAGAGAGTGAGTGATGACAGAAAGTGGGGGTTGGGTACTTGTTCTCCTGAACCCTGTGTGCTGTTTCCTCAGGCTCTGCTGGCACTGAGACTTGCTTTAGCCTTGATTTTTATCCAGGAAAGGGGTTATAGACACTTGGGCTTTCACAGAAGAGAGTGGTAAGATGCTGAGTGTTTTGCACTCTAAATATATGACTCAAATTTATCACTGTCAAATGAAATTACACTGGTGATGCTCAGTAAAGATTTGCACAGATAACTCTCCTCAAAGCCATCCCACGACATCTCCTGTATCTTCATCCCTTGGTACTGTCCTGCAGCCAACTCAACTGTCTCCTCATCGTCGCTCCATTCGTGGCAAGGGCTGAGATGCTCTCTGGGAGGAGGGTGGCAGCTTGTGTTGCTGCTCTGCAGTGACTCCCAGCTGTGCTGAACATGCCTAGTAACACTGCCAGGGACACGTGCAGGAGGCGCTTGGACCCCCTGTCCTACACCCCAGGGGATGAGCTTTCAGCAGCAAGGGAGTGGGTGCTGCAGGGAAGAGACAGGAGGGAATTGATTCAAATTGTGTGTGAGAAACCCTTGTTGATAGTAGTTGTGTTTGAGTCTAATTCTCTCTTAGCTAAAGATTGGGCTGGTGCTTCAGAGATGGATCTCAGTGGCCTTAGTGCCTGCATTCATGGACATGTCTGGAGGCCTCAGCAGTGAACCAGCATCTTCTTGTGAGAGGCAATGTGCTGCTGCGCTGTCTCAGGGAGCTCTCAGTTAAAGGCAGGGCCACAGGTGGGCACTACAATCCGAGGAGCAAGGCTGGATCCTTTCACAGGGCATCTCCTGTGTCTTGTCAAGCTGGTTTAGGGGGAAAAGTCTTCAGGTGAGGACAAGAGGAGTGTACCCCAGGGGAAGAGGAAAAACCACATCAGCCCTGTTTCCAGACTGGCGAGCATGGGCTCTTCTGCCAGCACAGTGAGAAGGTGTCCTGCCCAGGGAGGGAAGGCAGAAAGGCTGGAGGAGGACAGCAGTGAGCAGCACCTTGGTGTGCAGGTACCACCCTTAGCAGGAGAGTGGATAATGGCAGCTCCAGTGACACAAATAACCTCGGTCACTTAGCCTGTCGCTTGTGTAGGCTGATGAATAACGTTGCTTAATCCCGTGTCTGCTTCCTGCAGAGAAACCCACAGAAGATTTCAAGCTCAAAGCCGAGGAGGAATCCCTACGATCCATCTTTTTAACGAGCTCACGCTGAGCAGCCAAGCTGGGTCCAAACCTGCGCCTCCTCCCCGGCTCCCTGCTGCCGTACGAGGGCAGTGTTAGCCCAGGAACCCGTGAGGTGGGTGCTCTCCCCCTGCACCTCTGAGCCAGGCCTGGGCAACCACAGCCATCCTCCTGTCCCAAAGATGCCTCCTCAGTAGGCGCTGGCCGTACTGGTCAGATACTGAGGGTGGGATCATGCTGTGGTGGGATGTGGAGATTATAAAAACGGGTTGTTTGAGGTCTGGGGGTTGTGTTTTGTTGTGGGTTTGGGGTGGTTGGGTTTTTTTCTCCCCTGGTTAGACATTGAAATTGAACATGTCCGATCCTCTGCGTGAGCTGTCCTACGGCCTCCTCGCCGTGTTGATGGAAACCAGGCTTCAGTTCCCTGCTCCCCAGCAGAAAGGGCAGCACGAAGGAAATGTGAATGTGGATTTAATGGTTTTATGTTTTAGAGATGTGGCTGAGCAGGCTGAGCGTGCAGGGCAGAGCCCTAGGGCTCTTCTTGCTCTTCTTTTTCCCTGGTGTGTTTTTTTATTTCCCCTGTATCCAATAAGGGATGGCTGCACAGCTCTGCCAGCAAACTCACTTTGCCAGGAGCTAGAGCTGATTTCACATCTCTTACCCTTGCAGGCAGTGTTGGCTTCTTCCCCAAGTACTTCAAAGCCCCCTGATGTGCTTTTGCTTAATTGTTTTCGGAACTTTCTCCAAGATCTGCTCCCCTTAAGCATGCTGGAAGCACTCTGACTGCTGCAGCATCCTCAGCAGGGAGCACCAAGGTGCGTGTGGGGAAGAGCAGAGACTGCAGAGGGAAGTGTCAGGGAGCTGAGATGACTCTGCTGCTTCTCCTGCCACATCAGGAACACACAGCGACTGACAGCACTGCCTTAGCAAGCTCACTAACCCGGCTCACGGTCACAAACCAGCAGAGGATCTGAGTGCAAGAGGTGTGTGCATGTTGCCTCTGCCTCTTCCTAGTCTTGACGCCTGTGTGGGCAAGTCCCTCTCTAGAGGGCAGGTGGTGTGTTGGATCCCCTGATCCTAGAGGCAGCTTGTTCATAGCTTGGTTTGGTGTCAGGGTCTTTGCCAGCTCCTGCTCCTGTTGAGCAGACGGTGGGGCAGGAGCCGTGGCCTGGCAGGTCAGCCCTGATCATCACCTGTTTGGTGGCCTGCTGTCCACGCTGCAGGCCCTTCGCTGGGCTGGGTGGGAAAGGCAGGCACCACAGAGCTGTGGCGTAAACAACCTGGAACCTTCCAGCTGTGCCCGGCGCTGAGGGCCACCAGGATCCCTGTAGGTGCCCCAAAATGGGGCTGTTCAGCTTTTCCCTGTCCAGCCTGCCCAGGAAGGTCAATGTTCTTTTTCCACACCCACCTTCCCAACAGAACCAGTTTGTTTATTTTTTTTCCTGGAAATTCCACTTGTTTGCTGGGTGTAACCCCTGGTCTCCATGTAAAAAGTAGGGTTGGGATTCAGGAGCCTTTGATGCACCACTGCTGGTCTCAACACTCACTCCAACCCTCTGTGTCTCCATTCTCCTGGGGGTAAAAATCAAGTTGAAAGCTCTCCAATGGCACAGTGATAGCACCATGTACAGGCAGGGCTTTTCTTATTAGGCTAGCACAAACCACAGTGCTGGAGAGCTGCTGTCACTCACCAGGCTATCCCTTGTCCTCTCCTTTTCCTGACCCTGCTTTCCCCTCTGTTCCTGGTTGTTCACCTGCTCCTTTACGCCTTCCCCAAAGCAGATCAACAGGTACCTCCTCTGCATGCCACATTGCTAGAAAGAGGAGCCTGCAAGGGCCTTGGGTGTGGAACTGCGTGGGCTTAGCCCTAAGCAGCTGGCTGGGTTCCTGGATGTTCTGCAGGGTGAGTAGTTGAAGGCAGCAGCGCAGGCTTGTGTTTGAGTCAAGTCGCCGAGCTCCAGTGCAATGCCTGCCCGCTCTCTGTCTGACGTGGGGCCAGAGTAGTGGGAGCTGAAGAGTGAAGGTGAGCAGAGGAGAGAGTTGTGGGGTTGCTGCCAGCTTTACGTGCTAGCTGAGCCTCGTAACCCCTTTCAGCTTCTCAGCTTGGGAAGGAGCTCCCAGCCAAGCTCCAGGCAATTAAATCAGCCTGCCTTGGCCCCCGCACCCCCCCCAGCTGCTCCTGCAGGTCACTCACAGGCCATGAGAATTTTGTCAAGGTAACTGCAGTCTAGAGAAGGAAAAAAAAATCCCTTTTCCTCTTGATTCCTCAGCTTTCAGCCACTGGTGACGCCACAAATTCCCCTACTTCTCTGGTTACTGTAAAGCCTTTCAGGGTGGCCAGGACCTGAATTCCTCACATGAAAGGACAAGCAGAGAAAAAGGAAACTTGGTAAGCAAGGACCTTCCCTGCCTTGGGGATCCATCATGGGGCATTGGCGAGGCTCCAACGTGTGCTCCTGCCTTACAGTCCCTCAGCTCAAGCCTGTCTCGCTCTCCTCTCACCAGTAAATATCCTCCTACCTGCCTGCACTTCCTGCTTTTGCTTCAGCAGGTCTGTGTGATCCACAGGCTCCTGCAGCCCTCAGCTCCAGATTTCCTATTTGCACTTTAACTTTGGAGTAACCAGCAATTTGCTGTTTGCTCTTTAACTTTGGAGCTTGTCCAGCATCATGCAACTACAGAGGTGGCAGAGTCCCACTGAGCAAAGGGCTTGGCTCTTCTTACCCCCGTATGGTGCTGATTCTCCCTGAGATAGCCCCATCTCCCAGCCAGCTTTCCCTGGGGACCTTAAACCCAGCTGCTGCGTGGAACATGAAGTGGGCTGCTGTGTGGCACACTGCATCCAGCTACACCTCCTGAGGGCTGTGCTGGGATGTGGTGGGAGAAAGTCTGCAGGTAATTGGTTGCAAGGTGTCGTTGCTGCAGAAGATGCTTGCTAATGGGATCGCTCCACCCCTGAGCAGGACAAGGATGGGCCATTCTGCAGAAAGCCATGGTGAGGACCTTCTCTAAACCCACACCAAGCATGTGTGTCTTGTGAGAGGAGTAAATGCACACTTCTTCCAACACCCCACTTTGTGGAAAGGGCGTTCATGGAGTGGAGCAACGAAGGTTGGCTTCAGAGAGGTAAGGGCATGGGGCGGACAGTGAGATTTACATCGTCTCTTTAGATGGGCCTCAGAATCACATGACTCCAGGAGCATGGAGATTTGAGGAAGAGCTATTACATGTCATGAACTTTGCAGCTGAAGGGGCCTCTGTTGGACAGAACACCTTCCCACCTGAGCGGGACTCCCAGGAGACAGTCTGACTTGGGAGCCAGAAACTGGGCTGAGAGGCTCCGAGTGTTGGGAGAGGATCAAAAAGCTTCCCTGGCTGTAAATCTTTCACCTGCCATGTTACTCACTGGGGCTTGTGGCCATTCCTTCGAGGTCGGCCCCGGGTCAGGATTTCTCCTGTCTCTTTAGCCCCCAAACCTGGGGATTTTTGTTTTATCTTTGACGCCATCTTGACACCGAAAACAAATTATGGCCCAATTACCCTTACTGAGAGGGGCTGGGCTACCTTAAATGGTCAGAACTATCAGGCGCTTCCTTAAGAGAACATAATCACAGTGGGGTGAGGATTGGGGGGGGGGACCCCTGCATGGCGCTGCCCTTGCCCTGGTGTTTGGCATGGCAAGAGGGGACATCCCATCCAGCCCCATCCTGCTCACCCAGCTGTGCTGCACCCTCTGCAGAAGCCAGAGCAGAGATGGGGGTCCCTACTGCTCCCCACCAGCACGGTGCTTGGGGGGGTTGCCCCATGCCTCCCCCAGCCCTGTGTCATGGCCGGGGACAGACCCAAAAGGCCCCATGACAGGAGGCAGTGGCCCTGGCTGTGACTTTCAGGGTGACCTTGAGCGGGTCCCGCGGGGCTGGGGACGGGCTGTGCCTCTCACCCCAAGCAGGGACATTTCCGTGCTTACCCCGGGCAGCAGCGAACAGCAGCAGCACGGCCAAACCACCATCACAGCCCTCCTGAAACTTAAAACAGGCCTTTTTCTGCCCCCCATCCAGCAGCTTGCACACCCCCTCTCCTCACCATCAGCCCCGGGGCTTTTCCTGCCCAGGGCTGTTTCTCCACTCCAAACCAGCAGCCGTTTTGGGGGGGCCAACGCATACTAAGCTGCCTCCCAGCCTGCAGCATGTTCGGGGGGGGGGGGGGGGACTGCTGCCTGAGTCCTAGCCCAGGGAAGGCTGTGTTGGGTGCCCACAGCGCCAGGACCCTTCCAGGATCCATCCCAGAGAGCAGGGAAGTGGAGCTGTACAGAAATACCGGACGTGGCAGGTTTGCTCCAGGTACCCCCTTGCACTCCTGGGTGAGCAGATGGCTGGGGCTGGGTGGTTCTTTCCCTCGTTCTTTTTTTTCTTTTTCCTTTTTTTTCCTTTTTGTCAGATTGGTATTTTATTTGGCTCCATACTGTCTACCGAGCTGTCCAGCGTAACCCTTCCTTTGCTGCCTCGGAGATAAGAATGGGCTCCCCTGAGATCAGATAAACAGGCCCATAAATACCTACAACAACAACAAGCAGGGCCTGGGCTTGGCAGGAGGGGAGAGGAAGAAGAAGAGGGAGAAAAAAAAGCACGGGGGTGGGAAAGAATCCGTTTCTCTGCACACCAAACCCTGGGGTGCAGAGTGTGGGGTGGGAAGTACCCACCAGCCCCGCTACCCCAGGAATCATCCCCTTGGCCAGGCAGAGGGGCAAGGGGCCAGGCAGGGTGGGGAACAAGTCCCCTTCACCATCCTTTGAGGCCGGATTCCAGCAGCAGGGGACACGGCACGTATGATTTTGCCCCGGAGCCAAGAGATCCCTGTGTGCGTGTGCTTCTGCCTGGGCAACTGCAGACTCTTGCCTGCGTGCCGGCTGCACGCTGCTGCCCGACGGCATCAAGTTCATGGCAGGGTTGAGCTGTAGGTGTGTGCAGGGCCAACAAACCCAGCCGAGCTGGGCTCTCAGATGGCCAAAAAAGTTCAGAGCTGGTGGCCAAACCGTTCTTCTCCTCCCCCTCCCCTCCTGCCCGGTTGCTGCAGCCGGTACCAGGAGCCTGCGGAAGGCTGCCGGGATGCCTCTCCCAGCCGCTCGGGTTTGCTGCCTCTGTGCAGGAATAGGAAGAAGAGAGGCTGTCCCATCCGTGCAGGGTTCCCACTCCCACCCCACCCTCCCTCGCAGCTCTTCTCCCTTTGTGGGTGAAGGGGATGACCCTATCCTATGCTGGACCCTGTCCTGAGCTCAGCATCAACACCCCATCCCGGCCCCAGCGGGCAGAGCTGCATATGCAGTGCCCAGGTTAACTGCTTGCAGGTACACCCCATCCAAAGCGTGCATTTTTGGGAGCAGCAGAAGCCCCGGGGTTCAGGAAATGTTTAGTGCTTTTTTCACTCACCCTCCGCCCCAAAACACTGAGCCAATCTCACAGGAAAACCCCCTTGATGGGCAGGGTATCCCTCTGCGTGCTTGGAAACAGAAGGGCATTTTCATTTGGAAAATCATGCAGGAGCAAGGGAGGCATTTGGGCCACCTTTCCCAGAAATCTGCAGCTGGCAGGTACCACCACCAGAAACTGGCAGTAAGAAAAGCCTTGGTCCTGTGGGTGCAGGCAGAGCACCGCCTGGCTGAGCAGGGTGCCTTCTTCCCAGAAGCAAAGCTGGAAACCCCTAAGGAGAAAAAAAAAACCACCAGAGGTTTTTGGCAGGTAGGGGAGTGTCCCCAGGCTGCAAATGATGTCTCAGTTAGATCACGATGTGCCTGGACCCAGGACACCGACTGCTGTGTGGAGCCCCCAGCCTCTGTCCCAGGTCCCTGTTTTAACCCTTTCTCCCACCCGATGCACAGCCCTGACCAGTGCTGTGTGGGTGCAGGGGTGCAGGCTGCTGTATGTGAATGGGATCGGGCTGGACACCTTCATGGGGCACTGGATTGCAGTGTTGGTGGTGGCTTGGGAGCTTTTCCTTAAAAACCCAGCCCTTCAAGGGACTGTGGAACTCAGCAGTAACACAGGATATTTGGGGCCGGTTTTTCTGTACATTTTCCCCCATTTTTCATTAGTTTAACCCTCGAATAGGTGTGGGTTTAGAAATGCCCCGTTCCAGCTTCGCTGCGGACTCAGTGCTACGCTAAATTTTTTTACAGCCTGAACAAAACAATGCCCCTGTGAGCATCGCTCTGCTCAGGCAGCCAGGTCTCAGCTCAGCCTCCTTCCAAAGAGACCAGAAAACAGACCTGGGGCTGGGGAGGCAGCCGTGCAACGGCTCCGAAGCGAGGGAAGGCCGATTCACACAGCCTGATCATTCAGCGAGCTTTAATTACGCCAGCCAGGGCATAATTACCTCTCAGCGCTTGTGTGTCCATCCGTCTGTATTAGTATGTGTGTACAAAGTGGTTATACACCCTGTGCTGCTGCTCCACGGTGGTTCTGGGGTGAGCTGGGGTGTTTCTGGTGTCTGCGGCTGTACGCGCACAGATCGATTGATGCATCAGCGGTTTGTGGGGGGTGCATCATTGTTTCTATTCCTTCAGTCTCAAGGAAAAGCTTGGTTCCAAATAGAAAATGTAATTTTCCTGGCCGAGCCCTTGTACTAACCCTACAATAGCATGCACCTCTGCATCTCGGTTTTCTTTGCCCCGAGCAGCTGGCTGAGTGTTGGGGTTTATCCCAGTGTCTCTGGGATTGGGAAGGCAGGATCAGGCCCAGAGCCTGTGAAGCCACCCTTCAGTATCAGAGCTGTGTGTGCAGAGAGTAAAGGAAGGAGGATTCCGCTTTAATTATTAAGGATTCTTAAGGATTTATGCCTGAGAGGTGACAGAGGTGACTTTGGGCTGTGTGAGCATTGTTGTGGCTGAAGTCGGTGGTGTCCATCGTGTTCAGATGGCGAGGAGGGGGTGTTGCTCCTTCCGAAATGGGGCCGAGGCAGTGTCTGAGAGGGGATCCCTCTGAGAAAGTGCTGCCGGTGCCAGAGCCGTGCAGGGAAGCAGCCTGGGCAGGGATGGGGAGCAGAGCCCCGGGTCTCTGAACGGCAGCGATAAAACCAGGGCTCCCCAGCTCCACGGCGCGCATGCCACCCAGACCTGGCCTGATCCTGCCATCCTTCCCCAACCCAAATGCAAGTCGGGTCCCTCTATAGCCAGTCTCCCGGGTCAGGAGGAAAAGGATTGTAGGGCAGCGACACTTTGTGCCCTGCGGCAGGCTGTGGGTACACATTCCCAGAGCTCCCCTTCCCCTCCCCAGGTCCCGAGGCGAGCAAGCAGGGCATAAAGAAGTCCCAAATGATCCCACGGAGCTGCCCAAGCCCGACGAGAGGGAATTCCCTCGCATGGATCGGCCCCACAGCAGGGCACTGTTTTAAGGAGGGTCCCGGATCCCACAGCACCCCGAACCCCTGCGGGCAGGGGGGCAGAGGGCCCGGCGGCAGCAGCGCGATCGCAGGCGAAGGCGAGAGGGGGTCGGACCCGAGGCTGTTGGCGTAAAGTTTAGATTTTATTTATTTTACTAATGGTTTTTTTTTGTTAATTATTCCGTTTTAAATACGTGGTGTGGTGCGCCCGGTCCCTCGGGAAGTGGTCATGCAGATCTGAGGTAGAAAACCCGGCACGGGAGTGTTCCCAAATGCATCTCTAGGTAGTGTCACCGCGGCCACGCGTCGGTCAGGCAGCGGACGGGGCGGTGGGGGCTCGTAGTTACACCCGCAAACGAATCGAACCGTTTTCAGCCCGGCCCGGGAGGACAGGAGCCGCCAGCCGAAGGAGCGACGAGTACTGCAAACGGGGGAAGGGACGAGGGGGGAAATGGCCCGGCCGGTCCCCGCTGCCGACGGGGCGGGCAGGATCCGGCCCCGCCGGGCGCCCTTCTCTTGTCTCCCGTGGAGCATCCGCCTGGGAGCGGGGAGGGAACCGGGCCGGGTATCCGCATCCTGCGTCTGGATGGGCTCCGGGGGCCAGGCTGGGCTCTCTCCGACATTGCACATGGAAGGGCGAGCGGGGAGCGCGGTCGGGGCGGCGGGGCAGCCCTCAGGGGTTCAGTTCCAGAGCCCAGACCTGCTGGGGCCAACCCGTCCGGCCCTTCAGCTTCTTCTCGCCGTGGCCCAAAGGCTGCGAATAGACCTCGGGCTGCTGCGGGAGAGGAGACGGGGAGAGGGGGAAGGCAGAGAGGAGCGGTCAGGAGCGGAGCGGAGGTCCCGGGACGGGCTCCCACCGGTGGCCCGAACCTTGCGCCCGCCTCGGGGCTGCAGCCGAGCCCCGCGGCTGCGAGCGGCTTTAATCGGCCCGAGGATAAAGAGGGGTTTTTGGGGTGTCCCACCCCCACGTTCCACTCGCTGCAGCAAGGGGAGAAGCTGCCGCCCTTGATCCGAAACGCACCCGCGCCCTCTCGTCCCGGGAAAGCGGCCGGGAGAGGAGAAGGACGAACCGGCGGGAGGGTCCGCCGCGGCCGACCCGGGAGTTTATCCCTAGGGAAAGAGCCCGGGGAGCCCGCCCGGTCCGTGGGAGCCCTCCGGGTAAATCGGGGCTGACCCTTCTCCGCCGAGGGCAACCCCGCGATTGGTTTATTTTGGTATTTTGGTTGGGTTTTAAATTTTTAAGCTGTTTTAAAAAAACCAACAAACAAACCCCAAAAAAAACCCGGCTCCAGCGGGACGGGTTTGGGTTCGATTTGGTTTCTTTCTCCTTTTTTTTTTCCCCAGCCCACGGACTTTCCCCGCCCGCTCCCGGCCCGAGGAGAGCAGGACACCGGTGTCCCGGCCCGCTTCTTACCGTCTCCCGTTTCCTCTTGTTCTCCCTGCCGTCGGCCTTCTTGAGCTCGGCTTTGAAGCCCTCGGTGTCCCCGGGCTGGCTGTCCTTGGCCAGCACCTCCATCAGGTAGGCGATGTAGCTGGTGGCCAGGCGCAGGGTCTTGATTTTGGAGAGCTTGGTGTCGGCGGGCACGTTGGGGATGCACTCGCGGAGCTCGGCGAAGGCGCTGTTGATGCTCTCCGTCCTCCGTCGCTCTTTCTTGGGTCCCCCGACCCCTTTCCGCCGTCCCAGGCGGCCGTTGAGAGCCTCCAGCCGTCCCTGGCCGGCCGGGCCGTACTCGGCGGGGCCGTAGCTAGGGCTTTGCCCGGCGAGCTCGGGGGGTACCTCGGCCGGGTTGAGCACCCACCCAGGGAAGTAGGCGCGCTCCTGGTGGCACCGCGCCGCCGGCCCGAAGAGAAAAGGGTCGTGCAGCATGTGGTGGTGATGGTGGTGGTGGTGGTGCTGGTAGCTCCCTACCAGGTTCATGGTCCGCCCCGCTGGCCCCGGGGGCCGCGCTCAGCAGTGCACCATGGCCGCGGCGGCCGGCCGGGCAGCGCTCCCCGCCGGGCGGGCGCGGCAGGAGCACGGCTCCGGCTCGGGGCCGCGATAGCGGTGGCTGGCTTTGGGGCTGGGGTTTGAGGTTTTGGGGTTTTGTTGTGGGTTTTGTTGGTTGTTGGGTTTGGTTTGTTGGTTGGTTGTTTTTTTTTTTTAACCCCTTCTGGAGCCTCCCAGCCCTGCCTTTATATAGGGCCGGGCCCCCCCCTGCCGCGGAGCCAATGGGCAGGGGAGGATGCTCGGGGGCCCCGGGGGGAGCGGGGCGGTGGAGGGGGCGTGCGCCGCGCTGTTGACTCGGTTTATTTAGGCTCACACCTCCGCTGTTTGCTCTCTCCTCCCGCTTGCTCTTTGCTTGCAGGGAGAAGGGGGTGAGGAGTGACCCGAGGGGGGGGACCCCTACCCCCGCCCCGTCGCGCTTCCATCCCCTCCGCTTCCTCGCTCCGGGGCACAGTGTGTCCGAGCCCTCACGGAGAGCCCGGCGGGGCACCAAGACCGGCAGCGGGAGCGGGGGAGCCGCGGACGCTCGGAGCCCCGACGGCCGGGCCGTGTGGGCGCTCCGGGGCCGCGGGGACCCGGGGGCTTTCTGCTTCCCAACGCTCGAGCCCCTGACGGGGGGAGCGCCCGGTCCCGGGCTCGTGGGAGCTGAGTGCAGGAGTGCGGGGGGCTCGGTGCCGCCCCGGAGCCGGGGCAGGAGCGGGGGCAGCGTCTGCCGAGGGAGCTGGGTGATGGGGGAGAGGAAGGGGCAAAGGTACTGGAGGGATCCCGGGCTGGGCATCCCGGGCTGGGCATGGCAGGGGCAGTGGTGATGGCAGGGTTGGCTCCCCGCACACGGGGCACGTTGTTCCTGCGTGTTCTGTGCGTGTTTGGTGCACACACCCACGTTGCACGACTGCTCCCTGCCCACAGCTGTGCACTGCACACCTTCGGGCACGCTGCACGCCCACACACTGTATGGTGCACACCCACAGTGTGCAAACAGCCCTGCGCACACACGTATGTTGTGTGTGCGCTTCCACAGCACACGTGCTGCTCACACACTGGACACGTTACCTGTAGGTGCTGCAAGCAGAGATAGTGTGTACACTGCACACATCTGTGCTGTACACACACACCCCACAACTGCATCGCACCTATGCACTTAACTGCAACCATATATGTTACATACACACCAGCAGCATGCACACTGCACACACAGTGCCACTGTGTGTATGTATTACACACACGTGCATGCACATTACATGGGTTGCATATAAGCATCACACATGTATGTTATGCATCCATGCACGGGCAGTGCACACACATACATACAAATGTATCGAATTATACTATACATACATACAAGCTTGTTTACTGTAGGCTAGTGGGGATGTGCCCTGAGTGTCCCTATCCCAGCCTGGCCATGAAAGGGGGAACTGAGGCTGGGATCTTGTCCTCCAGCTCAGTCCCCAAATCCAAACCCAAAGTGGGGCCCTGTGGAGGACCATGTGTTCTGCTCCTCTCTGCACCCATGGGAGACAGATCCCTAGGGCGATGGCTTCCAGATCAGACCCTAGCATGGCTGGGTGACGGTGGGGCCAACCCCTGCTCTCCCTCCAGTTACTCCCAGTGAGGACAGACTGGGCACGGCGGTGGCGATCACAGCGCGGCGGGGCAGGAAGGGGCTGTGGGTCCAAGGTATGTTAGCGATTAACGGCGCTTTCCAGCGATTCATCTTGCAGTGGAGGGTGGAAACGTTGGAGGGTTGTTTGCAGGCGCTTGTATTAATCATCCGGGCTAACACACCATTAACGTCCTCCTGCATTTTAAAGATGACAAATTTTATTTGACTTCTCTCAATCACAGTTCCCGGGCGGATTCGGGAGCCACTTAAATGCCTCGGATTTTCCATCGTTAGCTGTTACAAGGCGAGTTGCAAAGGCAGGAGGCTGGGGGGGAGGGGGGGGGAGGTGGGGGAGGTGGTGCTGGGGCAGGGTGCAAGCCGGTCTCTGCTTGTGCCCAGCCTCGGTGGCCGGGGGTACAGCCGTACTGGATCTGCCCAGCTTCCCTCTCCCCAGCTTTGTTCTTAGCTGCTCCCATTCCTTCCTCCCCCAGCCCCCCCTCTTTTAAACAGGGGTCCTGCAAACATTTGCTAGTGATTACTCTCAGGCCTTGGGTAGGGTGTCATTGTCCCCGATTTCTTCTAAAATGCCTGTGGCTGGGTGGGAGCCCGAAGCCCTGGTTGGAGCCATTGGGAGCCGGTGCACACCTGGGAGAGGGCAAGGAGCCCCACTTCATGCCTTGCGCCCCCCCATGCTGGCACAGCATCACCCATGGTATCTTGCTGTGACGAACCAGCCAGGCTCCTTGCTGAGCCTCACCTTGACCCTGTAAAAGCCCTGTTCCAGCAAGCTGCCGGGCTGGGGTCTGTGCCACCCAACCTCATCCCTAGGAAAACAAACAGCCCACAAACCCAGCCCTTCCATCCCCACAGACCTGCATTGCACAGGCCACTCACAGCCACGTCCAGTTTGGAGCCATCACATCAAGCTGTGCACCAGAGCCATCTTCAGCCTCCAGCTGCCAAGCCAGGTAAGCCCAGCCCAAGCCAGGGTGTTATCTTGCTTTATCCACCCCCTGCCCCCCCCCCCCATCCCCTGTGGAGGTCTCTGGACCCTGTGCACTTTGGAAGTGCTCAGCTGAGCAAATAGTGGGACTGGCGGGTTGATTTTCCTTTGGAAAATCGTTCTAATCTTTCGTGTTTTAATAAAATAATAAAACTGGAGCCCTTTTCACTCCAACACCTTCTAAATCAAACCAGACTGCCTTTGTCATGGCGTCCAAATTTAGCACTTCTCAAACTTTTGGTGAGTTTCTTTAATTTCACGTCTCCTTGCTTGCATGGGGGGAAACGCCGAGCGCTCCGGATTAGGCGATTTATAGCTGGCATGGCAGGAGGAACCACGTTCCTCTCCACCTGTTTTCCTTCAAATCCTTCCCAGAGAAAGCTCTCCTACCCTCACAGTCAGGCAATGGCAGGGGGCAAGGAGGGGGGAGAGTGGTGATGTGTATCGGGGAGGTGGTCAGGTTATCCCAAGTCTCTGCAGCCCCCAGCACCCCAACCCAGCAGGAGCCACCCAGCTCCGTACCCATCCCCTGCCCTGGGACAAGGGCTGCGGTTTTGGCCCCAGCCCCTCAGCCACCTTCTTATCGGCACCCAACGAGCGAGCAGCAGCCCGGGGTGTCCTGTGACTTTGACGCCAGCTCTGCTCCCCCCCTCCGGCTCCCTTATCTAAATAGGAGTGTAAATCAGGGCCTTGGCAGATGCCCTGGTAGGACAGGGACTCCATAAAAAGGGGCTCTGCTCCAGCTCTGTTTACATTGCAGTCCAGTAAAATATTCCCCTTGTCTTCCCTGCTAGTGTCTCCCTGCAGCATCCCGGCACCCTCCTGTGCCTACATTTCCCCCCCCCCCCGTCCCAGGCTCCACCGCAGCCCTGGGGTGCAGCTAGCAAGGTCCCATCCCTGTCACCCCACCGCCCCCACCCATGTCCCCGTCCCCCCCATCAGGTTATGCCCCAAGGTACCTCTGCACCCAGCCGCTGCCTCTGGTTTTCCCCTCTAACAGCTGCCACAGGCGCAGAGTGGTGCTGAGCCAGCTCCCCCGGGCAGCTGGGTTGTGTCTAAAGGTGCCCCTGGGTATTTATAGCACTCGCCCAAAATAATGCAATAATAATCACTCAGCACTTCCCTAACAGTTCTGCTCCTGGAGGCCTGGGGGAAACAGTTGCAAAAAGCCTCGGGAAACTGAGGCACAAGGAGACGTGCGTGGGGCTGGCTGCATGCACACTGCTGCTCTGGATTATTTTCCTCCCAGTGATGTGAGGAGGGAGAGACCCTGAAGAAGTGAATGAAATCAAGTCAGTGCGATTGGCAGTGAACCCAGGCCTGTGGCCATGGCCAAGGCTGGGCTACAAGCACTGTGGCTGTGAGAGCTGCTCAGGACATCCCTCCTGCCTGGGATGTCCTGAGCAACCTGGGAAGGTTTGCCACGTGTGTCTTGCTGTGCTAGCATGGGTCTTGTAGGGCTGGGGGAGCACTGGGGCTCAGCAGAGCTCACGTGTGCTGGAGCCTGTGCACTCCTGCACGCTGCCCTCATCTCCCAAACTACATCACTGGGCTGCTTGACCAGACAACACCACACGCAACCCCGAGTGGAGTTGGGGCTGTCAGAGCCCCACCAAAGGAGCAGGAGGAACCGTGGACGAGCCGTGGCAGCGGCTGTGCTGAGCACGAGCGCTCCTGTTCTCATCAGCAATCCGTGGCATCCTCTCTGTACACACACCTCCCGCGCCGCCCCTCCAGCGACATAAAGGATGACTGCAACCATTGCCTCTCAAGAAATACAATCTATTTATGGCCAAGCAGGCACTGCCCTGTCTGGATAAATCAAAAGGAAAACAAAGCTTTATGGAAAAAAGATTATTAAATTTTCCATGTGCTCCTGAAGGGATGCGCCAGGCGCTCGCTGTTTATTTTTTCTGTCCTCCCTCTTTGCTCATACTGTAAATGACACCGTGTTTACAGAAGTTTTTATGTCATCAGAGCGAAGTCACAGCTCAGCTTCCTCTCCTGTGTATTTTATGTAGATGGATGTGTCTGCGAGGAACATTCAAACTAAACAGAGCGCTGGTTTATAGGAAAATGTATTTATTTGAAAAATCGTAACTCACAATTTCGGCAAAAAACCCGGGCTCCACATTTATTGCTGCTAATGGGGTGTGGCGGCCATAAATTAACCTGGAAAATTGCTGCGGCCGTATCAACAACGGCTCATTGTGCTGACGGAGCAGAGCGGAGCAGCCGCTCCCCAAAGACGCCTCGTGTCAATTCGCAATTAGGTTTGGATGCAAACAATGGGCAAAGGGAAAGGTAACGGCAGCCTCGCAGCTCGCCACTGGGAACCAACCCCAAAATCATGACTCCGGGCTGGTGTGGGGGCCCGGAGCCTGACTTAAACCAGCACAAGTTCTTCCGTCGGATTGCCCCAGAAATCAGTGGGAGGAGGGTCTGCCTGCCATAAAGGGGATTTTCTGTCTGTATTACCTTACCTGTCAGGGACACACAATTGGAGATGTTGGAAAAAAGGAGTCCACGAGCTCTGACTGGCAGGCTGAGTGACCTACATGCAAGGACACATGGTCCACTTGCTCCCCAGCTGACCTCTCTTAATCCAGAAGATGCTTTTGCACTGAAGCAGGAATGATGCTTCTGCCCTAAATCTTCTTTTCCCACTCATATTCCCTGCCGACACCAACGCTGACCCCCAAAGCTCCGAGGTCGGGTGCTGACCCCAGGACAGGAGGTGCCACCAGCCCTAAACTCAGGCTTGGGACAGGGTTTGGGTGCTGACCCATGGTGGCACTTCTCCACTCACAGGGAGGAGAAGAGATCCCGGCTGATGCAGGTCCCTGACGAAAACCAGCGCCCTCCCCTCCTCCGTCCACTTTCCACTCCTGAAGCAAATTTACAAGGGCTCTAAAATGTCCCGCTCCAGGGCATCAGCCAACTGCTAATGGCCAGGGATTGGGAAAGACATTTCCTCTGTGAGAAGGATTGCATAAGCGCTTATTAAGGCAGCTCCTGGCGTCTTCATCTAAAGCATCTGGTTTGGGGCATGGCTGGAGACAAACTGCTGGATCTGGATGGGGTAGAGCTGGGCTCCCTGCTGCCAACTTTCCCCTCGGCTGGATGTGGGTGCAGGTTTGGGTCATCTTGCACACATCGGTGAGGAAAAGGGAGGTGAGTCATGACATGAGATGTGTGTTTTTCTCTCTCTGCTCTCTGTCCCACCATGGGGACTTGCTTTTTGTTCTGTTGTCTCTTGCTTTGCAATGTTGGGCAGGAGGAGGCATGGTCTGAGCTCTGGGCCCTTCCCATCCCAGGTACCATGTGCATAAGGGGTTCCCCTAGTCCCTGGCCATGCTGCCATCCCACATGCCTTGAAAGGTCTTCCCTCCTGTACCATTGGCACCATGCCTTGTGCAGGGACTGACTGGACTTGTTGGTCTGGCACTGGGTGTTTCTCCTGTCTTGCACTGTGTTTGCGTAACATCACACTTAGAAGGGGGTCTCTTGTACTTGCTTTTGTGGTGGAAGAAGCCTGGTGACAGCAGGACAGGCCACCAGGATAGGTTCAGATGATCTAACAAGGTTCTGCATGGTGTGATGACACCGGGGAGGGGGGTACTGGGAGCCAAGGAAGAGCATCCTACCCACCCATGTGGGTGTGACCATGTCACAGCACCCATACTTCCCTCCCTTCTCTCTGTGCAGATTCACCTGAGGGGGGTTAATTCTTCTTGTCTATGAGCTTGTTGGGGCAATTCCAGCTCTGGTCACACAGTGCCTCATGCCGGGTCTGGGTTATGCCAGAACCAGCCTGGGTTAGGAGGGTAGGGACAATTCGTGGTGCCTCATTATCCTGGTTTTCCCCAGTTCTTGAAAATCCTGGGGGTTCACTCCACTAGGTGCAGGCGTTACTTCGGGGAGTAGAGGGGCTGGTTTTCCCCCAGTTTCCCACTTTGCATCCCAAAAAAAGCCCGTGCAGCTCCCAGGCTAGCCATCAGGTTCCAGGAAGAGTCGCAAGTTATCTTTTCAAGGTTGGGTTCTTTTCTGCAGATTGGTGTGGTTTTAAACATTAACCAGCATCTGCTAGGGCTTTGTTTGCAACTGAAAATTATTTGGGGGCTGGGGGTTTTAAATCATTTTAGTGGTTTTTCCCCACCCTTTTCCCCCCTGTTTTATAAATGGGAGGTGGCAGCAACAGGAGCTGAGCCGGCATCAGCCCAGCGCTGCAACTGTTCTCCTTTTTAGGATGCAAGATTTGGGGAGAGGAGATGGCAGGGAGCTGGGGGGTCAGTTACTTCTGGTGTTTGCTTGGGTTTTGCTTTCTGACCTCCCTCAAAAAAAAGGGGGGGCAGGGGGGAGAAGAAAGGGGAATCTGGAGATGTGTAAGGCAGCTGTTTCTTTAGTTTAAAGCAACATTTTCACATGCAGAGTCGCTGCCGGCCACGGGCTGTATCGAGCTCCCTGCCTCATCACCCAGGCTGTTACCAGCACAGCCTGTGCAAGACCATGTTGTTTGGAGGGGGGCATCATGTGGGCTGGGAGGGGTGGGGGAGCTTGCTGTGTCTTTGCTGGAGCAGCAGCCATCCCAGCACTGGCCCATCCACCAGCTCTGGAATGTGCTGCTGAAGCACGTCACAAATGCATGGCAGAGCTGCCAGCCCCACACCAGACTGGGGGAACCCCAGTACCTGCCACCCTCCATCCTTTTATCTGGCAGCGAAGTTTGGGGCAAGAAAACATCCTTTTGATGAAATCTTCTAAGCTGACCCGTCCTGCTCCCCACCATCCACAGCCCTGGTTTTTGGTGGCACTTTTACCTCCCTGGGGCTCATTGTCCCTTTACCCCAAGCTGGGACCCAGGACCTGGTGCAGATTTTGCCAATGTCTCCAGGGCACCCATGGGTGTAGGGGGATGGTGGGGATGTTTTGGAGGGAAAGGCCCTGATGTGTGGGTGTCCCATGTCAGAATGATTTGTGGTGCCAGGTTGGGGTTTTTATTTGGGGGGGTAACAGGGTGGGGACGTGCTGTGAAAAATGACTCCAGACCTGCAGACAATAATGACTTTATTTCTTGTATGTCAATATGTGACTCCTCCTAACATGCTCTGGGGAGAAGAACTGTTTGAAATGGAGCTTACTGGAAGGCAAAAAATAAAATCTCCTGTAAAAATGTTGATCCCTCCCCAGTTCTCAAAACTGAAAGGAAATCATTTGCTTTGAGCTGGAGACATTTGTGTTCTTGGCTCTGTGCTCCCCAAGAAGAGCAGAGAACATGAAGGAAAAACAAGCCTTCCCCATTAAACCGTGCTTAAGTGAAACTCCAGTTTTCTCTTAAATTTGCTTGGAAACATTTGGAGGAGCTTCGTGTGAACCAGTTCTGCACTTTAAGAAGTCATTAAAATAGAAAAAAACCCACCCCAAAACCCAACCCAAAATAGCCATTTTGAGGGGAAGCATCTTGTTTGGACTAAAGAGGTTTGGTTTATACTGTAAATCCAAAAGCTCCTGGGATGCCGGTGATGGAGCAGCTCCAGGGATGTTTTGTAGGACATGGCCAAAGCCATGCTGGTGGGGCAAGGGCCACCACCAGCATTTCACTGCCATCTGTCCCAGCCTGTGGAGTATCTCTGGCTTCAGCACAGTGTGGTTTCCATCAGGAGGAGGGCTTGCAGGCGAGGTGTTTTGGCAGAAGATTTGGACCAGCCCTGTGCCCAGCTTGCCCTAGTGCTTCTGTGATCCCCTCCAAAGGGCCCATCCCATGCTGGAGCAGAGGATGCTCACCCCAGACAAGTAAAAACCCTTTCCAAATGAGATGTTAAAGATCTTCATAAAGTTATTTTTTTCCCCACTGATTCCATGTTACACCTAAAGCACAGAAAATAATATCCCAGTAATTCCTAAGCCAGCAGTAGATACACCAACAATCCTGATATGGTATTTTTATTTAAATATATATATTCGTATATATAAAATTTAAATATATATATTTAAATATGGTATATATATATATATGTGGTGCTACTTTTTCTGCTGGTGGCATCAGACTGTGATTTAGGCATAAATATTTCTATCTCAGTGTCTTTTGTGATGAATTTTTGACATGCAGCTGCCCCCCTCATGCAGAAAGCCCAGCCCAGTGAGACCCTGTCAGCCTGACACCCAGGCAATTAGGCAAAACTTATTACTCAGGCATTTGTGCGACTCTGTCAGTTTATAAGGGGAACTGAGATCCTTCTGGATGGGTGCTCCTCCACACTGTGACTCTCTCAGTCTCATCTGCCCCATGCGATGCCGAAATTACAGCGCGGTGGGTCTCTGCAGCTGGGCTGGGGTGAGCACCCAACGCCACATCCTCACCACCCCAAGAGCTGCTGCACCCTCCTTTCCTCAGGAAGGGATGGGGGAGGAGGGCATGCTGCTGTCAAACTGCAGTTTTGGAGGGGTGGTGGTAGTTTTCTTGAGCTGAACTGGTAAGAAACATCATGCCTGAAGATGACAGGCTTAATTTGCAGTGTCATTAACCAGAGCCGAAACCCTAGATGGGCTGGGTCTCCTGTGTGCAGCCTGCTTGCTTCCCTCACTGCAGCTGATCTTTTGCTGATTCTGCCAGATAAAGCCCTTTGCCGGTGCAGTTCCCTAACCCAGGCTTGGTTTTCCTTCTCACGGATGTTACTATTTAGTGTATGGGACAAAGAAGTCATTTCTCCCCCTCTCTCTCCCATGTATCCATCATGAGTGAATGTACCTCTTGTCACATACCGGCTCCCCAGCACACTTGTGCTCTCCCCATGCATTTACAGGGGGTTCAAATGAGCCCAAAGCACGACCCATGGGAAGCATCCCTCCTCACCAGGAGAAAAACTCATTCTCAAGCTGGTTGCAGCCTTGAGATCTCATGGAAATAAGCCCCAGGATCTGCCCCAGGGGTACTGGTGAGGTTGGTGTGAGGTGCAGGCGGGCATCAGGACCAGGAAGACCCTGTCCCCACCCATCTCACAGTTTCATCTGTAGTTACAAACAACCTGCCTGGTTAAAAGCAGCTGCTGGGACAAAACATGTTGAATATGAAGAGCAGCCCCTGGCTGGGCAAGCTGGGCTAGCTGGGCTGTGGGGTTTGGCCATGCCACTGGCTTCACGGGGCTTAAGGACACCAGCATTTAAACACAAACCACTGTTTTTCAACAAATGCAGTTGCTCTGGGCTCTGAGCAGCCCCTGCCTTAGGGAGCAGAGAGCCAGAGGCAAAGGGGCTGGTGCGAAGCGTGCTGGCAGGCGAGCGGCAGAGCTGAGCGTGCACGGCCGGCCCGGTCAGAGCGCGGTAGGAAAACATACCGCAATAGGCAAAGCATCTCCCGTTTGCCCCTAAGCTCCAGCTCTTCCTGTGCTGATAACGAGCCCAGTAAATCTCCCAACAGCACAGAGATGTTTCTTTTCCCCTCTCATGTCCTCGAAGCAGTGCCTCGGCTGAGGGACCTGGCTGCCTGCCTCTCAAGGGGGAAGTACCCCAAAGCAGTGCAGCCTCTTGAGCACCCCAGCAGGCTCTGGCAGCCTGTGAGCCCTGCCCTGACCCTGTGGGAAGGCAGTTGGATACAGGCAGGAGTTGTCTCCAATCATCCCTCCGGAGCCCCGTGGCCAAACCACTTGCAAATACCTTGGGTCATGGCAGCTGGTGCCATGGGCTGATGCAGATGGGTACAGCCCCTCTGCCCTACCCCAATGGGGATGCAGGGGAAGAGCAGGAGAGGAAAACCCAGAGAATGTGTGTCCAGAGCTTCCCTTGCCTAGTGCTTCATCTGAAATGGGGTATTGGGGTGGTGAGAAGGCTCCCATCAGCAGGTTGGTGCTCAGCCCTGGGCTGTATGAACCCAAGTTCCCTGCCAGGTGGGGCTTGCAGTGGCACTGATCTGGGAGTACTCGAGCCTGCTCAGACCCAGGTGGGATGCAAGGCTGCTGCTCAGAAAAAGCTGCTCTGGATGTGCTTGGCAGCAGGATGGGGTCTTCCAAAGTGTGGGAGTCGTGGTGGGACCACAGGACTAATCATTCCCATGCAGGAGATGGCCATAATGTTGCTTCCTGATTACTTTTTCACAGGTGACAAAGAGCCAGGACCCCTTTTTTGTCCCTCTCCCACAGCCAGGCCTCCATAATAAATGCCACAGTGCCATGGCTGGGCTGCTGCCCCATCAGAACCTTCCTCCCTCCCACACCAGCAAACGCTGTTGGTTTTCCTCTTCCTTTCCCAAATCCCCCCTAAATTTCCCATTGCCGGCTCCACCAGCGCCACGTTCCCATTAAACCTTGCAAGCTGATTGCATCTGTCAGTGTCACTGTCTGGGGCTGGAATGTGTCACTCTGCTCCAGAGGAGTCATTTATTTAGCCATAGCAGAGCATTTCAGGACAAAGTGCTGGGTTAGATCATGGTGGGACAGTTTTCCTGTGGTGGCAAGCACCGATCCATCTCATGCAGCGGGAGGAAAGCGCCGCTGCTGGATTCTTTCCTATTTATTTTTCCTAAACAGAGGGCTGAGGAGCGCGAGAGTCGCCTACCAGCAGGATCCTGCACTTTTCTGGAGCGTCCTAAGGAAAGGAAGTTTGCTTTAAACAGCCTCCAAAATCTGTGAGTCCAGAGCAGAGATATTTTTTACCACCCCCCCTTGTCCTGTCTCATTGTTTCTGTAAGGACTATCAGGGTGCCTGGTTGCAGTGGGGCTGGCCCCACAGCTGAGTGTGCTTCGGGGACCCTGCTGTGTGGTGGCAAGGGTTGAGGCTTGTATGGTCTGGGATGTCCACGGTGGTGGGGGAAGCAGGTATAACCATGTCCCAGCACAGCCCCACATTCTTGCAGGCAGTGTGGGCACAGAAGCACTGGTGGTGACGGAGTGGTGACAATGAAGAGCTGGCAGCCATGACATGCCCATGCAGGTCCCTAATGCTGAGGAAGGGGCTCTCTTGTAGGACATAGATGTGATAATCAGGCACTCAGGGTTACAACATAAAGTTAAATTAGGTGCCTGCTCTTGTTACCTGTGTAAGCATGCAACTGTGCAGGAACCCCGGGTGCTGGGACATAGTCCTGACCATGGCATCCCCCGTTCCTGCTTGGCAAGAGCTCATCCCTGTAATGCCAGGGGTGTGTCTTTGGGGTTGGACAGAGTGATGGAGATGAGGAGCTGAAGTGGCATCTGGTCACCACGTGACAGACACCCTTCTGCACTGGCTGTGGTTCAGGGAGTCATCCTCAGGGCAGTGATGAAGGTCTCAGCTGCCTTCCGTTGGGATACATGCTCTTGGGTGGTGCTGTGCCACCGGTGACAGGTTTCCTGTGGCTTTTCCCTAGCTACCTGTGCTAGTGTCGTTTTGGGGGGGGGGCTCAGATATTCTGGGAAGCGCCTCTCCCCAGGGTGCTGCCCGGTGACCTGCGTATGGTAGGGGTGGAAGAGACAGTCAGTCTGTATCGCTTTGTTTATAAGAACATATTTGCCGTGATTGATGCCTGAGCTGGGGAAGTATGCTTGCAAGGGAGACCTTAAAACATGAATCAAACAATGTTTGGAATATGTACACTGCTCTGTCAAACATTTCTCAGCGTTTGGAGTCTGCAGAGCCTGCGTGTCCAGAGGTACCAGTGCCTGTGCGGAGGTGTCTGGAGAGGGAGCGTCCGCCCTGCTGCGAGGGTGAGCATGGGCATCCTTCAGCCTCGGCATCACCTCTCCACACCAAGAGGCTGCTGGGGACGGGCTGGGGTTTGAGCCCATGGCCACTCTGCTGAGGGGTGCATGTGGAGGTGTCCCGTTAAGCGCCGTCCATCACGGGACATTCCTTTACGCGACGCTCCTTACTGCCAAATCATCCCCTGGGGCTGCCGAGGAATGAAAGCGGCCCTGGAGGACAGAGTCAGCTTTCAGGCTTCCTTCCCCTCCAGATAACCCGATTGCCCGTGGAGAGAAGAAAGGTCTGGAAGGGGCGGGCTGTATCCAGATGTTCGCTAAGTGCATTAAGACCCTCAGCCAGAGGAGCACATGCTTCAGGTTAAGCCCCTGAGCAGTCCCAGCTGCAGCAGTATTAATGAAGTCTTCAGTTAATCGCTTGCTGAATGCTCTCCCTGATAAGGGCTGGGGTGGTTTGTAGGGGATGGGGAATCTTCTCGGGGTTTCTCTTTGTGTTTCCTGCTTGGGGAGTCCTGCGTGGGCATCCCTGTGTACTGGCATCACTGCTGCCATGCCACCTCCTTGTCCATGGAGCAACATGAGTTTCCCAGATCAGAGACCCACCTGCAACCATCGCACAGGGGTTGTGTATACAGCCCCACATTCTCTGGAGCTCTGCTTTCTCCTCTGTTCATAGGAATGTTCCTGCTTCACATTGCCTTTGGGCTGGAGCTGGACTTTGCTCATCTCGGCAGGACCAGCCATTGAAATCACTGCCAGCTGTTGGGATATTGCTGCCCCAGCTGCCTCATCCCACTTTCTCCAGGTAGCAGGGGACACTTTGTTCTCTGAGCCCCAAGCCAGCCTTGGGCCACGACCTCTCTCCACCAGCGAGGATCCAGCCCTGCCAGCTGAGTTGGATGATGCCCTCAGCCTCGGTGACATGCACACATGACCCAGCGGCACCAGGTGATGCGCCATGTTCAGAGGAGCATCCTCACTCTGGCGAGATGTCCTGGTGAGCAGATGCTCAGGGTGACCCAAACTCAGGCTCAGCTGGGGACAGTCTCAGGGACACTGTGCCAGCTGGCTGCCATTCACTGGTTGTAAATGACATTTGCAGCCCCAGACCAGGTAAGTGCATTTGGGACTCAGAGGGATGCCAGAAACTGGGCACGGTTCCCTGATGGGCAGACCTTCCCCATCCAGGCTCTCTGCCCGCTTACTGCCCATGAGGACAGTGAATCTGCCCATCTCATTCCTCCACCCGCCTATTATTTATTTATTTTCCCCAGAAACCCCAAGAAAACCGTTAGAAAGCTATTTTTGATGGATGGAAACCAGAAGGACAGCTGCTCCTCCACCCAAGCACACCGCCCTTGTGCGAAAGTCTCTTTAACCGTGCACGGGGGAAAAGGCATCCCGTGAGCAGATCCCCTTCTCTCACAGGTCTGCTTTCATTGCCTTTTCACACAAGGGAGATTTATTCACTCCGTGGGTATTTTTAAAAGGTATTTTCTTTATAGCTGGGCTTCTCCTGCTTAGGAGAGATTAGGAGATCGTATTTCATGACTTCTCATGGATCCCTTTTCTGAAGCTCTAATGAACTATGGATGAGTGACCGTGGTAATCCAGTCTGTGCAGGAGCTCGTTAAAGTTGCTGAGTCCGTTATAATAACTAGTTACCTCTGATCAGATTACTCCTTTAAGTCGCTGATGCCACCAGCATATGAGAGCCTGCCCTTACCCCAGCGCGGGGCAGCAGGAGCTTTGCTCTGGGCTCAGCGAGTGCCAAGCTCTTGCCTTGTTCACCACTAACGAGGCACAATTTAATTAACTCACATTGCAGAAAGGCTGCAGGATTTCCCTCTGCTGCTTTGCTTGGCTGGAGCAGGCAGCCTTACATCCCGCTGGAGGAGACTGACTGGTACAAAGAAATGATCCTGCCATTTCGCCTTTAGAGAGAGATTTTGGGGAGAGGGCTGGCAAGGAGCTGCCTGGGGCCACATCCAGCCTGTGAATAGCTCTGTGTCCTGCAAAGAGCAGCCTGTAGCACATCCCTGCCATCCTGCCTGGCAGCTGCCTGGCACCAGACTGCCCTGTCCTACGCTTCCTGCATCACAACCTCCTCAGCTCCAGAGCCGCAGGATAGAGCCCACCCAGCACCCCAGTAAAACAGGCTGCAACCCTGCTGGTAGCAGGGTCTGCCCTCCTGCCCTGCACTGAGGTGGTCATCCCAACCCCTGCCCGCATCCCTTCCTTATTGAAAGCAGAAGCAGGCAGCCTTCAAATATCCAGAGGTGGGGGAGGGTGGTATTGTGGGGGGGGATGGGGACGGCTGGCCAGATGCATCTGCAAAACACAGGCAGAAATGTTTCTTTGTCTTGGAAAGTGTCAGCAAAAGAAATTCCCTTTGAGGATAGGTTTGTGTTTGCAAGATTTCAAACCCCTTGTCTGGATAATAACAGCTTCTGTCTAAGGGAATCAGGCCCGTAAGGTACCGGCCAAGCCTGGAGTATTAGACATTAGGACAGTAATTAGGGGTTCTGGTGCTGATAAGGGTGCAGACCTCAGCCACCTTCTGCTCTGCGCATGCCAGAGGAGTGAGGTGTGCATCACGCCCGTCTGTTTGCAGGGCTCCCGAGGCGCAGAGGCACCGGGGGATGTAAACACCCCACAGTCTGGCCCTGCCAGGGCTCTCCATCTCTGCCACACTGGCTAGCACTGGCAGGACAGATGGATTTTTGAGCAGCTGCTGCTCCAGGAGCCTGGCTCAGCACCCGCACCCCATGCTTGGCACAAGGGCGATGTCCTGGCAAGCAAGTCCCCCCTGGCAGCATAATCTCAAACCTGACTTAGTATGGGGAGGAAAATAATCATTTTTGCTTAGAGTCTTGGCCACTCGTGCTGTGCCAAACCCCGGCAGGCCCTGCTCAACCACAGGTTTGCCAGAGGATACCAGCGCCTGCCAGTGTGTGGGTCCCTGATGTGCAGCCACACCCAAACACATTCTTCACCCAAAAATGTTGGGGTCCTGGTCTTTACAGCTGCCAGCTCTGTAAAAACCGAGGGGCTGTCTTTGCTATCTTCTTACTGCCCTGCCAGGGAGCCCCAGGGCTGGCAAAGGAGCTACTGCTAGCGCCACGCAGCCCCGGGCCTGCAGAAGAGGTTGATGCACAGGTCTGCAGGCAAAGGAAGGCCACAGGGACCTCTGATCATCTCATTAACTCACAAGAACGGCAGAAAATAATTGCTCGTGGCTCAATGCAGTCCATCTGTGTGGGATTTTCTCAATAATAAGTGCATACGGCCTGGTTTTAATGTTTTTCAACTTTTTTAAACTGAAACATTTCCTAGTGCCGAAGCCCGGGAAGAAATCAGTTCCAGCCCTGGGGGGCAGCGAGGGGATTTAGAGGCACAAGTCTCAGGTTGACTTTTTAACAGGGTTCGTACAAACTATCCTGCCCGTAATGCTCATGTAATTGATGCTTTTGAATACTCCAAGGAGGCCGAGGTCCTCTGAGGCTTGAAAGTATGTTTTACAGTATTTTCTGATGTGATACATTAAAAAGAAAAAAAAAAAAACCTAATCATGAGTCAGGCAAGCAAAGCTCCTGAGACCGACCTAAAATTATTTACATGCACACACACCCCTTTTTAAGTGATCATATTTAAAACTTTTTAAATGTCTCTTCTCTTCTTTTCTTTTCTTTTCTTTTCTTTTCTTTTCTTTTCTTTTCTTTTCTTTTCTTTTCTTTTCTTTTCTTTCTTTTCTTTTCTTTCTTTTCTTTCTCTTCTCTTCTCTTCTCTTCTCTTCTCTTCTCTTCTCTTCTCTTCTCTTCTCTTCTCTTCTCTTCTCTTCTCTTCTCTTCTCTTCTCTTCTCTTCTCTTCTCTTCTCTTCTCTCCTTCTTTTTTCCTTTTTTCTTTTTTTCTTTTTTTTCCCTTTCCTTTCCTTTCCTTTCCTTTTCCTTTCCTTTCCTTTCCTTTCTTTCCTTTTCCTTTCCTTTTTTTTCCTTTCCTTTCCTTTTTTTCCTTTCCTTTCCTTTTCCTTTTCCTTTCCTTTCCTTTCCTTTCCTTTCCTTTCCTTTCCTTTCTTTCCTTTCCTTTCCTTTCCTTTCCTTTCCTTTCCTTTCCTTTCCTTTCCTATTTTTTCCCTTCATTTTCTTATTCCTAAGCCCTTATCAGGTTTGTATGCTTAATCCCCCCTCTTAAGTGGGTTCCTTTCCAGGGTCATTGCTTAAGCGGCAGCGTTGCACCCCGTGAGAGTTGTCGTGGCCCCCTTGGCTCCTCTGTGCCTGGACTATGCGTGTGAGGCTGCCGAAGCCCCGACAGCAGCTGGCTCTGGCCATCTAGTCCTGTCTCTTCTGCTCTGAACTGCCTCCATGAGACAAAGCAGACCCCGTCTCCCCCCATCACCCCCTCAGTTCCCCATCCCAGCGCTCCTGAGGGCATAGCAGTGCCCACCCCAAGGACCCCCCAACAGCGTGGGTTTGGTGGCACACCCTGGGGCTATTTCAGGAGAGGGGTTTTCTTCAGGACACCGTTTGAAAGTTGGAACAGCACAGGAGTCTGAATTTGGCCCAAAGCATTTCAAATATGCCTCACCGTGGGCTGGAGCACTGAGCCTGCCTTAAGTGGGCAAGGGATTTAGTAATCACAGCCTCCCCTCATTCCACCAAGGGCATGGGAGCCCGGCCCTGGCTGCCCACAAAATACTCTCTGGA
Organism: Laterallus jamaicensis coturniculus; assembly: GCA_022605575.1. Taxonomy (NCBI): domain Eukaryota; kingdom Metazoa; phylum Chordata; class Aves; order Gruiformes; family Rallidae; genus Laterallus; species Laterallus jamaicensis. The sequence goes on along the minus strand of JAKCOX010000016.1, from coordinate 13,627,202 downwards.
GGCTCAATGTTGCACAGTTTTCCTCCTGCCCCCTGAAGTCGGTGGTGGAAAACTCAGGCTGAGCCCAAGCTACTGCACCTGCCCCAGTTGTGGCTTGTACTCTGGGGCTTGTGGGGTTTTCAAGGGGTTATTCATTATTTGGATGATAATGTCCTGGGGATAGCTGTTATGCTTAGTGATACTCCAAAGAGAGAAGCAGGAAATAAAAAAATTGGATTTTGTGGAAGCCAACACAGTGCTGCTGCCTGTGCTGGGCATCCCCACAGCATCCCTGGGGGGGTCTTCCAGCACGGCAGGGAAGCAGCCAGCGCCTCACTGAGTCCCACATTTTGGGAGCTGCCACCAAAACCTAGAGCTCCCCTTCCCCACATGCTCACTGAATGGTTTGGGTTTCACAGCTGTCCCTAAAAACATATAACAGGGAAACGTGGAGATTTCTGTGCAGGAAAGCTACCAAGAAGCTTTGTTTAAAGGTCACAACGTGCTTTAGGTAATCCAAATGCTTCTGGTTTGGTTTTGGAAGAGACACTCTCCCACTCCATACCATTTTTTTGCTTAACCCCTTCAAATCACAGAGAGTGAACTTAGGGTGGGAAGGAAACTTATCCCAGACACAGAAAACCAAGTGATGTTTTTAAATGGCACTTGGTGCTTCTCAGCCTGTACCCCAGGCATCCCCCCAGCCTCGCCAGAGCTGTTTGGAGTTTCATTGGAATTTAGAAGGGATTTTATTTACCCCCAAATTTACACTTCTTATAGAGAATATATACTTCAACTCTTTTTTTGTTGTCGATGGGCTAAGTGAGTTTGGGCCGTGGAAATGAAAGGGTGGCAGTGTTTTTTGTCCCTGGATGGCTTTGCCAAGGTGGGGACACCCCGTGAGCTCCAGTGTGTCCCAGCGCAGCCCAGCTGGCACCTGCAGCTGGGACGCATGCCAGGAGCAGGGCAATCCATCCCAGCAAGGGGGTGAAATGCTGGAAATTGGTGACAATGTGCTGGGAAAGGTGTGATTCATGCCAGGAAGGGGTGACACACTGGGAAGGAGGTGACACACAGCAGGATGGTGGTGGCACATATGCTGGGAACAGTGTGGCACATGCCAGGAACAGGTGACACTTGCTGGGATGAGGGTGACTGACATCACAAAGGGAATGACAGACACTGAGAAGGGGGTGACCTAATGTCAAGGGACACAAGGGGATGACACGTGCCAGGAAGGGGGTGATTCTCACCAGGGGAACAGGACCATATGTCCCAGCCCAGCAGCCACAGATGGAAAGGGGCAGCCAGGATGGCATTGCTGTGCTGTAACATGGCCAGATGTACCAGTTTTGGTTGCACCTCAGCCATCACACATGTGTGATGACATGCAGAGCAGCCCGGATGTGGAGTGGTACTCTGCGGAGCCACCGCTTCCCTCTGCCCAGCAGCAATACCCAGCACTGGTGCTCGAGCTGTGGCTAATGTCCTTTCACTGTGAATTATCCAAATAATATAAATAACTCGTCCTTGGACTTCAAACATGCCACTTCAGATGTATGGTGGGAGATTACAGAGTTTGTTAAAGCTCAGGTCCTCAATCATCCAGGCAGCTTCGAAGCTGCTCACTAAAATACAGATCAATGCTTCAATTTTATGGGAGGCTTGTCCCATGTGACCAGACTCAAATCCCTTATTTTATGGCTTGCTTATACATTCCTGGTGAAAAACGGTTTACATTTTGGGCCCCGGGAGCTCTCCTAAATCAGCTGCCAGGTTTTTGCAGCTGGTAGTAAAGGGGAGCGCTGTCATCGGGCTGCCCGGAGGTGAACAAACGAGCCGACAGGTACGGGACTGACGGCTCGCCCCGAGCTGTGCACCGGTTCCCTGGCTGCTACCGCGCGGTGGGGACACCGCTCCAGCCAGGGGACACCGGCTGCGGCACCCTGCGCACCCCCACAGAGGAGCCGGCCCCACAGCAGTGTCTCCTCCCAGGAGACTCCAGAGCTTTGGGGTTGTGGAGACGTGCAGATGAAAGGGTTAAGGCGCAACGGGATGGCTGGAGAGGAGAGGGATGCTAATCCTCAGGCTCTGGCCGCTGCTAATTATTTGCTGATTCAGCTGCTGAGCTGAGCCCAGCCCCGAAGCCTGGGCCTGCGCCTGCTGTCGGCACCGGGGATGCTCCGAGTCGCCTGTGTCTCTGCAGAGGAAGAGCCTCGGACACCGCTCCCCAGCTGCATTTCTGCCTGGAGAGTGGCAGCGTCTTGTAAGGAGGTTTTTCCAGGGAAACTGAGGCATGGTTTATCCCTGGGCAGATCCAAAGGAGTCCTGATTTTATCCTCTCCCATCTCCCGCAGCGCTTTACCCCTTCCCTTCAGCAGTAAGTGTGAGAAAGGGGGCCAAGGCATTGTGAGGACTTGATCCCTTTGGAGCACCCCAAGTCCAGGCAAGGACCAGAGCTCACCCACCACCATGGCACGGGGACCTGCGGGAGCGTGTTGGGGGTAGAGTTTGGCAGCGCACTCCCACCTCTGCTGACTGCATCACCTCCCCTCCTTCAATGAGCACTACAAGCTTCCAGTGCTTCCCGGCAGCAGAGTCCCCCGAGGCTGCTGCTAACAAAGTCCCTCCCCTCCCAAGTCCATAAACCCCCCCACTGTTGGCTGCCACCCCGCCGGGCAGCTTTGGCACTGAGTTATGGCTGTGCTGCTCAGCTCTGGCTGGCTAACCAGGTCAGTAGCAGGCAATGGCGTGACTGCTGCCCATACAAACTGTGCTGTGACAGAAAGCAGCTGCTTTTTGGGTTGTTGGGGTTTTTTTGCCAGGGATGTTCAGGCTGCAGCCAGCAGAGGTGGAAGGAGCCCAAAGGATGAAGGTGGGTGCCTGTTTGTGCCGACGGGGTGATGACCCAAACGAACCCGGCGTGATGTTTGGATAAGATGGGTCTGAAATGCAGCTGGGCTGGGCTACTCCAGCTTCTGCACAAGGGAACTTTGGCAGTGTCCAGGGATAACCCCAAGAAAACCCAGCTCCTCTTGCTGAGGTACCCAAAACAAGATAAAACCAGCCCTCAACTCCTGACCCTGTGGTGCTGAGGTGTTGGTCTCCTGCCCCGGTCACAGTTGGATGGGGTTCCCCATCCCCCAATGGCCAGGGCAAGGCTTCAGAAAAATTCCAGGTGATTTTATCCTACCCTCATTAAACAAAGCTGAATTTCCACCTTGAGGGAAGCAGACAGCATCTTCCAGCTTCCAGCTATTATGGGGATGGTTGGCTTTTTTTTTTTTTTTTTCCCTTGTTGCAAATGGGTAGCTTCAGAAAGAGGAAAAAAAAAAGAAAAGGAAAAAAAAAAAAAGGCCATATTCATCTTGCTTTGAAAGTGCTGTAAATAAATCAATTCACTCACAGGGATCAGCTCTGCCTTCTCTTTGCGGTTGACTCCTGCCAGTGCTAATTGGAGCCAATAGGCACATCATGAGGGGAGCAACCCCCTTTACAGGCAACACTTTAGCCTGGCGAGCATGTTTACAGCCTTATTTCAAAGCCTTAAGGAGGAGGGATCTGTCATAAACCCTGGCAGCTTTTGCTGAGTGAACAGTGCTGCTAGAATATTTAAAAACCCAGCGTTTGGGTGGAAAAATATAGAAACCACATGTGTTTCCATGCGAGCTCTGCTGCTGCTTAGAGCTGGATTTGCAGCAATGAGGGGTGGGCAGGGAGCTCAGCCCCCAGCCCTGCCAAGGCCCTGCTAGGTCCCAAGGTGACAAAAAGCCATTCTGAGCAGGGGACTAATGGGTCTGAGTGGTTCTGATGACCTCCTGGGACCTTCACCTTGCCCACAACAGGACATCCATATAAGCTCAGCTCAAGGAAACATATTCCCTGTATGAGCTGATCCTAAAATGAGCCCTCCAACTTTTGAGGTGCTCGAAGACAGTGATTTAGAAGGAAACCACCTTTCCCCATCAATGGAAGAGTTTGGTGGTGCTCTGTTCTTTCAAAGAAATAAATATCCCAGGGAAACTACTGAAGTTGGAAGAGATGTTTTCAGGATTACTTTTATCTGAAGAAAATAAGGAGAGATTTCCTGTATTAAAGGCTATTTCCTGTATCAATTCCTGTTGATAAGGTTTATAGGAGAAGGGTTGTGTGAGGGTTGGCAAATGGGTGAAGGAACCATGTGCTGGGATGGGATGACCAGGAGCCCTCAGGCTGGAGGAGCAGCTGATGCTCCTGGATGCAGCACCCCTTGCTGCAGTGCTGCCTGCTCAGCACACCCCCCTCATCTCAAACACCTGGGGATAAACCAAGTGCAAATAATTAGCCATAAATCAGGGCTTCCTTGCACAGATCCTCCCCCACCCCGATGGTGCCCTTTGCCACCCCTCCTGCACACAGTAGCTAGTGGTGGGATTTCCCACCCTCGGCAGGGTTAGGACCTCTGTCCCAGCAGGGAAGGGAGCAGGGGGCTGGCAGGGCTCCAGCAGGGACATGGTGCTGCCACAAGTGTTCCCCCAAAGATGAATGGCTGCCAGTTTTCCTAATCCAGCCACTTTGGAGAAATTGTTTGTTCTCATCCTGTTTGAAACAGCTTCAAAGTGGCTCCAGTCTAGACTGTGCCAAGATAAATTACAAACCCAAAGCGCTGATATAAACCATAGGGGAAGGAGTCATTTGCTCTAATGTAATTAAAACAAGAGATCATAATGCATGTAAGTATGTATATGTGCAGGCACGCTCTCTCCTGGCAGGGCAGCAGAGCAGGAACAAGATGCTTCTAGGCTGCTCCCAGCAAAAACTTCTGCTGGGGTGGGGGCTTCTGCCCCTTTAAAGAGGAGTTGAGCAAGGAGACCACTCCTGCAGCACCCACCAGCCAATCAGGATGTGGTAGGCAGCTGTGACATCACCACCTCAGGTATAAAATGTGAAGGGGGGGCTGGGAAGGTAAGCTCTGGTGAGATGGGTGTTGCTTGTGTAGGGTGGTTTGGTCATAGCTGTGATTCTGTGCCTGGTGGTTGTGATGTCCATGATGTTTATGGTTGTGATCACATCTGTGATGTGTTATGGTAGTTGCTTGCATTCATGATCCTGGTGTGTGGTGGTTGGTCACATCCATGGTCCTGGTACATGGTGGTTGGTGCTCATGTGTGGGGCTGGTGTGCAGCATCATTGCTTGAACCAAAGGGGAGGGCTCTGGAAGGACAGCAGTGTGGCAAGGAAAGCCCAGAACATGGTCATGGTATAGGAAGAGGAAGGCAAAAGAAGGTTTGCCCTGGTGCAAAAGCTTCCAACATTTGGAAACCTTTAATCAAAGTACATCTGCTGGGACCACTTTTTAAAAGGACAGACAATGGCAGGACAAGGGGAATGGTTTAAAGCTAAAGGAGGGAAGGTTTAGATTGGATATTAGGGGGAAGTTTTTTATGGAAAGAGTGGTGAGGGGCTGGAACAGGCTGCCCAGAGAGGTGGTGGATGCCCCATCCTTGGAAGTGTTCAAGGCCAGGTTGGATGGGGCCCTGGGCAACCTTGTGTAGCTCCAGGCCTGAGGTTGGTGGCCCTGCCTGTGGCAGGGGGGTTGGAGCTTTATGATCCTTGGGGTCCCTTCCAATCCTTGCCATTCTATGATTCTATGACCCTTCTTCCATGCTTCCTGTGGGAGAGCTGAGGAAAAGGGGCTTTTCTCCAGAACAGGTACAGGGTGAAATAAACACTTCACCTGGAATAGGTCTGGTTTCTGATGAAACAAAAAATAGTGATCCTTCCACTTTGAATTCAGTTAAATACAGCTCAAATAAAATAGATGGGGGACCCCCTTACCCCTCAAGTCTCTTCTCATTTACCAAAAAATGAGGAGGGGGGAGAGAAAAGAAATAGAAAGAACAGGCTCTTGAATTGGGGGAGAAGGAAATTAAATGAAATTAAGATAATTTTGTTGACAAATAGAGTCCCTGATGAATAATGCATATATAAATTTAAGAGACTTGTAAAAAGTTAGTGATTGTTAGCTTTTCAGTGTGACCTGGCATACAGACATCCAAGCTCAATGGCCCTGAATCCTCCACAGAGAAAATGGGACAATTATCAGCAAAGGTGAGTGTGGTTTTGTTTCAATAGCACTGTTACACTTGAGAATTGAGGGGTGTGTATGTACAACTGGAAGTTCACAGAATCACAGAACTGTAGGGGTTGGAAGGGACCTCAAGAGCTCATGGGGCCCAACCCCCCTGCCAAAGCAGCTCCCCAGCTCATACTGCACAGGTCGGCGTCCAGATGGGTCTGGAATCTCTCCAGAGATGGAGACTCCACACCCCCTGGGCAGCCTGTCCCAGGGCTCCCTCACCCTCACTGGGGAAAAGTTCCTCCCCATGTTGGTGCAGAACTTCCTGTGCTCCAATTTGAAAAGGGGCTGGCCAATTCCCCCTGCCACCCATGTCTAAGATACTTATAAACACTAATTAGGTCCCCCCTCAGTCTTCTTTTCTCCAGGCTGAACAGACCCAGCTCACTCAGCCTTTCCTCATAGGGAAGATGTTCCAGACCCCTAATCAACTTTGTCGCCCTTCTCTGGACTCTCTCCAGAAGGTCCTGGTCTTTTTTACACCAGGGAGCCCAGAACTGGACACAACACTCCAGGTGGGGCCTGACCAATGCAGAGTAGAGGGGGAGGATCACTTCCTTCGACCTGCTGGACACACTCTTCCTGATGCATCCCAGGATCCCATTGGCACTCTTGGCCACCAGGGCATACTGCTGGCTTATAGCCAAATTAATAGCTGGATAACCTCGTGTATGTGTATGTATACATGTTGTTATACATCTTCCCTCCACGCTGCACTCCTGGTGTCCCCAAGGCCACCGCTGTGCCACAGCTGGGCTTTGCCTTCCCTTGGGTCTCCTCTCTGGGTCTCTTTCCCTGGAGTTTGCAGCAGATCATCCAAACATCATCCCTGGAGTGAGATGCTTTCACCCCAGCGTTACCAGCAACACCATTCTTTCTCCAGTTCGTCCTGAAATGTCTTTTCCCTGTTCAGCTCTGGATGCTGACCCCAAAGGTGTGGTGACAGAGGGGTGGCAACACCCCTACAGCCATGACACCCCGCTGTGATGCCTGAGGGACGCGTGTGGAGTTTCAGCTCGTGCCACAAGAGGTCTCACGGATTTCATCCCGACCATCAGAGGAATAAAATCCCGGTTAACGCGAGCAGAGGTAACGTTCTGGGACCTCTCTCAGTGGAGCGTGGCTGTGCCTGGGCTCTAACTTTCCCCAGGAACAGGCGGCAATCTTCTGCCTAACAGCCTGCGAGCTGCTCTCCAGAGCTACCTAAGGCTTCGTGCGACAGTGGCAGGTGAAAAGCAAGAGGACCTCATGGCTCCTGGTAAATCCCACAGAATGCATTTTAACAGGATGCTTTGGGAGCCCACAGGTGGAGACATCCCCACCCTGCCTGGGGCTGAGCTCCTGCTGTTACCATATCGTGCCCATCGCAGTGCAGGGCATCCTGCTTTGCTCCTTCCATCCCATTTATATCCCACAAAGGAGACTTTGCGTGGGCAAACCACAGCCCTGGCACCACATCCTGCCCACGTCTCCCCCTCCCCCCCGCCGGGACTGCCCCCACTGCCCCAGCACCTTCACGGGCTCTGCAGTGACATGAATTTCAGCTCGGTGCTTTGAAGTCCCCAAGGAGGAGAGTTGTTTTTGTTTGCGGCGTGCCTTATCGCCGCGATGCCTCCCGCCTGTCTCTCGCCATGCGCCCCCGGCCCGCCAGCCGAGCAGCCCCACTGCCAGGGACCGCCGGGCTGCCAGCGCTGGCTGATAAGGGTGATGGATGGGGAGGAGGCTGGCTCCACCACGGCCGGGCTGCTTCCTAGGAGCTGGAGCCGGCTGGGTGCTCCCTGAGCCGGGAGGAATGCGTGTACGAGGGATGGGAAGCCGGCAGGGGATGTGAGCGGCTCCCTGCCTGGCTGAGCCCTCCCCTAGCCACGGCAGTGGGTGTTGGTACCACAAGTGGGTACCCCCACATCAGAAGGGGTCCTTTCTGTATTGCCTTGCAGGGTGGGCAGTGCAGACCCAAACCCACAGCCTGTCGGGGGGCCATGGGGGGGAGATGTCCCCCAGGATGAAGGCAGTGGGTGGCTCTGGTAGGTGACACAGGGGACTGCCACGGTGCCGCTAGGGTGGCACCACCTCTACTAGCAGCAGCCTGATGGCACAGGGAGACCTGCAAGTGGACAGACCTTGCTTGTCATGCCAGGGAGGTGTTTTTATTTAAATTAGGCTTCCTGGGGCTGAATGGGCTCTGCACACCCTGGTCCCTTTGGCAGGGTGCAGTGGGTCTGGCATCGAGAAGTCCCTACCCTGCATTTAGGGAATCTCAGCCAGGAAATGATGCTGCATCACATCCCTTCACCCAGGGTCTCCCCAGCCTTCAGGGAAGCTCTTTGGAGTGATTTTCAGATCACAGAATGTGAGGAGTTGGAAGGGACCTTTAAAGATCATCTAGTCCACCCCCCCTGCCAGAGCAGCATGACCTAGACTAAAAAGCTGAGTTGCTGATGATATACCTGACTCCAAGCAGGCCAGGAGAAACATTTCTGTGCAGCTCCCACAAGGACCACGTTGTAGTTTCTTTGCAAGCAAGTTCTTGCTTGTCTCCCTTACCATGATATTCCTCCCTTCTAGGTTTCTTACCCATTCCCTTCCCCCTACCCCCATGGGGAGGACTAAACACCTCTGCTCCCAGGTTTGTGCCACAGAACGCAACCTGCCCAAATCCCCCTCCACTGGCAGGAATCAGCATTCAGTCCCCACTGACAGGCAGGATAACGAAGAGCCCAGAGCACAGAGATTATAGCCAGCCCATGTCCCCAAAGCATCTCTCACTCAGCAGTGCCAAATGCAAACCTGGGATAAAACACACTGATTGCAGCACCTCGGTCAGACAATGGAAAAATGGGATGCCTTTCTGCACCAGCCTCATTACAAGGCTTTTTAAAATTGAGGTTGTGCTTGTAATTAAATAGCCATATCTTGGCTCCCAAAGACAGGAGGGAAAGGCAATTTGAAAGTGTATTAAAACGGGGTTTGGCAGTTCTCCTGGATTTAGAACAATTCATGGATTTAAATCGTTTCATTTCAAATATGTGTGCTTGCTTTCAGTAGAATTAAAGAAAGATGTGCAAGATGGAGGGAAAGCAACACTTTCCTGGATGCATTTCCCTCTCCAGCTATTGAGGGAAGGGGTAACACCAGGCTCTGAGCACTCACTTGGTAGCAATGTGCTTTCTGGGCTGCTCTGTGTGGCTGACTCTGTGGCTGACTCAGCTGATGAGTAGAGGGAAGCAAGAAGTCCTACTAATGCCAATTTTTTTCCTAAGGTTTTTCAGCCTGGCTTCTGGTTTCCTGCCACCAGTGGGTCCAGACCCCCCAAGCACAAGCTGTGACAGGCTAGGGATGGACAGGCTCCTCGTCTCCTGCTGCCCTAACATCCTAAAGGACTGCTCGGGCACCGTGCCCTTTGTTGGGGCATGAAACACTGGGGCTGTCATTGTTTCACAGGTTTCCACATCTGTAGGGAGAAAGGCATCAAATATTTGGGAAGCACATGAAAATCTAACAGATCTTCTATGCCAAGAAAAGAAAATAAACCCCTTAATTGCTCTTCAGACAGCGGCTCTCAAGCTGGGAAGGTTTATCTTGGTGATAGCAGTCAGGACACCTCACTTGACCATGGGTTGTTGTTGGGGAGGAGGGGTCCAGCAGCACCCCAAAAAGATATCCCCTCTTCCAGGTAGCTCCAGGAAAGAGCAACCTCTTTGCAGAACACTTGCACACCTTTACCTGCTTGGGTGCTTACTAATTACTCATTTTAAGGTGAAATAACAGAAAAATCCTCTCCCTGCTCCCTCTGGCATGGCGTGTGAGTGGGTGTCAGTGGGCAGCTGAGCGGTGAACGGGAGATGAACTACGAGATGACTGACCTGGGTAGCAGGGAGGATGGAGGAGTAGTTTGAATCCAGCCCAAATCCTGAGCTCTGCGGGTTTGACATAAGCATTTAAGCCTTTGGTGGGGATCTGGTGATAGAAGAGGGCTGGAAAGCACATTTCTTTTGTGGTTAAAGGTCCTTTTGTCGGCCCATAAATCCAGAGGGAGGTCTGTTTATTCTGTTTACTGCAGTTACCTAACCTGTGAGCCTCCATGTAAATCATGGCGAGCTGTGATTTAGAGAGGAGCTGGTCTCCCTGTGGCGTGTGCACCGTGTCCCTGCCCAGACCCCCACGCAGGCAGCGTGCTCCTCCAGAAGCTGGGAGATAAGAGCAATAAATGCTGCAGCTCCCTCACCAGCACCACTGCTGCTGCTTTTTTGCCTTTTTTTTTCCCTTTTTCCCTTTTTTTTTTTTTTTGGCATGAGTAAACGTTGCTGCTCCCAGATGGAAAGAAGAACCCAAACCTGAATGATTTTTTTTTCTTTCCTTATTTTTAGGAAGCAGCAGGCATCTCCCAGGGCTCCCAGACTGTGATGTCCCATTTCCACTCCCTTGCTCCCAGGGATGTCCCAGTGTCACTGTGTGATGGGGCTTGGTCAGACAAGGACATGGCTGGGCTGATAATGCCCCCCCCACTCCACGGGTGCCTGGCAGCTGGTAACCCAGCCTTCCTCACCTGAGAGGTGCTGATTCCCCAGAGCCAAAATCGGCTGCCAGATAAGAGCGTGACTCCCAGATAATGGCGCCAGCTGCCCCGTATGAGCCCCCTGGGGAAAACCGCCTGTGTTATCTGTCTGCAGAGCGTGGGGAGTGGGAGGAAGAGGAGGGTTTGGGCAACTGAAGGGGAGGAATCAAAAACTAATCACCTTTGAACCCCCAGCCTTGGCACGCCAGGCTTGGACATGCAGGTTTGGTGACAGAGGAGGGATGATACAAAACCAGAGCATGGTGGCCAGAGAGCCAGCTCACCCCGGGGGAGTGAGCCCCCAGCCCAGGGGTTTCCCACTTCCATCCCTCAGGGTCCCTTCAGCCTTTCCTCCGCCTCCTCCCGCCCACCTCCATTAAGCAGCCACAGGATCCCCTTGGCCTTCTCCGTTAGGACATTGCTGCCAGTTTTGATGCTAACCATTGCGTTCCCCCGAGCCCTCCCCATTTCCAGGCCAGAGCAGCACAGGGGGGGATCAGCCTGGGTCCTTGCTGTTTAGTCTACCGATCAGATTGGTGACGAGGAGTCTAGCAGCTGGCAGAAAGCACTTTTATAATTGCTTGGATGCTGGCTTCCAGCTCTTTGCCTGGTGGATCTGTCTTTAAATCCTAGAGCAGGGGGAATGGGAAGATGATTGGCAGGGGTGTGGGTGAAAAAATGTTATATCCCCAGCGTTGAACTCTGGGCAGCTGGAGAGGGGTCTCTGCTGACCTCAGATGTGGAGGGATCTGGGGGGGACATTTGCTGGCAAAAGTCAAGTCAAGGCAGCCAGATGAAGCACAGCATCCTCTGGACAGGCTGGGTTGGCTCGCTCTATCTTCAGGTTGGAGCATGTATGTCCTTAGCTCAAAAGCTGGTCAGGCAGCATATGGCTCTGGTTGTGCAGATGTGCATGCAGATGTGTGCGTGCATTTGGTGGACTTAAACAGAGAGGGTAAGGGTCTGAGAGCCCTCAGCCTGCAGCCCATGGGCAGCTTGGTCCCTTCAGTCCCAGCTATGATGCAGTGCAACGTCCTGCCTTGAATTCAGGGCTTGAAGGGCTGAGGAGCCCATGCACACATCCTGTCATGGGTGAACCTTGTTTGCTGGAAACCAGAGCTGTGTTTCTGAGGGAAACAGATGGCAGAGTGCTTTGCTGCACGCAGTATCATTGAGAGGTACACTGGGGCCAATGCGTGATGAGGGAGGATCCCAGATGGCCAAAACTCACTGAAAGCCTGAGAGTCATCTGCCTGGCTTCAACTCATGCATGCATCCAAGTGTGTAGGCAAAGCAAGCGACCTAGGGTGATCTTCAGGGTGTTTGGGTTCCTCCTTTGAACACTGATCAAAGTGAGCCGCATGGGGCTTGGGGCTGCTCTCCCAGGGCAGGATGCAGGCAGCTCAAGGAAGGGATGACAGCAGCAGGGATGACAAAGGGGACAGCCCAACCTGGCCAAGGAGATGGGGTTTATTTTCTCTAGAAAGCCAGAGATGAAGGAGACATGATAAGAGCCTCCCAAGACCTCCAAGACAACAGTGATCAATTGGTCTTGGGGTCTCCCAGAGCTGGACCAAAATGTAATCAACTTAATTTGCAAAGAGAAAGCTCAAAGGTTAAATATGAAGACAAACGATTCAGGCATTGTAGGACAGTCAAACCTTGGTGTGAAGGGTATTTTAAAACTGAGCCTGGATGAGGCTGTGTGGGGTGCAGTCAGGTGTAGGCGTGGGGCTTGGATGGACTTTAATCCTCTGAGTTTGGCAGTTGGGCAGGGGACACTCAGTGGTGCCATGACCCAAGGACATCCCTGTCCCCCATCCCTGGCTGTCATTCCATCAGCTCCATCTGTCTCCAAACTGGCTGGACAAGCTACACCCAATGCATCCATCTCTTCATCACAGCCCAGACCATTCAACATTCCCTCTGCAGCGCCTGTCCTGCAGTGTGGCAGGTGAGACCTCCCTAAATTCTCCCTTGCCCTGTGGCACCACTCTGGAGGTGGCATTTCTAAACCCAAGAGAGGGAAGCTTGGCAACTTTCAGGCCCTTACAAGCTATTTTGCAGGAATTTTTTAAGCTTTGTTTTGGGCTGGTGCCTTTTGGCATTTTAAAGAGAAAAATTACGAGCGGGCTGAGGCTTATTAAAATCCACAACTCAACCACTCCTGCAAAGACAACCCTGCATGTTCCTGGCTGGCTTTTATGGCTGTTAAATGTGTGTGATAAAAACTGGCTGGGGCTAGCTGCGTTACGGTGTGGCTATTGCCATGTCCCAAACTGCATGTTCACGGGTGTGTTAGTGATTTGCTGAAGGGCTCTGGCTTTGGAAAGGTTTCATTCGGACAGAGAGGGTGGGGAGCAGAGCTCATCTGAGGTTTTGATGACTCTTTTCATGTGAAGTTAGATCTCTGGTTAAATAAGCAGGATTAATCAAGATTAGTAAAAAAATAAAGCATTTTCTTCTCTTTTTGGTGGGTGACTCCAAGGCTGCAAGGAGCACACACACTCCAGAGCCACGGGCTACTGCAGGAAAACTCCCAAATCCCATATCTCCCCAAGCCCATGCTTCTGCCTGCATCCTTTTGGTAGGTGCCTGCTGTCTGCTGGTGACTAAGGACGTTTATCTGCAGGGCTTTGCAATCAAAGGGCTGCGATAGGCAGGGTAGGATTAACCCCAGAAGGGGAGGAAAATCCCTCACCGGCCTCCTGCTCCATACATCAAACGCAGCGGTCCCGCAGCTAATCTGCAGCGCAGCCCGGCAGTTAATCACGGAGGAGCCGGACCCTTTGAGATGGAGAATACTTGAGATCTGGCTCCTCTACCCTCTGGCCGAGCCGGCACAGGACCCTCCATGCACTCCCCCCGGCCTGGTGCAGCCTCATGTCTCCCACTGATGCCCACCACCCTCCTCTGGGCTGCTGTCCTGAGCTCTGCCGTGCCAGACCCTATTTGGGCTGGGTGTCCTTTGGCACCGCTGTTTGCGCAAAGGGAGCCTGATGGGATGTCTTGTCCCGTGGCCGTGGTACGGGTAGGGGGCAGGGTGTTGGACAAGGCTGCTCCCACCGCCAAGCTTCCCGTTCTTCCCGGCCGTGGGCAGCTCCAGCCCCTGGGCTGCCCACCGACCCGTCAGCCTCCCCCCACCGCTTCGGGGATCAGGTGCACGGTGGCCGGGGACCAGGCGGGTCGTTAGCTCCATCTGTTGACGGGCAGGTCCAGCAGCCAGCGCCAGCGGCGGGCTGGGAGGGGTGCGCTGCGCTGCTGGGGGGCGGCGCAAGGCGGTGCAGCGCCCTGCAGCGGGGGGCTGGGATGCGGAGCAGGGCAGGGGTGTGCAGGACAGGGGTGTGCAGGGCAGGGAAGGACAGTATGTAGTGCTGGGATGCAGGGCAGTGCTGGGCAGGGCAGGGCAGGGGTGTGCAGGGCAGGGGAGTGCAATGCAGGACAGTGATGGGCAGTGCTATACAGTGCAGGACAGTGCAGTGCTGTGCAATGCAGGGCAGGGATGCAGTGCAAGGCACTGGGGTGCATCACAGCGGTGCAGTGCAAGGCAGTGCAGTGTTGTGCAGGGGTGCAGAGTGCCCTGGGGCTGAAGAGCCTCTGTGGGGGTGCAGCAATTCTTAGGAGCCAACTGGAGTAGTGAAGCCCAAGGTGATGGAATCCTGCTTCCTGCAGCAGGTGTCAGGGGCAGTGGTGGGAGCAGGGCCCTAAAGAGCTGGGAGGGGTTGGGCTTTGGGGACAGCCCTGTTACGCACTCCTTCACTCCCTTGGATGGAGGTGGAAGCTTGGAGGGAAGTCAAGAGGGAGGCTGACACATCCCCTTACCCTTTGACTGAGATGGCTTGTGAAACCACCCTGGGATCTAACCTGCCTTCCAGCCTCCTCTGCCTCACTCCATGGCCCTGTATGTGGCTTCCTCCCATTTGTTTTCCATTCCATGGGCTAATGCTTACTGCCAATTATGCTTTTGAAGCTTTTCACAATTACCATGAGAGGCAGAACAAACCCCACAACACAGTGTGTCCATGAACTTGGCACCTGTATGGTTCCCCCCTTCCTTCTGGACCAACTTAAGTGTTCTGCACCCCACCCCAGCCCTTTCCCTCCAGTGCTGAGTGCTGGATCACACCTGCTGCAGGCTGGCAGCAGCATGATGTAATGCCACCTAAGCAATGCTGCCACTCACGAATGACACTGCGCCACTCAGACCCCCCAAGATTTATCCCCACCAGGACTTCAGAGCAGAGGGATGGTGGCCCTGGGAGCTAGATGGATGTGTCAATGAGAGTGTACACAGCTAACACCTCAGTGCCTTGCTGAACACAACAACCAAGAGTGGCTGTAACGTCCATCTGGCAGGTGAGTGACCCCTGAACAAGCAGAGTACTTTGATATTTGGAGAAAAGCTCAAAGGAGGTTTTATGAGGAAAGATCCTGGTGTTGCATCTGTCAGCATTCCATGGGAGGCAGCCAGGTATGGATGCTCCAGGCTGAGCTCGATGCCCACCTTCAGTTTAAAGGGGAAAAACTCCTGGGATCTGCAAGGCAGACAGGAGGGGAATAACCAAACCAGCATCAGGGAATTGTGCTGCCAGTTTGTCAGCTGCCAGCTGGGCATCTTTTTGGGCAGCTGCCTGAACACAGCCAAATCCCTGGAGAGCTGGCAAATCCCACACCACTCTTGGTACATCATCCTGGCAGCTCACCCTCCCCTGTCATCACAAGGACTAACACTGGGGTGAGAGCGCTGTGTCAGGCAGGATGAGAGTGGTTCCCAGGGCACAGGCAGCACAGGCAGGCTGGGAGCAAGAGCATCCTGCATGTACATCCCGGCTTGGCAGGAAGGCAGGACCCCTGGGGAGGGCTCTGCTTCACCCTCCCTGGTGCCCGCAGAGCAGCACCCATCCACAGGGTAGTGCCAGACCTGTGGGTGATGGGAGCTGAAGGCCAAGTGGGTAAGCACAACCCGCCTGCAGCTCTGCCTTGTCTGCAGTGATGGAAACTCCAAGGACCAACACAGGATGCACACGTTGCCCCTGCTGCAGGAACCCCCTGAAAAGAGGTGACCCTCACCAACTGGCACTTTGGCCAGCAGCATCCCTGGGCAGGGGGTGACCCAGGGCTGGTGGCAGGGCCCAGCCGGGAGGGCTAGATTCGGTCAAGCCTCAAGCAGAACCACTGGCCACAGTCCACATGTGCCACCCCCTGGACAATCGCTGTAAACGACTGGAAGCCACCGGATCGCGCTGCAGAAACCGCCTGGCTAGGCTGCCATTGGAGGGAAGCCGGGTGTTTGGCACTCCCGGGACTCATCTCCCAGCGGGCCGGACACAAAGGGGTACCGGGGCTCGGAGACAGGCCCCTGGATGTTGGGTGCCGTGGAGTGACTTAACCATGCTACTCTGTAGCCCCACCAGCCCTTGGTGCATCCTCCTAGCCAGGCTCTCCCTGCTTTGGTGTGTGGGGGGGTTTTTCCCATCCCTGAGGAGCACAGGGCACACAGGCAGCAGCAGGGTTTAGGAACCGTTCCATTAAATGATCTCCAGATTTCTCAGCACCAGGTTTCTGCCAGCCCACCCCTCCAGGGTGCAGCTCAAGTTGGTGGCAGCTGGAGTGCCTGCAGAGCTGAGACTTGGGGAAATGAGCAGAAGGAACTGGTCCTCACCTGCCTGAGAGCAGAGGACACAGAACCAAAAAATGACCTCCTTTGGGAACCCATTGAAAATGGGATTTTATAAAAAAATTACTGCCCATATGGATAGTTGCATCTACATGTACACTAAGGCTCTTGTGGAAGAGAGGCTGTCTCACCTGGCATGGGTGCTGCATGATGCTGGCACTGGGCCCCACCTGGAGCATTGTGTCCAGTTCTGGGCTCCCTGGGATAAAAAGGACAGGGATCTCCTAGAGAGAGTCCAGAGAAGGGCTATGAAGCTGATGAAGGGCCTGGAACATCTATCCTATGAGGAAAGGCTGAGAGAGCTGGGGCTGTTCAGCCTGGAGAAAAGAAGACTGAAGGGGGACCTAATCAATGGTTATAAATATCTTAAGTATGGGGTGCAGGGGGAATTGGCCAGCCCCTTTTCAGTGTCTGTGGGGACAGGACAAGGGGCAATGGCTGCAAATTGGAGCACAGGAAGTTCCACACCAACATGGGGAGGAACTTTCCCCCAGTGAGGGTGAGGGAGCCCTGGGACAGGCTGCCCAGGGAGGTGGTGGAGTCTCCTTCTCTGGAGAGATTCCAGCCCCATCTGGACGCCGACCTGTGCAGTATGAGCTGGGGAGCTGCTTTGGCAGGGGGTTGGACCCCATGAGCTCTCAAGGTCCCTTCCAACCCCTACAGCTCTGTGATCCTGTGATGCTATCTCAGGGACTAGCTGGCAGTCTGAGCGGAGCACACTTTGCAAACCTCCTGCCATGTCCCTGGGATTTATTTCTGGGATGAAGCCAGGCAGGAGGAGACTTTCTGAGGGCAGCTGCCTGCCAGCCGCCCCGTCCCCGCCCCGGGCGAGCTGCTCTTCAAGCGAACCCTTGGTCCCCGCAGATCAAACGCCTTCCTTTTGAAAAAGAGAAAAGGCTGGGTTTAATGGGTTTTGGGGTTGGTTTTATTTTTGGATGAAAGGAGCATCCCTGGGCCGAGAAAACCCTCTCCCCTCCGAGCGGGGAGGCGGTCCGGCCGGTCCCCGCAGCCCCGGGCTCTCCGGGCGGCAGATGGCAGCAAAGCCGGGCCGGCCGCGGCTCCGCTCCCCGGGGCTCCCCAGCTCCCAGCCCGGCCGGCAGGAAGCCAACAGCAGCATCTCCTTCCAAACTGATTTCTCATGCGAGGAGAGGGACATTCCCCCCCCACCCCCCGGCTCTGCCGTGCCCTGGCTCCTTTCCCAGCACCACACCGGCAACTTCAAGCTGCTCCCTGTCCCCGGCCATCATCCCAAAGCTGCCACCGTGACCTTGCCAGGGCTCCGTGGGGCACTGTGACAGTCCAAACATCTCTCTCCCTGCCCCATCCTGGGTTTTCATCCCTTCCAGAAAGGCTAAGCAATTCCCACTGCATCAAACTGGTTTTGATCCCTCAAGAGAGTGCTGGGGACAGGAGGGAAGGGGAGAGCTTCCCACCCCCATCCTCAAGTAACTCTGCTGGGAAAATTTGGGGGGAAAAAAAACCAACCTGAGGCTGTGGAAGCCAAGAACAGGTTTCTGGTGGGTTTTGCATTGCACCTATGCTGGTGGGTGGGAGCACAGCTGGAGTCCACTGGGATGCATGGCTGGCCAAGGCAGCTAGGGCTCTCTTCTCAGCACCGGGCACTAGGGCAATGCCAGGAGGGTGTTGAGGACACCCACTCCTTAGGGTGCTCAGAGGAGCCTGTTTACAGGGGTGGGTGATTTTGTTGAGTCATAAGTTGGGGCTGGCAAATGTCCAGTGCTCCACCAGATGGAGGCTTGGGGCTGAGGAAAACACTGGGGGCAGGGGGAGGGAAAGTGTGACCCCTGGCAGGGAGCTGGGAGCATCTTCTCCAGCCCACCAGGGTCCCATGGCACCCCACTTGGATTAAAATGGAATTAAAAAATAAGGAGGGAGCAACATCTGCTTTGTGAGTATGGAGCCCTTGCTGGTGGAGCAGCTCCCGTGAGGAGGGTGGGCACAGGGATGGGGTCAAGCTGTCCCTGGACACATGGTGGGGGGTGCAAGGGTGGGGACAGGCTCCACTTCAGTGCTGCATTTTAGGAAGCCCTAAGCCTGGCCACAGGGGTACACGAAGGCTGCTGCAAGCAACTAGCAGGTCTCCAAGCCTGCAAGCACCCCTGAGTGAGGGCTGGTTGCAAGCAGCTGAAGATGCTGGTGGGGCAGGATCTCCAGCCCCTCAATGCTGAGTCACCCTCACCATCTCTCTCTTACTCCCCTGTCTCTCCTCTTGCTGGAAGCAGAGATGGGGGGATTTCTGCTATGGGGATCTGGGGACAAGGGATGGAGCATCAGCACTGGCTGGTTCCTGAGGCACTGGCTGTGCAGGTAAGACCTCCATGGCTGCACACCTTCTTGGGCTGCACCAGCACCTGCCACGGTGAGAAATTCTCCCTGTCAGAGGCAGCCCCTTCTCTCCCTTGCCAACTCTGCCTCCTGGGGTGTGGAGTTATCTCTGGTGCTGGGGTCCTGGGTGCCTGTGTGTCCCCACCCAGCCTGTCTTGCCAGAGATGCAGTTAAGAGCTGGGCTGCCCTCTCCTGATTATTACACACAAGGGTGCTGGAGCTTTTATCGTGGGCAAAGCCCTGCTGGCTCACTCCATCCCTCTGGCTGCTCCTGGGAGCCCTGTGCTCACAGCCCAGCTGTGCTATCTCCCCTCTTCACGTGGAGAGAACCCCACAACTTGCAGGACGCCTATCTGAAAAGCAAAGCTGAGCAGGACAGGGTCCTTGGCCTCTGCTCAAGGGAAAGTGCCATTTGCTGCTGCCTGGGGAACTGGTTCTTCCAGGGAAGGACAGATCCTGATTGCTTTCCTGCTAGTCTTGCAACCCCCTGAACACCAGCAGCTGCTGCTGGAATGGGTCCAGCCCAGGAGCCAGTTCCAAGCCCTGTCCTGTCCCTGGGAGTGGGATAAAGGGGCAGGACTGCCCTCCAACAGCCAGCAGACCTTCAAGGTGGGCTGAAAGGGGTTATGTAAGGGTGTTAGAAAATGTTTAAATGTGAACACCCAACCTCACTGCAATTTCCTTGAGGGTTTTTCAGGTGTCTGGGGTATCTCACAAACAAGGAGGCCACTACAGGGGTGGTACAGAGAACAGCCTCATCAGAGAAAGCTTCCAGACCAGCAGCACTTGGGGAAGCTCCACAGGAACATCTTCCACTGCCCTGTGAAATGGTGGCACCATCCCAAATAGTCCTCAATGAGCTGATGGAGCCCCTGATTTCATTCCCTGCTTGGAGAGGGGATGACATGGAAGTGTTTGGTCCCCCAGGGAGCACAGGGAAGGAGAGGCAGGTGGGAGAACCCTGGCAGGAGGTGTCTGTGTTTGTCTGAAGACCAAGCAATGTGCCTGGGTGCTCCACGGTCAGTGTGAGCACCAGTGGCTGGATGTCCCTGTCACTATTATTGGCAATTGCTACATGCTGCCACCCACCATGTGCAGAGAGGCAGGAGGTGCCTTAATGAGCTTCACTGAAGTAAATTATTAAATTAACAGCTAAGACAGTCCAGCTGCAGAAGTGAGTGGGGGTGGCGTGGGAATTGCAGTGCTGTGCAGAGCAGGATGGCTGGTGTCTGGCAAGGGAAGGTGATGGGCAAAACCACCTGGGGACCTGCTGGGAGAGGAGTGGGGGAGCTGGTGATCCAGGAGGCATGGGAGGGGAGGGATGTGTGCACAGGGACTGACCCTGCCCTGTGTTTCCCCTCTCTGGTGGCCCCATCCCAGGGTAGGAAAGTCAAGCGCAGCCTCTAACGTGGTTTTTCTCCTTCTCTTGTGCTGCACTGGGGAGGTCTCGTGGCCCACCAGTCTTAACCATCCCTGGCTGCACTGCAGACCCCAGCTGCCATCCTGCTCCAGGCTCTGGGCCACCATCACAGGCTCCTCCCTGCTCAGATAAGCTGCAGAGATGTTTTCGTTTGGCACGAGCTTTGGTTTTACATCTTTAGGAGAGGAATTCCAAAATAGTAAGATAAGGCTCTACACTGGAAGCAAGCTAAAAAAAAACCCTGTTTCAAGTGTAAGGAGGTCTCTCCTGCCCAGCAGACCCATGGGGCGATCTTGGATTAGGACAGAAATTGCTTCCAAGGGTTTCTGGAGAGCTGGACAGCCTTCCATGCTGCCTCAGGGTGGTCCTGTGCTGACCTCAAGCTGGTTCTCCTGAAACAGAGACAAGATTTTGCTGTGGGAGCAGGAGCTTAGAAGCAACTTACAGGGGTGGAGAGGAGCAATAGGTGTTTCCCCCCTGTTTTGTTTTTGTTTCTTTTTTCTTGAGGATGGGGAGGACCTGAAAGGTGTCTTTCTCTGAAGAGGATGAGTCTGGTTCCTGTTGTCTCCACTCTGAAGTCCTGGCCCTGCTTGCTGTCAGATCGCAGAATCACAGAGTTGGAAGGGACCTCAAGAGATCATGGGGTCCAACCCCCCTGCCAAAGCAGCTCCCCAGCTCATACTGCACAGGTCGGTGTCCAAATGGGTCTTGAATCTCTCCAGAGAAAGAGACTCCACACCCCCTGGGTAGCCTGTCCCAGGGCTCCCTCATCCTCACTGGGGAAAAGTTCCTCCCCATGTTGGTGTGGAACTTCCTGTGCTCCAACTTGCAGCTATTGCCCCTTGTCCTGTCTCCACAGACACTGAAAAGGGGCTGGCCAATTCCCCCTGCATCCCATACTTAAGATATTTATAAACATTGATTAGGTCCCCCCTCAGTCTTCTTTTCTCCAGGCTGAACAGCCCCAGCTCTCTCAGCCTCTCCTCATAGGATAGATGTTCCAGGCCCTTCATCATCTCCGTAGCCCTTCTCTGGACTCTCTCCAGGAGATCCCTGTCCTTTTTGTCCCAGGGAGCCCAGAACTGGACACAACACTCCAGGTGGGGCCTGACCAGGGCAGAGCAGAGGGGGAGGATCCCCTCCTGTGACCTGCTGCCCACACTCCTCCTGATGCCCCCCAGGATCCCATTGTCTCTCTCAGCCCCCAGGGCACACTGCTGGCTCATGGCCACCCTGTCACCCACCAGCACCCCCAGGTCCTTCTCCACAGAGCTCTTCTCCAGTAGGTCACCCCCAGCCTGTACTGAAACGAATGGTCATTCCTCCCCAGGTGCAAGATGAAAATGTGTTTCAGAACAACCTGAGAAGCAGAAAAGTTTAACAGGCTGAAACACAGGTGAGAAGTCCTGGCTCTGAGTGCACACAGCTTCACATTGTGTTTATTTTGTTCATGATTTAACTTCCAAGTCTAACAACCAGCCTGGCAGAAGGTCAGGTGTCCTAATAGGTCAGCACCATCCCTCTTGCTGGATAGGGGAAAGCTCTTGTGTAACCATAAAATAGGCAGCCAAAATAGAACAAAACCCACCTGTAAATCCTGGGTTCCTGGCCTGAGGTCCTTTTCACCCAACGAGGCTGGAGCCAGTCATTAGTTGTCACCACTGCAACAACCTCCATCAACTAATGTCATTGGGACTTTTTAATTTGCTTGATATAATTGATATTGCTTGATATAATCATAAAAATGAAAGCATCAATACAGAACATAGCCACTTCATCCTCAGCCATGCAATTAAATTCCCATCCCACGTTCATTTCCACTGCAGTGTTGGAGGCAGAGGATGTCTTGGGTCCCTGGGGTGTGTCTCATTTTCCCTCATTACTCACTTGGCTGTCGAGAACCTCAGGGGTTTGTTGGGAAGTACAGGGGTAGAACAGGCAAGGGCAGGAATAAAGTCATGAAATACAGTCTCTTGCATCCTGGACTCCAGGTCCCTGACCTAACTAGCTCTCTGTGGGCAATGGTTTCAGGATCTTCCTGGATGCTCTGTGGTAGCCTCTCCATGAGCATCCCATAGTCTGGCTTGTCCCTTGAAGCTGGGAAAGCATACCTGTTACATTCTGGGGATAACTAGAGATACTTCAGTTGATGCTTTTGCAGCTGCTGGTCTTGATGAGCCTTTCCTATAGCAATAGCTTCAGGTTGGCTTTTTAAAACCACTGAGGGAGCAATTCCTCTCCATTGCTCCCATCTGCCGGATGAGGAGAGGTTCTCCAGCCCTCCTGAGGGCCACTACAAAGCCAGAGAAGTCCCTACAGCCCTCCAAGCATTATCTGACATCCCCAGCCTGGGTGTCCACAGTTTGGGAGCAGGGGGCACAGGGGTGGGGGCTCGCCTTGCCCAGGCCAATCTCATTCTGCCATCCCCAGCCCCCAGAAGAAGAGGGCTGACGTGGGCACTGCACGTCTGCCCCTCCACAGCTCATTCCCATCCCCAGTGACCTTCCTGGGGACAAAGCCTGAGCATGAGCCCTTTTAGCTGCTGTGTTTGTATACACAGACCCGATGCTGACACAGATCTCTTAATCCCCCTGCCTGTGTCCCAGGGACTGTGCTTGTACAACGGTGGCCGCGGCTGGGTGCTGGCACTGCACTTTCCTGAAGCCCTTTTCCCTCTGACTCGCTGATCAGCTGCTGACAGGGTGTTATCAGGAGGGCTCTGTGGTGGTGCCGATGTCCTAGCTGAAGGGATTGTCCCCAGCTTGACTTGGTGGCACCAGGACAGGCTGGCGGGGAGGGGAAGGGCTGGTGTGTGCTGCTCTCCACTTTGGCATTGCTTTGCTTCCAGTTTATCAACTCCCCCACTTGTTGAGCCTTCAGCTTGGAGGAGGAGGTGGCTCAGCTCACGATTCAGCAGGCTTATGTTTCCTTTGCACCAGCAAAATATTTGGGAAAGCAAACACAAAGCTGGAGAGGCTGGGTGGGAGCTACAGCTGGAGAGCCCAGCGCACCCCAGGGCACGAGGGGTGAGCGGGGGATGCTCAGAACAGGCTGGGGCCATGGGTCCCCCCACACCCAGGGTGCTGGGTGCATCGGGACGGCGGTGCTGGTTGGTGGGAGTGTCTGTGCAGAATGGAGCTTTCCCCAGGAGACTGAGTGGGGAGAAAATCCAGGATAACCAGCTCAGCCCAGAAACCTCCTTGCAATGGGAGCAAGGACAGGAGCAGAACTGTGCTTGGTGAAGGAAGATCCTTGTCACCCCAGGAGCGTGACAGCACATCCCACAGCTAAAGGAAGGCCATGCAGTCACAGCTGGGGGTCAGGCAGAGCCAGGCATGGAGCTGTGCCCGCTCTGGCCCCTTGGCTCATACATATGATGCAGCTCTTGGTCACAGAGAGACATGTTGCACCCTCCCAGAATCCTTTGTCACCTGTGGTGTGATGGTTGGTGCTCCAGGCAGGCAGCCCAGGGGCTGGGGAGGCAGCAGGTGTGTGCAGATCCTTTGCTGTGGGTGATGGGAGAAGACCTGAGCTGGGGGGAGAACCAGCCAGGCAGCTCAACCCCAGCTTTCAGGACTGGTACCCCTACATTTTTCCTGCTAGGTTCTTCCTCCTCTGGTATCCCTGTGATGCTCATCGGAGCCCAGGCTGTGGGGTGCTTGTGCCATGTGCTGGAATCGATGTGGCTGCAAAAGTGAGAAAGAAAACATCAGGGTAGGATGCCTGGTGCCCTCAAAAGTTGGGGGGCAAAAGTCTGAACTCTTACACCCAAAATAAGAAGAAGCTTTTAACTTCTGGATGTTTCTCCCTTCCCTAGTGAACCAAGGAGGAGAACAGCACCCTTTGGATCTGTATGTACCACTGCAGCACAAGGATCCTGGCCTGCTGCTTGCCAGAGAAACACCCTGCAGCGATGTAACTGTGCTATGGGTCAGGGTGAGTTGAATGGCAAAGCCCAGGGCTTTGCTTTGATTTCACAGGGGTAAAACAATATTAAAATAACTGTCAGGCACTGAGAGGAGTGGGAGTCTCATGGGAAAAGAGATAATTTGTGGCTGTGTGTAGCTGATGGCTTTGTTGTGCACATACAACCTGCGAAGGGAGTGAAGGAAGCTGCTGGGAGCTGCCTCTGATTTAGTATTTCATAACTTTGGTGGTTGACTCTGAGCCTTTTGGCTGTTAATTATCCTTAGGTGCTTAGAGGAAAATACCCCAGCAATTCCACCTGTAAATCTTATTGATTCTCACCTTGAGTCTCTGGGAGCTTTTAGGGCACCTGCGCAAGCTGCTGCTGCTTGAATTAATCGAGCTCCATAGAGCAGCTGCTGGCTGGTGCCTCCCCATGCATTAGGCACGAGGCAGAAAGATGTACATCCCCAGCCAGCTCTGGCACGAGGTGCTGATGGCAGAGAAACCTGGGCTCCTGGGACCCACAGCACACTGCCAGCACGCTTCATTTCTCCGTGGGAATGGCACATCCCTGGCTGGGCTGAGACAGGAGCTTCCAGAGCTGCTGCGGGCAGTCTGGGACCCAGGAGGGATGCAGGACATCTCATCTGAAGCACGTTGAGCTAAAGGCATTTTGAAGATGGATGCTAGGGCATTTGTAACTCATTTCTCTTTGTAGAAGTGTCTGAAATATTTCTGCTGGAATTTCTGAAGGCAGAGGGGTGGCATGGAGGGTAAAGATCCATCAAAGAAAGCATCAGCCTTGGTGGCCAACTTACAGCATGTTTACATGAGCACCTGGAAACTGACATGACTTAGGGGACATGTTGAGCAGCCTCAGGCTAATATATCTACAGCAAAATACACAAGGTGGGAAATTCTGGCCTGGAGGAGGTATTGCTTTTCACAGCCCATGTCATCAATAACTAGGGAATGGGGGTGTTTTCAGAATTTTTCTTGAGCAGACAAGGTTATTTATTGGCTTTGGGAGAGTCCTGCAAGAACTGTGGCTTTTGGATGGAAACCTTGTGATGATAAAAGCAGTTACGTATCATTAGATACCCCCACACCCCTGCTTCCCAATCCATTTAGGAAAAACACCCAGAAACTACATCACAGGCTTCAGATTTTTAATTCTGGGATATTTACACCCATTAAAATAAAGTTTTACACCAGGAAAATCCACTCTTGACACAAAGACCTTTGCCCACCAGTGGGCAGAAAATGGGTGGAAGATGATGGGAGCTGTTTTTTACCCCACGTCTGGCATGAGTGGGCTCAGCAGCATGATGCTGTGGTAGGGCTGCAACATCAAACTGCCAAGCCTGACCCCTGGGCCGTGGAGTCCTGCTGGAAGTGCTTTTTAATGGGGATGTGATGGAACTTGTTGGTGTCTGCTGGTTTATTATGTGGGTTCAAAATTAGTAACTAGTGTGAATATAGTTGTTCTTCATGCTGATTCTTCATATGCTCTGCTAGAAGGATCCAAGCCCATTTGTCTCAGGGCCAGGGAGTATCTTCCATCTCTCCAGATCATATGGCTGCAGATAGAAGAAGTCTACAGGACTGTCCATGAGCACTCGGTCTGTCCTCACCCTCTTGCCCCAGCAGGAGAAGTGGAGAGTTTGCTGCTCCAGCTGCATGTTGTGCTTTCACACATGGCCCCTCTCCCCAGAACAGGGGTGTGGGATCTGGGCTTAAAAATCCTGAGGTTAAATTAAAAGTGGGGTTAAGCAAGTAGATGTCACAGGAGTGGGTACCTCCTTCCAGTTCTGAGCTCAGGTGGGTTGAGTTGCCTGTACTTGGGGTAGTGGAGTCAAAGGTTTGGGGTATTAGTGTAAAAACAGTTGAGTCCTTTGCGATGGCTGCAGTGTGCCACTTAGAGATGTCTGCTGGAGTTGGGAGGCATTTGCCATGGCATGGTGGGAGGGGCTTGCTGGCAGCCCACCCTCAGCCTCAAGCGTTTGGGCTTCCCCCAGTATGGGACAGAACCTGACCCAGACTCAAATGGTTGGGTTAGAGTTTCCCGATGAGCATCCTGATAGGGCAAGATGGGTACTCTTCTGTGGGAAACAGTCAGGTTTTCTGAAATTGAAAATCCCCAGTTAGACCTTAGGGGTGTAACTGGTGGCACCAAGACCTGGAAATGGTTCTGCACTGGGAATGGTTCTGTTTCTCTTACAGGAATGAGCTCTTGGTGCCCACTGAAAAGATTTCCCCTGTGGATGCCAGAGGTCGCCGTGCTGTTTGGTTGGTCACACTGCATTTGCACATCCCTCAGGAGCAGGACTGCTGTGACACCTCTCTGGGGCAGCTGGGTCTGCTGGAGGGCAGCACTGCCAGACTGCTGCAAGAACATCTGCCCAACCTTCAGTGTGTCGGCCCTGACAGTGTTCCTGCCTGGCAGGATTCAGGGAGCAGTGACAACTACATAAACAAGTCAAAGCATATGACTCAGGATAGGAAGTTTGGGCTTTTCTTGGCAAAATCCCCTTTCTCTCTTGCAAAGTGTTAAAGGTGCATGAGTCTTAATATCCTACCATTTGCACAGAAAGCTTGGGCTTGCATCTACTCACCTCTCCAGGGAACAGTGCAACCAGTACTAGCTAGCAGCAAGCAAGCTGGTCCACAGGAGCTGGAGCATGAGAAGATTCCTTTTGGAAGCACACTGCTGGGCTGAGCTGATTGTGAAGTCGGCACAGCCCCTGATGCAGGGAAAAGAGATGTGACCAAGTGTCCTGCAGCTGCTGGTGGGCACTTGGTCCTTGGGACCAGGCTAGAGCTAAAGTGAAACTGTAGGACATGTGTGTCATAGTGATCCCCTGTCCCTGGTGCCTGGCAGGCTCTGCTACTCACTGGTGTAGCTGCTGCCATTGTAAGACTTGTAGTGCTTAGCTGGGCTCAGTGCTGGTTTTCACACTGCTGCTGAGGGGAATGAGGGTGGAAAAGATTTGGGTTTTTTTCCTTTTTTAGTTCTTTACAAATGCAACTTGGGAGAGAAATGCTCCAGGTTTGGCCAGGGGGATCGATGCCTCCTTAAATACCAGTCAGTTCAGAAACTGTTATCACAAAGTTATTTGTTTAAAGTACATTAGCTAAAAGGTTGAAGATATCCGTATCTCTGTGCAAAGCACCTCGCTGGCTTGGCAGCACCTTGCT